>JAGDYQ010000029.1:3411170-3743591 GCA_021962125.1 Bulinus truncatus | reverse complement strand
CGCGAGCCACCTGTAGAGAAAATCTATGAATAGAAGAAAGAGAACACGTGCGTCAATGAGGCTATTTATAGATGCTCTCCTTTTTTTTTACTTAACCGATGATCAAAACCTCCCGTTTTGTGACAATTTGGAGAGAGCTAGAGTTGTAATAACGCATGAATAAGATTCTCAATCCGTTAAGACTATATTTAATTTCCGTCACCGTCGACCCGAAATTCATCGGAGACCCACCCAGCACATTTGTGAGAAACCGCTGGTTTAAGTTAAACACAAAAACTCAAGTTATATTTAAAAGATGATTACTTAACTTATCTTTGCAGCTAACACGGATACAATATATGATAGTACAGTTTATTACTATTTGGTAGATGTCATTTTATTTTCGCTTGGCATTTCGTAAGTGAATATTGTGAACAACATTGTGGGCGACAAAGTGAACAACATTGTGGGCAACAAAGTGAACATTCCATGTTCAGTATTTTAGTTTTTTTTTGTTCGCCACTTATCCAGTCCACTGTTCGATCGTCTATCTTTAATTGATCGATCATTCGAACTAAAGCCCAGTTTATCACATGCTTGTGTAATGGAAGATATAATGTTTACATTAAGTTTTTTTTATTGATCTTAGGCAAAAAAAAACCTCCTTTAACAAAAAAAAAGTTTTCTCAAGAAGATAATCAAGACATTGGACAAGTTTCTCTATGTTATGTAATTTACTTTTCTTAACTTTCTAAGAAAACAAAAAAATATAAAAAAAAACAGCAATCAATCAAAAACTAGGTCATATTGTATCAATTTGCTATAAACCTGGTTTTCTAGAAATAATGTTCTTTTCTGAAGTTGATGATCACAAGATCACATGATCAACAGTAATCCAACAGCGCCCCCCCCCTCTCTCTCTCCTCCCGTTTCCCCCACACCTAACAGTGAGGTGACCTATTGTAGCTGACGCCCAGGGTTTGGACTCTTAAAATGGCGTCCCATCCTCGTGCCGTTATCAAAGGAAGTGTCGCCCGTGACGGACCGCCCTCGCTTCGCCCCGCTACCTAACATACGTCCAGGCCCGTAGCCAGGAATATTGGATTTGGGGGGCCGAAGACATTTTCGGGGGGGGGGCCGAAGAAATGATCGGGGCGGATCTAGACAACTTTGACGGACGGGGGGGGGGGAAGAAGGGGCTGAACATTGACCCCCGGAGGGGGAGGCAAAACTGTTTTCATTGTTGAAAATTGGTCTTAGAACAAAAAATAGTTCGATAATTTAATGATGTATTACCTAAACTTGCGATAAGGGGGGGGGCATGGGCATGGGCCCCCCCCGCCCCCTTCCCCTAAATCCGCCCCTGGTGGGGCAGAAGAAATGTTCGGGGGGGGGATGAAAATGGAGGCTCGAAGCGCCGAAAGCTTGCGAACGGAGAGAAGGGGTTTGGGGAGGGGATCTCAGTGAGTCCCCTCCCAAAGAAATTTTTTGCAGTTCCATATCTGGAATGGTGCATTTTAGTACCGATTGTTTAGCTATTAATTAGAAATATATAATTTTAACTACGTTTCAATTATGCATAGCATGTTGCAGTTTTGTTAAAAATAATTTAAATAGTAAAGAGTTTTAATGATAAAAATTTATTGAGGCTGAGCAATTTCTGATTCCTGTTATAAATTTATTGACCAACAGTTCTGCTACACAATTGTTACATAATAGATACCTGATTTATATTATTATACCTTTTTTTTTAACGTCTTATAAAATATTGAAAACAAAGAACAGATCTATCAACAAAAACAGTCGCAATTATTCAATTTAAAATAAAATTAATTCTGCTAAAAAGTAAATTTGCAAATTAAATAACATCACTCAGAAATCACGGAGTTTGTACTTTATTATTTTATTATACATATGTATAAAAATAAAGTCAGAAGCCAATGTATTTTATTAACTTATTTAAGTTGCTAGTTGTCCTCAGAAGATATCAATATATAAAACTATTACAAGGTTGCGAACAGGCCCATCGACAGAAATTTCGGGCCCCGGGCTGATATTAATATTTTAAAAAGTTGATTGGCCAGCTCAGTCCGGGTCCCTAAAACTCGCCGGGCCCCTGGGAATTGGACCCCCCTGCCCCCCACTCGTCGGCACTTGTTGCGAACTTATATTATTATACGTTTCAAATTTGCAAACTTCGTGGTTTAGCCAGCCCCGTAGCCAAGGGGGGCACTGGGGGGGCCGTGCCCCCCCACTTAAAAAAGAAGAAAAAGAAACAAGCAATTAAGCCTGTTCCATTCTGGACACAGGACGTGTTAGCGCATTTTCGTGTTATGTATCAGTACGTTTGTTAGCTTTCAGTAAATATTTGTAAATTTTGGAAATGTTTACAAATTCAATTGTGTAATGCATATATTTTAAAAAAAAAATATAAAGACGTTTCTTTATATTTGAAAAAAATATTATTGTCTCTTAAATCTAACTACAAGTGGTTTGTGGTTACTGAAATAGGACTCATAATTGAAAACATTCTAAATTATAGTCATTTAATCGTCCGAAAACTCCGTCAATTGTTGCATAGCTCTGATACTTTCAATTAAACTCAGAACACAATCTTACCATTTCATTTGATGAGTTTTCTTAATAAATCTTGGTGAAACTACGTGCTGCAGTATTTCGCACCAAATGAACGGGTTATTGAACGTACAAGGTGTATATATAATATATAAGCCCCTTAGGAGCCCTGAAGCCCGGCCCTCAGAGGTCCTATCGCGAAATGAACTTTTGATGTATACATGGCAGGCCAAGACCTACAAAATGATATATACATCATGGGTCTAGGACTTATAGTTGCTGAGATACAGCGCTCCTTTATTAATATAGCTTATATAGTAAAAAACGGTACTAAGGCCCCTTTTACGGCCCTGAGAGGTCAGATCGCGAAATGAAAAAAAGTCATTTCTTGGCAGGCCAAGACCTACAAAATGATATATACATCATGGGTCTAGGACTTATGGTTGTTGAGATCTAGGGTGTACACGGACGGACAGACAAAACGGGGACAATAGAGCATTTTTTTTTCGAAAATGCTCTAAAAATAAAGAAAAAGTAAAGGTGCTCCCTTGCTGGGTATTGGTGCCTCCCTGCTTACTTTGACCTGGCTACGGGCCTGGGTTTAGCACTGAATTTACCTAAAAATGCTTCAGCATTCAGATTGTCTGTTAAATCATTTTCAAATGCAAGCAGGAAAAGATTGCTTAGACGCTTTTGTAACATTTATCTGCGATATGGGGTGAGCATTCGTGTGAGGGTTGAGAAACTGCTCTCACACACGGCTGTTGAAGCACCAAATGTCAATGCTGCCCAAAATACCCAGAAGTGAACTTCAATAAGATTCAATCTTTTATGCCCAAAAATTAGATAAGCTATATATGTAAGTATATATAACCATGGGCGTATTCATGGGGGGCAAGGAGGGGGGCTTTTGCCCCCCTCCTACATTTAAAAAAAATGTCATAAAATTGTTATTTGCCCCCCCCCCCGCTGGAAAATTTTTGCCCCCCCCTGGAAAAATTCCTAGCGACGCCCATGTATATAAATAGCCTGAATGATTGCCAAAATATAAACTTTTAAGTTTTTATTATTATTGATTTATTAAACAAAATGATTGATGTTTTATAGCCGTTATTATTAAAATTGTATAAAAAAATCAAGTCATGCACGGGGGGGGGCTCAGGTCATGCACGGGGGGCTCAGCCCCCTAGCCCCCCTCTGGCTACGGGCCTGCATACGTCACTGGCCCCTATTCTTTCACCTCATTTGAGACTCCCTGTAGATTGAGATGTTTTCTCTCATAACCACGAACATAACCAAATATTACCGAACATAACCGAACATAGCCGAACATCACTTATTGCAACCATAGACCTTTCTCATAAAGTAGTCCCCTTACTGAATTGTTTGTTTAGATGGGCAAGTTACACTTCCGGTACCAATTAATGTACTTGAATTTGCGAATAATAAATTTCTGTTGCCGCTATTCTTTTAATTTTAATCATGAAAATCAAATAATCAAAATTTAATATATATAAATATTTTTCAGTGTGATTATTTATTATTATCTTAAAATTTTAAACTAAAAAGTAGAATGCCAATAGTTTGTTGTGTGCTTAATTGTACTGAGGATTATCATTTCATAAATTCCCATCTGATGCTAATAAGAGAAAACTATGGATTACTAAAATAAGAAGAGATATTGGAAAATATTTTCAAGTAAAGTATTATCTATTATTACATGTAGTCTATACTATAACAATGTTTTTCTGTTTTTTAATACTATACGATATAATTGTTATAATTATAGATCACTGCTATTACTTGTGTGTGCTCTCGACATTTCATAAAGGAACATTTTTAAAATTGTGAAAACCTACAGTTTAAGAACAAATTATTGAAAAAAGAAGCTGTGCCTCTGTTATTTGATTGTAATAACTATCAGCTCCCTTTAGGCCGTTAAAGTATCCCAAAAAGAAATGAACCAGCATCATCAATTGAGGTTGAAGAATTCTCCGACAATATAATAATATTTGAAGAGAATGATATCGGGACATTTTGTGACTTTAAAAACTTGTCAACATCACAAAAATTAAATTTTGGTAATACATTTTAAAGTCATTTTTGTCATATATTAGACAAAAAATGTAGGAAAAATTATCGAGCTAAGTATTAATCAAGTGTAAACAAAGCGACCGGAAGCCCATTATGATCCTTTCACAAAGACAGCTGACGCGCAGGAATACAAGTGAGAAAGGTGTATAATCACAGTTAAGTCTGGGATCAGAATGGAACTACTGTGAGGAACACCGTGTCTCCAACGGAACGATTTGCTAGTCTGCGTTGGTGAACGGGCGCCCTCTGAGAATCGAACTCTTTTCTTGCTCCATGCTGAACGAGATGACAACCAGTGCATTTTTTTTTTCACATCTCAAGCATATCTCAAGGGGTGGGGGCATGCCTTTCGGGGTTAGGGTAGAATGATGGGGGAGTACTTCGGATGCAGTAGTCTATTTAAAAATTACTCGCGGATTGTTCTTTGTATGTTTGTATGCGTGCGTGCCTGCGTGTGTGTGTGTGATCAGAAAAGCCTTCACATGTGGAGGTTGTTAAGGAACTCCGCAATGGGGAAAGGGGGGGGGGTCGGAATGTTTTAAGGGCTTAATATGTTAGCTAGCCGGTAGTTCTAAAGTAATGTAAAGTATGCCAATTTCGTGTTGTTGTTTTTTAATGCGAAAATACAATTTCTACTACATTTTTCTATTTTGATTTTGACACCTTACGAAATAGTTATAACGGTTTTTATTGACGAGGTTGATGGAAGCAAAGTCACAGCAGTAAAGTTACATTAACGGTAAATTTGTTTGTCAAAATATTTATGAGAAACCAAATAAAATCGATACCCCCCCCCCCCTTCATTCCACTCACTATCTGCTACATTCTCAATACTTTACCCCCCCCCCTTTCATTCCACTCACTATCTGCTACATTCTCAATACTTTACCCCCCCCCCCTTTCATTCCACTCACTATCTGCTACATTCTCAATACTTTACCCCCCCCCCCTTTCATTCCACTCACTATCTGCTACATTCTCAATACTTTACCCCCCCCCCTTTCATTCCACTCACTATCTGCTACATTCTCAATACTTTACCCCCCCCCCCATTCCACTCACTATCTGCTACATTCTCAATTTAAAAAATCTCACCGTGAATTTAAATAATGAAAGTAAAATGTGTTGCGTCCAATATTTGCACAATTCTGTTGAAAATCCTCGAAGCGTTTTTTTATTTTTTATTCTGCATACAAAAAATACTGAAATATTTATTTTTATTGTTAGCGGGCGTCACAGAAGGAGGGCGCGTAAAGCAGAGGACGTCATGTCTGGTCACGTTTTGATGACATCATCCAGTCTTAACACTAGCGTTATCTCCCCTGAAATGTTATACAGTAAAACAAAAAAAATAAAATAATGTATTCCGGTATATCGTGACCTGTTGATAACTCCTATATTTAATACTGATATTTATTCTTCTCTGCATGCATTCACCTTTTCGCTTGGTTAAGTGTGTGATGTCAATTCATCCGACATTTTTTTCTACGTGTGAACTTTGGATCAATATTATTTCTTATATATATCTATATAAATAAAGATTTTCATGTCGCTTTGAGCTTGCAACACTGAGAGCTCCATATATCTGGAGAGCTCAGAGCTAGTGGAATAGTGGTTGCAAGTGTCCACCATATTGGTACAGACTTCCCTTTCCTTGAAATAGATGGCATAGCGCCGAGTTAACGATTAAAGGGAATTACCAGGTGCAAGTGTCCACCATATTGGTACCGACTTCCCTTTCCTTGAAATAGATGGCATAGCACCGAGTTAACGATTAAAGGGAATTACCGGGTGCAAGTGTCCACTATATATGTACCGACTTCCCTTTCCTTGAAATAGATGGCATAGCGCCGAGTTAACGATTAAAGGGAATTACCGGGTGCAAGTGTCCACCATATTGGTACCGACTTCCCTTTCCTTGAAATAGATGGCATAGCGCCGAGTTAACGATTAAAGGGAATAACCGGGTGCAAGTGTCCACCATATTGGTACCGACTTCCCTTTCCTTGAAATAGATGGCATAGCGCCGAGTTAACGATTAAAGGGAATTACCGGGTGCAAGTGTCCACCATATTGGTACCGACTTCCCTTTCCTTGAAATAGATGGCATAGCGCCGAGTTAACGATTAAAGGGAATTACCGGGTGCAAGTGTCCACCATATTGGTACAGACTTCCCTTTTCTTTAAAAAAATTTTTTTTATAGCGCTGGGTGGACGAGAGTATTTCATGAAGTGTTTTTGATAATGACTTTGACGCGCTCCAGAGTTACTCTTATATCTCAGTGGTTTGATGCCTCTTTTGTCTTTCATTTCTCGCTTCACTGTTATTCACCTAATCATGTGTGGATCATGTTTATCTTATGTCTGTATAATGTTGTCATACAGTCTTGCTGACCCTCATCTATGACTTTTTCTTCGCTCCTCATCTTTGCCCCCCCCCCGCTCTCAGCCCGGAGTTGTCATGATCTTCAGCGGAGCCTGGAGCTAGCTCCGCCGTGACATATTAGTGACAGTGCCTTGACAGAATCGTGGCGCATGTGGCTAATGCTGTGACCGAGCCGTGCCACATGTGGCTAATTCTGTGACCGAGCCGTGGCACTTGTGGCCAATACTGTACCAGCGCCGTGACATAAACGCTGCACATGCGGCTAATACGGTGACAGTGCCGCAGGGAAGGTTCAAGACGATATTGCACCGTGACAAACAGTGCGAAAATACCGGTGTCACGGGTTGTGACTAATATGTCGAAACTATCCCCTTACTCCAACCCTTAACTTAATAATATTACTAACGTTAAGGTGTATATTATAATACCATGTATAGTAATATACGTTCCCGTGCTCCAGTTTCCCCCCTTTTAACCCACCCCCGTTAATTGCGTCATCAGCCAGGTGTACGAGGCAGGGAGGTAACAGAAGCACGTTACATTCCAGGGGAAATATTCTCTGACCACCGGACTATTCTCCGGTCGGCTTCTTCAAAGGGACAGCGACCCGCTCGATGTCCAGTTACTAAGGTCTTTGTCTATACGACGTATTTCTCTCCCCCCCTCCTCATCTAGGCTCCACCCCCTAATTTGAAAGTTTGAAAGAAACCTATATTATATTTGATTGGCTAAGGGTCACGTGGGAGAAAGGGATATGAAGAATGAAATATAGATTCGCGGGCATTCGACCGGGGGCTCTCGAGTGAGAGGGTCGATTAGTGAATAGCAATCCGACTGAGTGATAGCGAGTGGATTGCTGTGTCTCTGAGTGAGAGAAAGGGAAATAGAGAGAGAGAGTTAACTAGTACTAACGTGATTGTTCCCCTTATTCATTTTATGTTGGATTATTTTGCTGCAGCTTGAATTATCGTTGCTTATGATAAGTCACCATATTCCTGTTACGGACTGGTGCCTGTGTATCAATAAATCTCTCTTGTTGTTGTACACACCACTTGTCGAGTTGATCATCGTCACCTGTTTTACCTTTAATAGTTGTTGAGCCTGTGTGTGTGGTAGGGATACAAATATAAATACGAGTCAACCTTGAGTCAGCCCTCATACTCTTAGCAACAAGCCAAGGATACCCTCAAAGGGGACCTCAACATCTGGGGGCCCGTCTGGGATCCTCAACATCTACCGGATGCCGAGACATGCCCCTGTATGAAACATTCATAATAATTATTATTATTAAGTGGCATTAAACTTTCCTGTTCGACATTTATTAATCCTTCCCCCCCCCCCATGTGTTAGCACGGCTTGGGAGACAATCAGGAGAGAAGAAATAATCGGGGGGGGAGGGGGGAGATAACTCCTGTCAATACCCGAGTTTTGCTACAATAAAAAAAACTACCTACAACGTCGGTACCATAACTGGTTGACATTGATTTCTGAACCATAGCGAGAACTTTGGATGGTTTTTTTTTAATTGTGTTGAGCGGCTCATAGCGTGTCTGCATTTTTCACGCTGGTGCCTGTCTAAACAAGGATATTCTTGCTTTTTTCATATCTTGTTCAGCTTTCTTTTTTTCTTGAAAAATATTCGTTTAATGACCTATTTATTGCAGCTGGGAAGTATTGGCTTCTTGGAGGAGATCGTGGATGAGGGTTCTTTAGTGGCACACGTGTAGAGTCTTCATTACAAAAACACGATTTTAATAATTCTCGGCTCCGTGAAATAAGATTTTGTAGAATTACGAAGAGAATTACATTTTAGCAATTCTTATCACGAGGAGATATTCGCCATATGATTATCATGTACACAGAAAACCCGTAGTATTATTATACTGGTATAGCACCGGTGTATACATGCGCAAGATAGTGAAACTTTTTTTTGGTTTTTAGTCTGATATAGATTTGTCAAAATTAGGCAGAAGTGCGCAACAATAGCGAGTTGAATTCTTTCACAACTAAAAAGTTTGAAATAAAAAAAAGAAATTAATAAAAATGCACATAATAGTAAACAAAAATAAAAATTCATTATATCATACAAATATTCATATAAATTATTATTACTAGAAAGTGTAGGTATTTACTATTTACTGAATTAACATGTCTTTATATTAGTTGATAAGTATCTATATAAATAATAGCGGTGTGGGTTCTGCGTTAAATCGAAAGTCAAGAATTAATACAACAGTTTTCCAGTTTAAAATACAATCATGAAAAAATCTGCCCGAAACTAAAAATAACCTAGCCTACTTTTCTTTTTTTTTTTTAACGCCGCCATTGCCAGCATGGTAGGGTGTAGTGTGCCTACCACACCAACATTGTTGGCGGCGCTGATGCACGTCTGCCATGCCTACAGAGCGGCGGGGTGAGTGTGCCCGCTATCATCTGCAGGGATGGCAGAAAGATGGGTTTTAATCCTAGCCTACTTATCAAGCCTAAGGGGATATAACTATATGCAAAGATTTTGCAGGGTACAGCTAGTAAATACATAATCTGTTTACCTAGATGGGTATCCACACTTTGTATAAATATTTCTATGAACAAAGGAATTAACCTTTCTTACATTAATGGTGTATTTAAATAAAAGCTTGTTTTTAAAAAAAAAACAAGTTTAAAAAATATTTGTAATATATATATATATATATATATATATATATATATATATATATATAAATATATATTTATAAATATATATATATATATGGTCATTTGCTAATTTATTCCATAATAATTGTCATACAACATTGTTTTCTTTACGAAGCAGGAAAACGGTTTTCGAGTTAGTATCGATATTTTCGATGCAGTATCGATATTTTCGACGCTAACAACACTATGTATTATTAATGAACTTGAAGTTTTTTTTTGACACGCAGCAGCAAGGGAAACGCTTTAAGTGAATGGCTAAAGGTTCAAGTCTTTTGAAAGCTTGGAATTTTTTTTTTTTTGAAAGTGTGTCATTGAGATTGGGAGCGGGGGAGGGGGTATGTCTGGTGAACTACCCTGGTACAACGCATCTTTAAATTAGGACATGGAATCAGTGGCGTAACCATTTGAAATGGCGACAGGGCGGACTGTGAAAATGGCGCATTATAAGTTAACCAAATAGTACGCACCGCATACGACATGCCCGTTGAAGCTTTGATAATTTTGACCTTTTGGTTTTGATATCTGTTTTATGACGCCAGAGTCCAGATGTCTCTGTGATGACGTCCGCATGTATGACGACATCAGAGGCCTGAATTCATTGGTTATCGGACATCCCACATAGGTTTTATTTTTAATTTTGTTGAAGTATTAAAAATTCTCAAAACACAGTCAACACTTTTATTTTACGTTACACACAAAATAAAACAAAAAAAAAATGAATCAACAAAATAAATAAAACATTCCTTCAAGACACAAATGTACACAATCAAATTACAATCAGCGTTTCAATTTATCCATGATGGGGGGTGATATTAGTTCCATGCCATGGCTTCTGAAAAAAACAGTCTTGTTTGTATGATTCTCTCACTCATCCCCCCCCACCCCACCCTTACTGTCATGCGTACTTTTACTAACAATTATCTGTATACAACAAATTGGCTTGGCACCCCCTCACATCTCCCTGGTTGTTGCCGACGTCACTGGTTGAGAGCCATATTGGTTTGTTATTGACATAAATTGTGCATTGTGTGTGTGTGTTGCAGACATGGCAGTAAAGAAATTGTGCATTGTGTGTGTGTGTGTGTGTGTGTGTAGCAGACATGGCAGTAAAGAAATTGTGCATTGTGTGTGTGTGTGTGTGTGTGTAGCAGACATGGCAGTAAAGAAATTGTGCATTGTGTGTGTGTGTGTAGCAGACATGGCAGTAAAGAAATTGTGCATTGTGTGTGTGTGTGTGTGTAGACATGGCAGTAAAGAAATTGTGCATTGTGTGTGTGTGTGTGGTAGATATGGCAGTAAAGAAATTGTGCTTTGTGTGTGTGTGTGTGTGTGGTAGACATGGCAGTAAAGAAATTATGCTTTGTGTGTGTGTGTGTGTGTGTGGTGGACATGGCAGTAAAGAACTCAATGGACAATGTCTACAGTCGCTATACTCGTGACTTCAATTTACCCAACGCAGTTTTCACGCCACTCCATTAAGAAGCGCCCGCTTGCCCCAAGCCCTCTTCTTATTTCCGCCTCCACCACCACCCCCGCCTCCCCCCCCTCTCTCTCTCTCTCTCTCTCCCTCTCTCTCTCTCTCTCTCTTTCTCTCTCTCTCTCTCCCTCCCCCCTCCCTCTCTCTCTCCCCTTTCTCTCCCTCTCTCTCTCTCTCTCTCTCTCTCTGTATCTCTGCACCCTACGAAAATAATCTCGTGATTTAGTCAAGAGCACTCGTCAAACTCCGCTTCCCGCCCCCCCCCCCGTCCATCCCCGGTTCGTCCTCTTACCCCAGTTTTAAAAGGTTCCAGGCATTATGAAGACGGCCAGGGCATCATGCGTCGATAGCTTTAAATGGCAGTGATCGTATCAAGATGTCCGGAGGTCGGCCGGGGGTTGGGGGGGGGGGAGATAAATCTTCATGCTTAGAAGACAAGAGACTTGTTAACATGTAAGTTGAATTAACCCCCCCCCCCCAAGTGACAGACCTTCCGTTGATGATTTCTTTGGATAAAGAACATGCTATGGTGGAACCTTCTTTGCACTTTTAACATAGCAACACCGCAGACAAGATGGCGCAATGTCCAGGGTTGGGAATAAGTAAATAAAACAAACTAGACCCAAATTTCAGTTGTCTGTCATTGTTTATTAATTTATTTTTGTATTCATTGATACTGGCTTGTGGAAGAATCTGAACCGAAAGACTTGACCTTTAACCTGTTGTTTTTGTTTAGTTTTATTTGATCTCTATACTTTTAAGAGGACCACAACCTTCTACACACATGCCCCCCCCACCACCCCTCGCTCGGACTTCAAAGAGAGCCACGAAAACAAAGGCACCACTGCAGGACACAGGTCACTTGTCGTCCTTAGGGGCTCCAGTCCATTTTCTGCAACTCGCTTCCCATCTGACTTACAACCCTCAGCGCCTGGGGACGTGGTCTTTATCACGGCGCGTAATTTACATGGGACATTCGAGACGGTCTCACCCTCCATTTCCTCGAAACCTGTGATGTGTTCACGAGCAGGGCTCGATTTACCGCCAGGGATGCCGGGGATATCCCCGGCACTGTAGAACCGCCACCCCCCGGCTCTGTATTAGCTAATATATACCCCGCCGGGGATGAAACCATAGACATTTATCCCCGGCTCTGCAGAATTTTTTTTTTCATCCACGGCACTAGTTTTCTCTTAAATCGAACACTGTTCACGAGTCTCCGTTGATTATAACTGGACATATTGTCTTGTATGATGGCTGCACACACTGGCCTGTTCTACTTTAACCTGCTTTTTGTGTTGTTTTTTTTAAAAAAGGGGATATAACCGGTAAGAATTTAAATAAAGGAAACAGAGTTATCCTTTTAGTTTATTTCTTTTGTTGCAATTGTGATTCTAATTTGTATAAGCGAACACACTAAAACTATTCCGACTCTGTGTGTGTGTGTGTGTGTGTGTGTGTCTGCTATTTGTCGAGATATTGTTTCCGTACGCACGAGTGTCTTCTGAGTCTACTCGCCCTCGACTTGTCCACAAACTGTGCTAGCCATCAAAACCAATGTTGAAATAATTCATCGATTAGCCATAAAACACTTGTAGAATGACGCTCTCGTCTGGACTGACAGTAGTTTACTTCCGTCTTTCTTACTGGGTGTTTCTTCATCTCCGCTGTTTGGTAAGATGTTTCTTAACACAAATACAATTATATCTGTATATATGAGTATATTCAATTGTGTATGTATATATATACACACACACACATATATATATATATATAAGTGTGTGTGTGTGTGTTTGTGTGTGTATATATATGAACAATATATATATATATATATATATATATATATATGGTGGGCCAAAAAAAGTGAGAACATCCTATAACATACGAATTATTTAAAAATATAATTTAATTAATTGTTGTATTTCATGTAATTTTGTTTGCAAAGTATTTAGTCAATCAGAAATCATGTTCAATGTGTCCTCCCTGCTTATCAACAATTTTTTCTAAGCGTACAGCTAAACAAACTTTGATATAATTATATTACCGTCTACGCAATGTTCTCATTTTTTATTTGGCCCACTATATATATATATATATATATAATATGCTAAACTTGCATCTTTGCACCATCACATGTGTTATAATTAATAAAATGTCTTAGGACAATTTAAAAAAAGAGAACAGGTTTTTTTTTTAAAATAAATCAATACAAATTATTTTTTTTTTTAAAAATAATTGATATTAATATCCAACTCAAACGAAACGTATTAATATCAAAACATATACAATAATCATACGATTATAATACGTATTATATTGAACAAATGTTTTGAAAAAAATACATTGATTGTAAGAATGTGATTAAAAACAACACACCAGTTTGAATTTGTATACATCTCCAGGAAACACTTTAACAATTTGACATTAAAAAAAAACGCAAAATAAAATTATTTGATCTGCAAAGAATAAATAATAAAAAAAAACAAAGGTACGTGTGTAATGATAATAAATAAAAGGTTTTATGTGTAATAATAATGAAAAAAATTATATGCGTAATAAAAAACAACATAAAATTATATGTGTAATATTGAAAAAAAACATAAAATTATATGCGTAATAAAAAAACAACATAAACTTATATGTGTAATATTAAAAAAAAACATAAACTTATATGTGTAGTATTAAAAAAAAACATAAAATTATTTTGTAATATTAAAACAAGCAATTTAAGCCTGTTCCATACTGGACACAGGACGTGTTAGCGCATTTTCGTGTATGTATCAATACGTATGCTATATTTCAGTAAATATTTGTCAATTTTGGAAATGTTTATAAATTCAATTGTGCAATGCATATATCTGAAAAAAGATATTAAAAAGGCGTTTCTTTATATTTGAAAAAAATATTTTCTCTTAAATCTAACTACAAGTGGTTTGTGGTCACTGAAATAGGACTCATAATTGAAACATTCTAAATTGTAGTTATTTAATCGTCCGACAACTCCGTCAATTGTTGTTTGATAAATTGTTGTTGCCAATCTTGGTGAAAGTAGTTGAATGTCTAAGTTTGTTTCGAAGAAATTTTCAATTTCTGCCCCGGGCTCTTTGAAACCTTAATTGAAGTCCCAACAAATGATGACTTTTGGTTGATTGAGCTGTGCTGCAAAGTTGTCATTGATTATGGGTTTTATAAAAAGTAAGGGAAGTAAGTCATGTTGAATAACTGTTACAAAAATAAATAATGATTTCGCCCCTTTGTTTAGCTTATAATCTATATATAATATATAAGCCCCTTAGGAGCCCTGAAGCCCGGCCCTGAGAGGTCTTATCGCGAAATGAACTTTTGAGGTACACATGGCAGGCCAAGACCTACAAAATGATATATACATCATGGGTCTAGGGCTTATGGTTGCTGAGATATAGGACGCTCTTTTATTAATATAGCTTATATAGTAAAAACGGTACTTTATAAGCCCCCTTTTACGGCTCTCAGAGGTCAGATCGCGAAATGGAGAAAAGTCATTTCTTGGCAGGCCAAGACCTACAAAATGATATATACATCATGGGTCTAGGACTTATGGTTGTTGAGATCTAGGGTGATGACGGACAGACAGACAGACAGACAGACAGACAGACAAAACGGGGACAATAGAGCATTTTTTTTTCGGAAAAAAAATGCTCTAAAAAACTCATAAAATTATGTGTGTAATAATAATTTAAAAAGGTTATATGTGTAATAAAAATAAAAAAAAATTCTCTGTGCTAGGATTTCTGTATTGATAATTTGGTAATACAACTAATAACGAGTCTTGATCGTGCAGCATGATTTTCCTATGAGTATATTAATAATATAAACAAACTGACAACTGTCTCTTATAATCTACTGCAGACTTTTACACATCGAGGAGGTAAAACTGTCCAATAGCCATTTCATCGTTGCAACACATACTTTGACTATTAGCGCTGTTATCTTGTATGAACACGGGAAAGATATCTGTTATCTTATTATTGTTTATTACTACTTCAGTGTTGGAGCTTGTGGCAATTGTTCAGACGATACCCCCCCCCCCCCAACGGACACCCAATTAATTGATCGTCCTCAAAACAAATCTTCTGGACTCGAAGTAAAAAAAAAAAAGCGAATGGTTCTCAAACTTGAGAAAACTGAACTTTGACTCTTTTATTTTGTTTCATGCCTAACTGGCACAACGTTTTTTGATGGGACGAGCATTGTAATAAAATTACCGGGTAATATGTTTTCATCTCCCCTGTAAAAGTCTAAATATTTAGACGCGCGATGACCGAACGAATACCACTGGGACGGACAGAGGAAAACACAGGAAGTGAGTTAGGTGTTTTGTGAAGTAGATGATGATGATGATGATGTTGTTGATGATGATGATGATGATGATGATGTTGATGATGATGTTGATGATGATAATGATATTGATGATAATGATGTTGTTGATGATGATGTTGATGATGGTGATGTTGTTGATGATGATGCTGTTGATGAAGATGATGATGTTGATGATAATGATGGTGATGATAATAATGACATTGCTGAAGATGATGATGATGTTGATGATGATAATGATATTGATGATAATGATGTTGTTGATGATGATGTTGATGATGGTGATGTTGTTGATGATGATGCTGTTGATGAAGATGACGATGTTGATGATAATGATGGTGATGATGATAATGACATTGATGATGATGATAATGATGATGATGTTGATGATAATGATGTTGTTGATGATGATGTTGATGATGGTGATGTTGTTGATGATGTTTATGCTGATGATAATGACGATGATGTTGATGACAATAATGATGATGATGTTGATGATAATAATGATGTGGATGATGATGTTGTTGTTGATGATGCTGATGATAATGATGATGATGATGATGATGATGATGGTGATGATGATGATGATGATGCTGATGATAATGATGTTGAGGATGATGTTAAGGATGATGATACAGGGGTGCCTCGGGAAGGTGGTGGGGAGGGGATAGAGAGCTGATCATACCCCCCCAATCACTGAGTCATTTTATAGCGCTGACAGGCCCCTTTACCCCTTAATTACGTCGGCACTGAATGATCCGTGACAGAGTGAGAGAATGAGATATCTAGCTCACGAAATGCACGCAGAAAAATTGTAATAATGTATCATAATTGTAGCTGTTGTCAATTAATATGTCAAGAAGTGATGTGTTCATCTCCCAAATGTTTCGACGTTTATTAATAAATGTCTTCCCCCCCCCCACCTCTCTGTCTTGTCAGATGATTGTCCGGTGTCTCTTGTGTTGGCAACATCTGCCTATCTTCTAGATGTCACACTGTCACAACATCATAACCAGTACAAACACAGCCTGTCACGGGTGGTCGCCAGGTGAAGGGAATCAACTCGCTTGTCAACAATTTAAACAACTCGCTGAAATCAAGCCCTCACAGTAGACTACATCAGGAAGACATCCTCAAACTATTCAGCATCTCCACAAGGTAAGTGCTGGGCTTCCATGCTTTCAATCAGTCTATGTATGCATGTGTCTTAAGTATACAAATATCTTATAAAGCTGTTCTCAGACGTTGACACTTCGCGACCAATTAAGACAGCAGGTTTCGTTGCACGCCCCTCCGTAAAAAAACGTTTGGTTTTCTCGACTCACTTTCAAAGAAAAACTACGATAAAGGAAAGAGTATTAAAGAGTCATAAATTGTATATACAGTGGATTCCGCTTAATTGGGACACCGCTTAATTGGGACAGCCGCTTATTTGGGACAAATCTCAAAGAAACCAAACCAAGAAGCCAATAGTAAATGCGTATGTTTAATTGGGACAGCCGCTTAATTGGGACAAAAAGCCTCGGTCCCGATGTGTCCCAATTAAGCGGAATCGACTGTATATATAAATTTCCCCCTTTTACTTTACATATTTACCAACTTTTTAGTTTTTGTAAATTTTAGAGAAATAGAATTGTAATTATGCATATTCTAGATACCTTTTTTTTTAAAAAAAAAACAACAAAAAACAAACTTTGAGGTCCACTGCCACTAAATAGTGACACAAAGTTTTCACTATAGTTTGATTTCTAAAATGTGCACTGGTCATGCATTGCGGTGGTGAAATTTAATAAATCTTAGACTGACGCAACTATTTCTGAAGAAATCAACAAAATAAATAGGAACGCGAGAATTAAACTAATTAAATTTCAATATTTACATATAAATAACATCAACTATGCTTTTAATTTCGTTATATATTATCTGGTTTTCGCTGCTAACAGCTGGGTGTGTGTGAAGTCCCTGTAAGGATGAGATGAAATCTCATAGATCCTATAAACCACTAATGGTACTGTTTTTATGGTGCCCTTCTTTCATCCCCATAGTGTAACGGCCATGGAGGCACCACGGGAGATATATCGGGAACTTGAGCCAAGCAGCCCCGTAGCAGGGGCCAGGAAAAAAATAGCAGGGGGGGCCAGGTAATACATTTTACTGGGTAGAACAAATAAGCAGAGGGGTCAGACAAAACGCAGGGGGGGCCGGCCCCCTGTCCCCCCGCACGCTATGGGCCTGGAGCCAAGACCTTAAAAATTTCCTTGGTCTTCACCGGAGATCGAACCAGGTACCTTCAGGTAGACAGTCAAGCGCTTTACCGCACGACCATCCGTCCCAACTTGGTAGAGCTTGGTAGCCTTAATGCGAATTGTTTGAGAGTGTGTGTGTGTGTGTGGGGGGGTTCTCCTAAGAAAAATAATTCCCTCTTTCGAGGCCCTTGAAGTCCTATCCCACCACCCCCTTTAATGACTCCCGTTACATTAGCTGTAACAAAAAGTATGAATGTATACGGCTATGGCAAACTGTCAAATTCCGTTGAATTAGATATTTTCGTTTTGTAGATGGCTGAAATCTCTTCCCGTAAAATTTGAATATGTCTTGCCAGAAATTGGCATAAAACGCAGACGAGAAACACGTTCACAATATGTGTCGTGGGGGAAAGGGTATGGTTAGTAAGGGCAGACAATTGGCCTTTCGAAATATTGTGGCTCGTCTCCCCATGTCTTAATACATTTTCATGATTATCAAGTTCTAATTATGTTCAATGTAGAGTCTACCGACAGCGGGATTAGTTTAGGCGAATATATGTCGCTCCTTTCTAAAAGATACAACAACCAGTAATTAAACAAACTGTAAATGAACGTTATTGTGTGAGCTGGTTAATAATGAAAACTCAATTCATGTCCATGGTTCATATGATTTATTGACAACACAATAATATAAATTAACAGAATAAATCCAATGAATAATACTTGTTAACAATGAACTTAACTGATCAACTAAAACTTCTGATATGTACTCGAATACTCTCTCTTACTCAACTGAACTTCTGAACACAAATAACTTAACTGACTCGATTGCCTCAACTCCTTTTCCAATCCTTTTTCTCAACTGAACATCGTCTTTATATAATTTCCTTCCATCCATCTCGAACATTCCCCATCGCTCTGTCTCTCACTCATTTAGTCAATACAATTTACAAATAAACAACATATTTATTTTCTATAAATATCTAGAATAATAAACAACATATTTATTTTCTATAAACATCTCGAATCATGACCCCGTGACCACATGTTGACCTGGTTGGCCAAGCTCCAAAGATACACACACACCTGTGTGCGTAGTACTAATAACTATACCATGACACCTCCCCCCTTTTCCTTAAACGTAATTTAGGTGAATATATAGTGTCAAAAATATGTACATATACAATGTATACAATCTTGTGATTCAACATCAAAATAAGAAGTACATGCAATCATAGATTAGATTGATATAAACTAAACAATGTGATATTTTACAATAGTCATTTTAACTTAGATCAATCTAGATAATATATCTGGTTGTGTACATCAACATTTGTATTATCGGTTACAATGATGTTTACTTCATTCACACTGTTAAAATCTTTTCCTTTCTGTTCTGGATTCATGGCTATTTTTCTCAAATTATCTATATGGAATGTGAGTTTTCTCCCTTTTATTTCTACTACATAATTAACTTCTGAAATTTTTTCAACAATTTTATGTGGTCCTTGCCAAGTGTTACCAAAATGACCTTTTTCTGGTAGAAGTACATAGACCTTATCACCAACTTCGAGTTCTCTGAGGTATCTATTTTTGTTTTTTATGTTTCTATGTTTAGTGCTGTTTTGAATTGTGCACTTCTCTGCTATTTTGTTAGCGTTGATTATTATTTCTTTGGTGTTGTTGACTATTTTACGTGGCGACATGTCATCTCTATTTTGTGGACATACGTTCTCTATAAATAGTCTAAGTGGTCCTCTTGGATTTTTTCCAAACATTAATTCATACGGTGAGAAACCAGTTGATTCGTGTGGAATCTCTCTGTATGCGAACAGTACAAGAGGTAAATATTTATCCCATTCTTGTCCATATTCTTCAATTATCTTTCTTAACATTGTCTTTATTGTCTGATTTGCTCTTTCTATCATTCCATTCGCCTGTGGTCGATATCTGGCTGCAAATGTTTGTGTGACTTTTAGCATTTGCATAAACGATCTTGTCATATGGGATTGGAATTGTGTACCGTTGTCTGACAATATGATTTCTGGAAATCCAAATATGGTGAAGACTTTTAATAAGGAAGTGCATACTGATTCAGCTGTAATATCAACCAATGGTATGGCCTCTATCCATCTGGTCGCAAAGTCAATGATGGTTAGTAAAAATCTGTGTTTTCTGTTTGACATAACAGACAATGGTCCGACTATATCAATGGCTATTTTTTTAAATGGCTCTGATGTTGTATCCATTTGTTGGTGTGGTGCTGTATGCTTTGGACCAATACTATTGTGTTTCTGACACAACGAACATGACTTGATAAATGATTTGATGTCTCTGAACATATTAGGCCAATAACATACATTTCTAATTCTTTTTAATGTTTACTTGGGACCCATATGTCCTGCTAATGGAACAGAATGTGCTGTTTTTAGTACTTCTTCTCTCAAAGTAGTTGGGATTATTATCTGATCTGTATCGCTGTTTAGACTTGAGAACCTTCTCATCAGAATACCATCTCTGCAATAATATTTGATTTGTTGACTGTTACTAGTGCCTTGTTCACAGTGTTGAAAATATCGTTTTAAAGAAGTGTCGTCTCTCTGTAATTTACCTAACTCATCAGAGTTGATATTTAAATATGGAGATAAAATCTTTTGATTGTCGGAACTGAATTCTTCGTCTTTATTTTGTTCTTTGACAGATGTCGATCTTGTTACAACATTTATATGTTCAACTTGTGTTTGTTCAGCATTAGCTTTTGTAGTTAGTTTTTTAATGAGTTCATTTCTCATCAATTCATAATTATCTTTGTTCTTTAGAGCAATATTTTTTGCTAATCTGTGCCCTTTCATTTTTATTTATCATAATTTGGGCTCTTTGCTGTTCTTTAACATTCTCTTGATCAGCAATTATATCTAATCCTTGTATGTAATCACCAATATCCTGTGTTCCATTCCAGTTGGACATATTGTTTAGTAGTGAGCACGTGAAATCTTTGCTCTGTTTTGTTATCTGTTCCTGTATGTTTTTTAATTCTAGCTGGGTATATATATCCTTCTTTTCCAACCATTCATGAAACATTTCTTGTGAACTATTGTCATTTATATTGGGAATATTTCCCACTATCAAGGAAGTAACTGGAGACGGCATTACTATAGCTTTCACATGTCCAGTTATCCATGGCGTGTCGATATGAATGTTGGCGGTCCTACATGTTATGACCTGTCCATTTCCCAGTTTTATGTCTTCTTTTTCATTAGTTAAGTGTTCTTCCTTAACTATTTTCTCATCAACCACTACAGATGTACAGCCTGTGTCTCTGAGACATAATACAGCCTGATTGTTCACAAAACAAGGATAGAATACTAGAGTGCCCTTGCTCTCTAATATTGTTGCAACTGTGTTTTCCTTGTTTTCTTTTCTTAGTGGAGTTCTACCCCTTTCAGTTTGACATCTTTGAGGACTTATATTGGGTGATATCCTTCTTTGATAGGTGCTGCGTACCGGTGCTTCCATGCTATTTCTTCTACCATCCTGCGATTTGCCTCTCTGATATCTATTGTGGTAGTTTTTCTGTTCATTTTCTGGACCTCTTTGATATGTCCCCTTGTAGTAGTTGTTACGTTCAGCACGCCAGTAGTTTCTTGGAGGATTGTAATTGATTCCATATGCTCCTGTTCTGTTTTTATATGAATATGGATTTCCTCTTTTTCTGAGGCAATCGAGTCAGTTAAGTTATTTGTGTTCAGAAGTTCAGTTGAGTAAGAGAGAGTATTCGAGTACATATCAGAAGTTTTAGTTGATCAGTTAAGTTCATTGTTAACAAGTATTATTCATTGGATTTATTCTGTTTATTTATATTATTGTGTCGTCAATAAATCATATGAACCATGGACATGAATTGAGTTTTCATTATTAACCAGCTCACACAATAACGTTCATTTACATATAGCTAAATGACCCCCCCTCCCCGATTAAAACTTTATTTTCACTATGGGGATATTTCCAATTAAGTCCTCATTTTCTTACTTATTACATTAACGACGAGGTGATTGTGTGTGTGTGTGTGTATTGTTTTTTTTTTTTTAAACGCAGACTGCTGCACAGCAAAGTGATAAACACAGACGTATCAAATTTCTGTAGACTAAAAACGGAAAAGGTTGAAAGCTGCATTAGCCAATAAAAATATATCAACTTTCTGACATCACGACGCTTCAGCAACATTTCTTGGTGCGCAAATCCATACTGATAAATATTTTCGGTTACAGCACCGCATTGTTCAACACAGTGACGTTATGAAGCTCATTTGTGCAGTTACCAATATTTCGTTTGGTGACACCACGCTGATTGCACACTGGATCTTACAGCCAACTGCACCCTGTCCAATGTTGCAACATAGTTGTAACCATTGTGCAAGATGAGTTAGCGCACCGCCACATTGCACGTTATATTTTTAATGCATTATATGTCACAGGTTGATAGCGCTTCCTAATATTTAGTGGGGTTTAAGGGTTTGAGCACCAACTTAGTTCATTTTGTCCAGAAATGGATATTTTAGTTATAAGAAAATGCAGTTAATATATATATATATATATATATATATATATATATATATATATATATATATAGATAGATAGATAGATAGATAGATAGATAGATAGATAGATAGATAGATAGATAGATAGATAGATAGATAGATAGATAGATAGATAGATAGATAGATAGATAGATAGATAGATAGATAGATAGATAGATAGATAGATAGATAGATAGATAGATAGATAGATAGATAGATAGATAGATAGATAGATAGATAGATAGATAGATAGATAGATAGAGATAGATAGATAGATAGATAGATAGATAGATAGATAGATAGATAGATAGATAGATAGATAGATAGATAGATAGATAGATAGATAGATAGATAGATAGATAGATAGATATTATTTTCTGTCATTTAGTTGTAGAATTTTCATTAGAAGCGTTATTTTCATATAGGGTTTTATCTAGCTATTTGTGCATCCATCTCTAGATAATTATTCGGGATAAAAGTTGGCAACCCTCTTGACAGGCTATGTGCATACCAGACAGCGATGATAAAGGGATTAGAACGGGCACTGCGAAACTGTGTCCGGCAGTGTTCACCGTTCCCAGTAGTTGAGTGTTCATTATGTAGGATCGAAAGGTAGAATCTTCTATCCTTCACAGAGACATCACGTGACTTTTTTTGAGGCAACACATGAGAAAAAACTGAATCATTGTACAACATTTGATTCCTTTAGATGCAGACACCTTAACTTAACCTTTCGGCTTGTAGGTGATGAGCTACACAACCTATTTCAGGTCACCTGCGATACCGCTCACTGGTCGATACATTGGTCTTGAGAAAAACTGTCGGGAGGAAAAATATTATAAAAGAAAACCAGCCTTTGTACTTCATTCAAGGGTTCTTCAACGTCCGTCTTGAAACAATGGCACCGGTTATCGATGGGAAGACGCAAGACTGTTAGGCTTAAGCGAGGACAACGCGAGGGCAGATCAGCAGCTGTGAATAAATACAACATAGTAGGGAGAAAGAAATATGTTGTGTAGCCGGATGGCCGTAGATTGAATGGCATGACGGTTAGACTATAACTGCTTGTTGTTGGATGGGGGAGGGTCAAGAGTCGTGGAGGAGTGGACAGTGTATTGCCGGAGGCTACCGTTGAGTCCAGATAATGTTTCGTCGGCGTTACGTAATACTTTCGAAGTTCTCGATGAGAATATTTAAATACCAGCTGTACCCTTCAAAACCTTTACATAGAGTTATATTCCATTAGGTTTGATCAGTAGGCTAGGTTATTTGTGGTTTCGGACAGATCTAATTTTGTTCATGATTTTTATTACTATTGTTTACGTTTGACGATTTTAAACTGGAATACTGTTGTATTAATTCTTTACTTTCGATTCAATGCAGAACCCACACCGCTATTATTTATATGAGACTTTATCATGTGGCTGTACAACTTTATTTAAAATTGGTATTGGCTATAAATTATTATCATACACATAAAACACACAATCCCAATTACCGTATGTGTGTGTGTGTGTGTGTGTGTGTCCCAATGTATACGTTTGGTCGTGGCGCATCTCAATAATCTTAAAACCATATCGTCAGATTCTTCAGGTTTAAAAAAAAAACTTTGTGTTTTATTTCGAAGATAGCATTTACATTGATTTTAATTTAAATGTTAACTAACTTCAATACCTTTTTTTTTGTTCTATTCTCTGTTTTCCTTGACTATGTCTGTCGGTTGTGCTCTCTTTGAATTAACTTAGAGAACTTATTAGTGCAGGTAATATAATAACACATTTAGGTGATGTGCAAAATGAAGTTAACATTTTATGTATTAGGGGCTTTTTGTGTTTTTTAAAAGATTATGTTTTTATCTTGAATTTATGGGAGTAGCGGATGAAACTAAAGCAGGTAAACTGATTCAAAACAGCTCGTTTGACCTAAAAAAGGGGGGGGGAGGGGTTTTGCGACTTTTGGGCTACTTTCTTTATTGGTTTAATTTTATTTCGTAATTACTTTGGTCTGTTGGCGCAGGCTGGTAGACTAATGATTACAGAGATTACGGAAATATTAAGTTGACTTTATCTAGACATTTATTGTGTCTAGACTGTGAATAATGTATACACAGTAATAGGGAGCGACCGATATGCCTTTTTACCGATAGTCCGATACCGATATTTTTCCCCAGCATTTTTGCCGATACCGATATTTTGCTATTAATGAAAGGATGTCTTGCAGATGAAGAAGATTAGAAGAACAAAAGATTTGAAAAGACAGACCGGAAGACCGAAGTCAGAAAACACAAACCATGCCTGCATAATCTCAGAAATCTGCATGTTTATTGTTTTAAATTAAACTTAAAACAAACAATTTGTTGTTTTAATTTTTTACTTGTACACAAACAGACAAGTAAGAAAAAGTTGTAAATAATTAATGTCAAACTAAAAAAGTAAAAATGTATTAATTTTTAACTGTAACTTCAATAACTTGTGAAAGTTGTGATGAAATTAAAATAATTTTCTTCCGTTAATCTTTGTAATTTTTACTGAATTTACTGTAGTAGATTTTAAAAAAGTTTGAAAAATTATAAACACTTAATTATATCAGTAAATCACTTCACTCAGGTGAACAGTTAACTAGAAGTCTGTAAATAAAGTTTAACTCTGTAAACCAAAACCAGTTTAGTAATACCAGCCTCTACTCTAACTAATGTACACACAGTAATACCAGCCTCTACTCTAACTAATGTACACACAGTAATACCAGCCTCTACTCTAACTAATGTACACACAGTAATACCAGCCTCTACTCTTACTAATGTACACACAGTAATACCAGCCTCTACTTCTAGTCTGTTTATTCTCCTGAACACACACACAGCTATCACTGACGCTCATCCCTCACTGACCCATATATATATATAGCGAGTAAAAAGATATCCCATAATCCAGTTACATTAAAACATTACTGAGCCTTGCAGTAAGCTTCAAATGACTATGGACAAAGCCCCACCCCCTTGCCCCACCCCCTTGCCACTTCCTTTGTCTATAGTGTTCTCAAAACGAATGTGGGTGATTGAAATGTTAGCCAGTCCACTTTGTTACAGTGAAAGGTCGAACTGTTGACGGACATCCACCTACAGATCGATGGTAGGGTAGAGGGGGACTGCACGGTGTGTGTCGCGGAGGGTGCGCTTTCATCTGTTTCATGTGCCCCCCCCCATCCCCACCCCTCCCCACCACGCTCTTAAGATATAAATGTGTCCCTTTTTTTTATTGGATGACTCGGCTTTGAAAAGCCAACCCCCAGCTGTTGGAGAGTAATAAAAAAAACAACAACAGCAATAAATACAAAGGAAACCAAACAACTGCAGTAACGGGTGTATGCCGAGGGGGGGGGAATGTCACAAGATATCACACTGTGTCCTTGTGTGACATGTGACACCAGATGCCCGCCCTCTCTCGGGTCGATCCCACTCAGATTGACGTAAATGTGTTAGTACCTAGGGAAGAGTTCAAAGTACTGAGACATGGTACTTTTGGTCCTGAACCTGAGACGCAAGACTGTTATGCTAGGCGAGGACATTACCTTCTGTTCTGGCATCGCTGGGGGAAAAAAATCCATCAACAGGAGTTTATGTGCCAGAAAAGACAACCTAGCAAACTACATGACGGTCATTTTTAAGACAGTTCGGTCAACCCTTTTTTGTGTTCTTGTTAACTCTGTGCATTCTGTCTGTTCAGTCGGTCCGAGATCTGACTGGACGATACATCAGGATCTCTCAATAAGAAATATCGGACTCCCCCCCCTCCCCCCCCTCCACCCCCATACACAGTTTCGGAATCGCATTTTAAAAACTAAAATTCCAATTCTTTCCCGGTCTTTGAGAATAGACAATTGGAGCTTATAGCTATTTCTCAAAGATGTCATTATAGAACATCAACGGTGTGTGTGTCGGAATTAGAAATTGCATTGAAACGGAAATTTCAGAGAGGGGAAAATTGTCGAGAGCCCCATCGCAGTCTATAACTACGGTTGTAAAGCAGAACCAGTGGTGCGTGAACCCTCACAAGATACAGGAAAAGGTTATGCAAGGAGCACGAAGCAACATACAATTTTCAATTAAGACAACCAAGAGTTTGAAGATGATCGCCAGTTCGCTGCGTGGCTCATCGCTAAACCACGTGCCCCAAGTATCGCATTAGAAAAGGTGAGCGCATCCCGTTATGAAAATTAAGTACGTTTATTATCGAATTTACATGTGGGGGTGACTTATTTTTAGCAACCTCTGGGGGTGTACAGTACAGTCGCGACAAAGGTCGACAACCGCTGGTTGTTGGAATCGGATTAATACAAAAACGTTTTGAGTCTCCAAACTCGGGTCGACTCCGTAGCGGTGATCACTGCAGGCATGTGGCTGATCATAACTTTGACCTCTGAACTGTAGTCCATCGCATTCCAAGGCTGTGATTCTCTCCCCCCCCCCTTTCCTTTCGATCGGGGCGATCTCCACCAACTGGCGCCCCTTTGATTTGATCTCACCCCCCCCAACCTATAGCTAAGTCAACTAATAGGTAACCGTACCCGACGGAGCCCTCTAAAGGAAAGGGGGGCTCCTGGCTCGTGTTCGGGCCGCACCCTCGTCGCGGCGGCCCTGGTGGTAACAATCTAATCTAAATGGCATCTAACTGTAACACCCCCCCCCCCTTTTTCCCATCTTCGGTTTGTTCTCAACATTTTATATCTTTGTCTTTCCTTCTCATGTAAAAAAAAATTCCTTATAAATGAATATACCTCAGTGCCGAACCGAGGGATTTGGGGGCCCGGGGGCTTAGCTACTTTGGGGGGCCCCTGCATTTTGACATTCGACACCATGACATGAGATAATGTACTCAATATTTAATGTAAAAAAATAATTTGGGAGCCCCCCCTCAAGCTAAGGCCCGGGGGGGGCACTTTCTAATTTGGACCCCCCCTCCCCCCACCCTCTGATATACCTTCAAATAAATTCTGTAATATTCCGTGGGGGGTAAATGAATTAGCAGTAACATGCCCAATAAAATCATGACAATATTTTCTCCCTTACGTATAAATAAATATATATTGTATATCTTCATAGCAACGCAATCTATTCTCATCTATAGATTCCATCAAGGAGACACTATCACATTTGTTTTCGTTTTGTATTGTTTTCTCTCTTTGCTCTCGTTGTGAGACCATCACGCGTAGGCTACATACGTGGGATATCAAGAAGTAGCAAGGAGGGGAGCTCCACCGAGTGTCACATGTACCGAGGGCCGCCCGTCAATACACCTCTCAACCTTAATGGACGGAACACAGATGTGGAGTAATAACAATTAATTCTTTGTAATGCCTTCAGTATTTCTTCTGGTGTCAGCATTTTCTCCTGGTTGTTTGTTGTCTTCTCTGTCCTCAACGTCTTTAAGTCCCCTCCCCTCCTCCTCCCCCTCCTCGGGTTCTTGGATAAATCATTGACCTATTAAGCCCCCACCCCCTCATTTTTTCACCCTACTTCTGTTTCCAGTATTATTTCCCCCCTCCTCTCTCTCTCTCTCTCTCTCTCTCTCTCTCTCTCTCTCTCTCTCTCTCTCTCTCTCCCCCAATGCGTGACCTTGTATTCAGTAATCCTGTTGTGGACCTGGCTTTTCAATGCGTCTTTTGTTGCGTACTAAATCGTTTCACAGGTTAATAATACATTAAAAATAATTAATTCACGATATTATTATGATTATATATATATATATATATATATATATATATATATTATTTTTTTTTCACTTTTTAAAGATGTTTATGTGCAACTGCACAATAGACAATTAAAAAAAAAAGGTTATATGTAGTAAATAAATAAATACATAGAGGGTGGCCGTGAGACAGAGTTCATGACTGTCCTACTTGAGGTCTTAGGTTCGAAACCCCGTGGAAGCCGTTTAGGGGCATTTTTTTTATAGTGATCTGAGGCCCAACTGCCCATTATATACCTACCTGCCCATTGCAGCCCCCCCTGCCCTTTGCAGATCCCATTGCCCATTGCAGACACCCCCCCCCCTTCGTGATCTTTGCAGACACCCCTTCCCATTATAGGTTTTATTACTTTTTATAAAGGGTTCATATTTTTTTTTAATTTTTATATTTGACGCTTTTAAAAATTTATGTTGTTGATCAACATTCTATAAATATCTATATTTAGCCTTTAACTAATCGGCGGTTCTCATAGAGTGGGTTGCAGCAGACCCCTGGGAGGGGGGGGGAAGGAAGGGGTGAATCATCCCCTAAGACGCCACCACCACATCCCATCCCAGGTCCCATCGCCCCACACCCCAAGCAGTGTTGGAACTAGTGTTGTTAGGGTCGCCCAAATGAGGACTCTTAAAAACATGGCGGCCCATTTGCTGAGGTCTAAAAAATAATGACAGAAAAAGCCGCCCTTTTGCTTTTGGCAGAGAAAGCCTCATCCTCAGCCCCCCCCCCCCCCCCCCCCCCCCACAATTGATCCCCTGGGGGCTCATGCAGCTCCCTCCCCCCTCCCCCGCCAAGTAAAACAAATCATCGACCGTGTCTATCAGAACTCTTACAGCACTCTCCCATTAACCGTCTAGGGGCCGTCACTCTGGCATTTGATTGCCACGAGTCACATGATTGCCCCTGTGTTACATTTGGTATTTTCCTTTCTTGAGTCCAATGATCGCCCTGTGACATTTGCGCCACTACCATGCTAACGATGTCATGTGACTGAAGACAGAAGAAACAACAATAACAACACAGCGGTTAGTGTGAGAGGGAAAGGTTGGGGGGGGGGGAGTGAGGTCTGTAGTTAGAAGCGGGGAAAACACAACCAACCACTGGCAGTGGATAATAGAAGAGTGGTTTATGGCTGTGAGGGAGGGTGGCGGGTGGATAAACAAGAAATAATTAATATGTTTACTAAATGTTTATTGACATCAGGTCTCTTGTGCAGGGGGGCGTCGTCACGTGATCATTAGAGTTAACATTTTATACCGATGCATATATATATATATATATATATATATATATATAATATATATATATATACCATCTATATCTGTCTGTCTGTGTGCCATGCCTGCATGTCTCACTAATTGTTTTCAGTCTATCAGTTCCCACAAACATGAATACCTTACTACCCGTATCCCTTTCAGTCTCAATATAAATAAGCTGGTAATTACATGAATTAATATTACGGGTTATATGGATTCCTTCATATACATATATATATATATATATATATATATAATATCACAATAATAGAAACTAAATACTATTAACTAATTAAATATACGGACTTATTTACTGTTATTAACTCAACAGGTAAACTTTTAAATATTCACTAACTCATTAACTTACAGTCTATTAAAACAAACCAATAATCGTGTTTCCTAATCTTAATACACTTAGTTCAACAGGTGTGGAGTTCAACAGGTGTGGACTAATGTTTTCAAATTACTCGAAAAAAAAAAAGCAAGACACACTATGATGAACATTGCGTTCAATATTGTGAACTTTAGTTGTGAAATCAGACAAATAAGGTTAATAAGCGATACACAGAGTGGATGAGAATGATTATAATTTGGCGATGAGACGGGTTGAGACTTTTTAAAAGTCATACCGAAAATTGCTGAAAGGGCCTGTATTAACAGCTTTTCCCCCAGTTTACTATTGAACATTGTGCTTTTCCCCCAGATTACCACTGAACATTGTGCACCCCCCCCCCCCCTCAGTTTACTAGTGAACATGAAGTCTATCTGAGATTATTTAAACATTAAGTAATTGAGCATGTATGTCAAGTATGTATAGATAGTAGGCTTACCTGCAGTTGTTTTTTTTTCTTTTACTCTGACTGAGAAACAGATAATGAGGTCAACAGTCATATCAAAGTATAGTTTCCTCTGAAATTCACTTGCCCAATAAACTTTTATTCAGAATACAGTTGTGAAGTTTTTTTCGAATACAATTTCAGTCTTAAGTCTTCGGTTAATTTTTTTATCCAAATGCGTTATCAATAAACGTTCATTAAGAATTCATATCAATAAACGGTAATTCAGAAGTCATATAAAAAATCTAATTATAGAAACTATCTCCGTCAAGTATTGTTATAAAAATGCAATTCTGGGTAATATTACTAAAGAAACAAACCAACGAAAAAGAAAAATACAATTTCATGTATTTACTCTTTGTGAGCGTTTGGTAAGATGAGAAAAATTGGTCAGAAAGAACAATACTTTAACGCAAACAAAACCATAAACAAGAATTTTGGAATCAATTGAGCTTTAAAAAAACAAATAAATAAAACAGCTGAATTGTTTATTCAAAAATTAAAAAAAAAATTAATCAACATTTTAAAAAAAAAGTTATTTGAGGCAAAACAAAAAAAAAATTAAGTTGTTTTCGAAAAAGTCAGAATTGTTCTTTAAAACAATCAAAACAACCCCAGAATAGAACAACGATATTTTAAAAAAAAAAACGAAAAAATCAAATTCATTTGTTGGAAGCATCAGATTTGGAGATTCTTAAAGACAAATTTAGGCCAGATTGTCTTCTCATGTTCTCTGACCTCGATAATAATTTTTTTTTATTAACAGCTCTTACTGGATAAATTAAAATAGACACGTGTTTACATAGCAACGATTGGGTATCTGTGACTTGAACTACGTCATTGTTGTGCCATGATGACGTCTCGCTTGTGTTACGAACCGCGTCATGATTGTGTTACGAACCGCGTCATGATTGTGTTACGAACCGCGTCATGATTGTGGTGACCTCGGCGTGGCTACGGCATAAGGCGTGAGGCGAGGCGACGTCTGTACGTTTTGAACGCGCCAAACAAGTGGTGAGCACGTGATCTCATCTGTGTCTCTGCCGTGACGTCACGGTGACGTAAATGTCCGTCAACTCTCTTCTGACGTGAACACTGAGCTGTAGTCCATGGTCCATAAAGAAAACAAGAGAAACAATTTGAAAACGAGGGCGGTAATTGAAATAAAAAGTGGACGCTGATGACGACGACAAAAAGACAAACAAAAAAACAAACGAAACAACAACAAAAAAAAAAACAAGCCACGACAGTCTCAGGTGTCGGGTTCGATCGCCGAAGGAGACACCATCAGGTCCGTAGTAGAGATGACCAGATGAAACATTGTAATCTCTCTTGCACACGTCTATCTTAGGGATAAAAAAAGAAACAACTAAGTAAAAAATACTGAACGTTTCACCAGTGGTGGTATAAGTTTCATGATTGACTATGTTAGTTTGTGTGTGTTATAAGTTTCATGATTGGCTATGGTAGTTTGTGTGTGGTATAAGTTTCATGATTGGCTATGGTAGTTTGTGTGTGGTATAAGTTTCATGATTGGCTATGTTAGTTTGTGTGTGGTATAAGTTTCATGATTGGCTATGTTAGTTTGTGTGTGTTATAAGTTTCATGATTGGCTATGTTAGTTTGTGTGTGTTATAAGTTTCATGATTGGCTATGTTAGTTTGTGCGTGGTATAAGGTTCATGGTTGGCTATGTTAGTTTGTGTGTGGTATAAGTTTCATGATTGGCTATGTTAGTTTGTGTGTGGTATAAGGTTCATGATTTGCTATGTTAGTTTGTGTGTGGTATAAGGTTCATGATTGGCTATGTTAGTTTGTGTGTGGTATAAGTTTCATGATTGGCTATGATAGTTTGTGTGTGGTATAAGGTTCATGATTTGCTATGTTAGTTTGTGTGTGGTATAAGGTTCATGATTGGCTGTGTTAGTTTGTGTGTGGTATAAGGTTCATGATTGGCTGTGTTAGTTTGTGTGTGGTATAAGGTTCATGATTGGCTAGATGTTAGTTTGTGTGTGGTATAAGGTTCATGATTGGCTGTGTTAGTTAGTGAGTGGCGTAAGGCTCATATAAACTTAAGACACTGATACAATAGATTTGTTGTTGTTGTTGTTGCTTAAATAAATTTACAGCAAAGAAAATATTGTTTAAACAACGGTAACAAACTAACGTTTTATGAAATAATAAGAGGTTAAAATACTGCATGCATGAAGCAATCTAAATATCTGACTGCCCGTACGTCTGTCTGTGATCTATCTTTTTGTCTGTGTCTTTCTGTCTGTGTCTGTCTATAAAGTTTCCTTAACCCAAACGGGCCATCGGGGCTGATGAAGTGTAGAATTCATCTGTTTCCATATCCTCGGCATGTGAAGGGATTGTGTGGTTAGCACAACGCCCAGCCGCCTCTACTTCCCCAACTTAAGTCAGGTACCCATTTAAAGCTGGGTGGACTTGTGGGATGACTTTGAAACAAATTTCACCTGGAAAAATTCCCATGGTTCTCACCGAGCATCGAAACCAGGACTCTCAGGTCTGTCTATCTAATCTGTCTCTCTGCCTGGCTGCATGTCTGTCTCTCTGCTATCTATTTGTTTGTCTGTGTCTGTATGACTATGTCTAATTTGTCCCTCTGTCTTCCTGCCAGCATGTCTGTCTGCCTTCTATCTGTTTATCTGTATCTGTCTGTCTGCTGTCCATCTGTTTGTCTGTGTCTTTCTGTCTGTCAGTCTATAATCTGTCCCTTTGTTTTCCTGCCTGCATGTCTGTCTGGCTGCCTGTCAGGCTGCCTGTCAGGCTGCATGCCTGCCTGTCTATCAGTCTGTCTGCCCATTCGTTCACCCCACTGTCTGTATGCATGTATGTCTATGTACATCGATAAGATTCATGTGTAGGTAGGTGTTGCGTGCTGGTATTTTACTTTTGGTTACAATCACGATGTACAAACACCAAACAACAGAAGACTCAAATGCAGGCTTTGTATTTTCCTTCTTTAATCTTAATGTTTATCTTACAACATCAAATCTTTACATCAAAAGTTCACAACATCACATAATCCAATAGTCTCTAACGCCTTTTATATATATATATATATATCTACTGCTGTCTTTTACTACTAAAATTATGCTCTGACTAACTGCTAGAATAATAGAAGACTATAGTGGACTTTGTTACATCTCACGTCCACTCTCTACGCTCGCCTCAGCCCCAATTCTACTCTCTACGCTCGCCTCAGCCCCAATTCTACTCTATCCCCAAATCTACTGTCCCCAATCTCTCGCTCTCCTTGTGCCCCACCCACTGGTCGGATTGGCTAATTAGCAAAATCCCATTAAAAGGTTAGCGCCCTTTGCCACCCTCGGTTGTGTTCGGTAATTTATCTGTTTGTCAAGAATGTCAGTTGACTCTCTCCACTCTCGGAACAAAGCCTAAGGTATCATATGTCACGTCCCTAACCTGGGTCGCTAGAAAATATAACGACTCTACCCCCAAATATTTAACCCTGAACTCTTGACTTAACCTCTCAAAGATTTACTTTACATATTATCCTACATTCTAACCAATGTGTGAGAACCTGTTCTCCACATCTCTCCCCATGTCACCAAGCATGATGCAATCATGCAAACAAAAAACAGCAGTAGATTTTTTTAAACGGAAAAATAATAACTAATGACATCTTTAACGCTAACAACACATTGCCCATTAGCCTATATAGCAGACTGGACAAACAAATATTTTAACATGATACACAAGATCAAAATAAAAGGATAAATGATTTCAAAGATGGAACGTATAACAACTCTAACACATGAAATACAACAGTAACAGATCCCCTTGGTCAGACACCATACTATGGCTTGCCCCTCCCTCTCCATTGTAGCATATCTTGTTTCAGGGGGTGAAAGTTCCCACTGAGGGATGAAACAGAGTGTAGCGTCCCATTGTGTCCTAATGACAGGCTGTGGTGGTAACAAAATAGCACTAGCCTCCATTAGAATAGGACACAATTAAACCCATGAACTTCCAAAATGTACACATGCTGATAACATGCCGCACAAACATAAATGTTTACATTTAACTTGACATAGGTGTTTATCATTCTATATAATAAGTACTTTTGGTTTTCAAAATACATTTTAACTGTTACTGTTAACAATTTCATGAACAATAAACCACAACCAAATATAGTAGCAAAATAAACATGATTAAAATTCAACATACTAGTACTTCGATATTACTATTAAATTCCAGTGTTACAAAGACAAAAAGCGCACATCATCAAAAAAATGGTAATACAATGAAAATTACTAAAATTTCATCACCCATAGTTAACTCTATTAATAAGAAATGAATACATAAATCATATTACACCAAAGCCACTTAGTACCACATAAGATCACGAGCAACAATAATTCCGGCTATAACAGAAGCTGATCTCTTAATAGAATTACAGTAATTCAATCGATCGCACTTTTCAAAATATACCCGATTAAAAAAAATACATTGTTTTCACAGGTGATTCTACTCAAACTTTTTAATCAACCATCAGTTATAAACTGTTTTAGAAATAACAGACATAATAAACAACTATGTCATTTCGTTGCAAATAACATCAGACAATAAATCTTACAAATCTATTAAAACGTCATTAAAATTAGGTCAATTAAATATTTGTGATTCCTTCAACAGTTTTACGTAATAAAATGTTAGGTAACCATAATCTGCAGCGAAACAAAATCATCATCTATAACATAAAAGTTACATCATGCAATTCTGAATTCTTCTAAACGAACAACAAAATTATTGGCTCTATTAAAACAACATACGATATTTTCCAATACACAGAAAATCATCAATTAAAACACTTAAAAAAACTTCATCATATTTACAAACATTAGCCCTTTCTGGTACATCAGTAATCGAGATGCCACATGGTCGAGGATCAAACTATTTTACAAAATGTTCTCGCCAGTTGCTATTTAAGTCCCTCTCCCTGCATCCAAAGAACCCATACTTTGATTTTCTCTTTGATGAAAATTATTATGAAACTCATTATTTTTAGGTCTAGACTTCAGAGTACAGTTATGATCTTGGTAGTGGGATCTAAAACATGACGCTACCCTACGACTACTGTCTCTGTCTTCATACACCCTTCTGTTACAAAACCTTACATTATTACTTTCATAGCATCTCCTACCCTCATGATATTGTGGGTCATATCTACCCCTACACTGTAAAACAGTGTTATCACCCTGCCTACACCGTGTGTTCATTGGCCTTTTATTTACACAATTCCCCTTCACACAACATTGCTCTCTCCCAGCAAACTGCCTTCTACTTCTGTACTCACACTCACATTTGCGCTGCCAAACTAGCTCTACGGGCATGTCACAATTATAACTGTTGTTCTTCCTTACAACAATTATTCTACGAGTCTGATACTCCTTAGGTCTAAATCTCCTTCTCTGCCATTGATCACATTCTCCCACTGACTGACTTAGACCAGCTACAGGTTTACTAACACGCACAGGAAAAGTTGGTTTTTGTTGTGGTGTCTTCCCAAAATAATCATTTTGTTTACAAACAGGCTCTATAACAGGGAACTTTATTCTATCACATTTCTCCTTAATTATTGTTCCTTTATTACCACAACTTTTGGTCCGATTACTGGCTTCTTCAATAAATTTAACTTGACCAATGTCCCTTTTTACATCCTTGATCTCAACTATTGAGCCCACTAAATCTATTTTACTAACCATAGCCTTCAAACCCTCTACTATTTTAGGCTGTGATGCGGCGATTGAATCTATTGATTCTAATTTGATTAGGATACTGTGTAACAACTTCTCTACCGAACCTAGTCTAATTGACAAGTTGTCTATTTTTAAATTTGTTTCTATTATTTCATCTCGTAATCTCTCTCTGTTATCTAACTGCCCATTTACACGTTCTCTACTCTCTCTTTCATCCTCTAATGTCAACTCCTTATTTGTCACCTGTATTCTATTATCACCCTTTGACCTCTCAATTTCTTCGTTATTTTCCTCAAATAAATATGACCCTATTATCGGCTCGTCATCTTCTAATGACAGATTTTTCTCTTTCAATTGCCTCGCATGAAATGCCTTTGCAAATTCTTCTTCCGTAAGACCCAACCACCAAAACATTTCAATTTTACCATTTTCACTTGCCATCTCTTCTAGTCTCTCTTATGTTGGAATCAGAGAAAAGAATAAAACAATGCAATACAACAAATACACAAAAAATGCCAATAAAACTACTCAAAGTACCAGATAAATAGAAAACACATAACTAGCACAAAAAAAAAATAAGAACAAAAATTAGAACACAAAATCAAATGATTAACAACGAAACTAAATCATGGAACCGATTAAAAAATTTAAAAAAATATAATTCAACATATATATGTTTTAGTTGTTCCAAGTGGACCCTATTTTAACCTCTACTGTATTCGAAGAAATACAGAATTCCACTAGGAACAACAAACAAATTATTCAGCTGAAGTTATCTAAGAAATTAGATCTACATATATAATTACATTGAGTTAACTTGTCTGTAGTCGTCAATTCCAACGTCGATATGAAATTGAAATCACAGTGTAATCCAATATTTGAATGCACCACATTTAAACACAATCGGGTCAGTAATCTAAACAGTATGAGCAAAGTTAGCTCACCCGCACAATTAATTTGGTCTGAAACATCAGCCACGTCAGATACGTCGGCTACTTCAGGTACTTCAGACACGTCAGGTACTTCAGCCACGTCAAATACGTCGGCTACTCCAGGTAAATCAGCCACGTCAGATACGTCGGCTTCTTCAGATTCATCAGCCACGTCAGATATGTCGGCTTCTTCAGATTCATCAGCCACGTCAGATATGTCGGCTTCTTCAGATTCATCAGCCACGTCAGATATGTCGGCTACTTCGGCAACAGCAAATTCAATAACAGAAAAGCTCAACTTGTCGACAGCAGTATCACACTATCAGGTTAGGACGTTAGGTAAATCCCCATAAGGTTGGTAGTACGACTTGTACTCGCAGTAGATAATATACAACGTCGCTCACTGTACAGATTCTTGCTTATACTTCATACGTTTTCTATATTCTTGCGCAGCAGTCAGTCCCGTCGGAGGTGCCAATATATGTTGCGTGCTGGTATTTTACTTTTGGTTACAATCACGATGTACAAACACCAAACAACAGAAGACTCAAATGCAGGCTTTGTATTTTCCTTCTTTAATCTTAATGTTTATCTTACAACATCAAATCTTTACATCAAAAGTTCACAACATCACATAATCCAATAGTCTCTAACGCCTTTTATATATATATATATATATCTACTGCTGTCTTTTACTACTAAAATTATGCTCTGACTAACTGCTAGAATAATAGAAGACTATAGTGGACTTTGTTACATCTCACGTCCACTCTCTACGCTCGCCTCAGCCCCAATTCTACTCTCTACGCTCGCCTCAGCCCCAATTCTACTCTATCCCCAAATCTACTGTCCCCAATCTCTCGCTCTCCTTGTGCCCCACCCACTGGTCGGATTGGCTAATTAGCAAAATCCCATTAAAAGGTTAGCGCCCTTTGCCACCCTCGGTTGTGTTCGGTAATTTATCTGTTTGTCAAGAATGTCAGTTGACTCTCTCCACTCTCGGAACAAAGCCTAAGGTATCATATGTCACGTCCCTAACCTGGGTCGCTAGAAAATATAACGACTCTACCCCCAAATATTTAACCCTGAACTCTTGACTTAACCTCTCAAAGATTTACTTTACATATTATCCTACATTCTAACCAATGTGTGAGAACCTGTTCTCCACAGTAGGCCTAGGTGTGGACTGAATATGTTGTATTATTCTGTTGTGTATTTACCACGGTCGATGGCGTGACCAATCAAAGCGTTCATTGTCCATTGGACAGGGAATGCCCCCCCCCACCTACCCCCCCCCCCCCCCCACATCACCTCCAACCCCTATTATAAACAATACAGTTTTATGTCTGTCTACGGGAAAGGGCTGTTGTAATGTTGTAATGTTCAGTTACAGACATCACGTGATAAGCAACGTATGTCTTTTTTTTTTAACAAACTGTGACATTTTTACACACAGACCCGCCACATGCTCCCCTCCCCAAACCCAGATGATGGTTGGATAATTATTAGTCACAGTTTTATGTTTTACATGATGTAATAAAACAAGTCGGCTGGCTGGGGGATGGGTGGGGCTTTTGATATTGGCCGCATCTGCATGCCAAGGGTTGCCGGCTCAACTCCCCCGTGTGTCCACTCAACCTACCTATGCCTCCAGTGAATGCCTCCACGGTCATCGCACTATCGGCTGAGACGGGCACTACAAAGAAACCGTCACTGTGGTGTTTTACAGTGGTGGCCACAGTCGGCAGGCAGAGAGCCTCAATCAGTCGGCGCGCGCGACTAAAATATATCACTTCCTTTAATTTTAATTGCAGTGTTGACACTTTGCACTATAAATAAATGTTTTTTTTCGGTTGAATTTTTTGGGCATGCGGCCCCCCCCCCCAAAAAAAAAAGGTTGGCCTATACTGATGTATGAGATAAACAAGTGAGTTATTTTCTTTTTTTTTATTGAATCAAAAAAAAAAAACATGACCTACTTGTTGTTGGTGAGGTATTTGACTTCAGATGATATTTTTAGCGCTGAAACGGGTTTCACTTTGTGGGGCACTCTGACCCTTGCTCCCAGGAACCAGAGAAGGGGGGGGGGGAAGGGAGGCGGTGTGGGAGTCTCACAGTGGCTCCCTTGTAGCTGCATAAGGTTGGTTCTCAGCTCGATCCCGCCATGTTTACGTGTTTTTGTAGCCACAATATATCATGCAGGGGGTTGCCCTAACACACATTTGCCCTTTGCGACCGTTGTTGACATATTAATTAACGGAAAAGAGATGTTTTAAAAAATCTATGACCCTTTCCCTCCCCATTACAAGTGTGTGTGTGTTTGTACTATTTCAGCCCCTCCCTCCCCCCCCCCCGACCCTATAATTATATAATTATTTTTTAAAGCAACAACAACAACATCAACAACAACCAACTAACTAAAATTTGCGATGTGTCACAGACACTGACCCCCCCCTCCTCCATGTATACAGCTTGTTTTATCGTAACGAACCCCCACGGTCATGCGTTATTAGAATTTTTTTTTAAATCTGTATGTACACAGGGCCGTTCTCGTGGGTAGGCGATCAAGGATTGTGCCCGAGTCCGGCTGCTAAGGGTGTGACCTCCTCAGAGACGTTTATTTATGCCCACCACAGGGGGGGGGTTGTCAGAGTGGGCGGTGGATAAGATTTTTTATCATGGGGTCCAATAAATACAGTAGTTTTTTTTTTTTGCGTTTTTGTTTCAGAGGCCCCTAAACGTAAGTTGGCTTATTGTCCCTAAATGCCCCTTTGCTGCCCTCCCCTCCATAAAAACATACATAAAAAAAAAGAAAAACAATACATCGACCCCCCCCCCCCCCCAATAAAAACGGTTTTATGTGGTAAGTATAACTACCAGTTAAACTGCACGTGACTCATTTGTATGTTTTTAAATGTAATAGTAGCCTAACGCGGCTCTCATCTACCTTGTGTCTGGACACTGCTGGCATGACCGTCTTATGATATTCGACTCCAAGGCACTGGACACTTTGGCATCAGCTTCGGAAAGAGGAAGGCCACAGGTCGAATATGCCTATAGGAAAAGATGGGCAGTGACTACTGGGAATTGGTACTGATTGATGGGCACTGACCACTGGGCACCCTCTTCTGATGCGTATGTATTAAGTGTGTGTGTATGAAAGTGGAAGAAAGGATGGCTGCATAACGTGTTGATTGCCCCTGCCTTTCCTATGGTCATCTTTATAAATACTCCCATTTTTTTTTTGTGATTGAAAGATAAAACAAAATTTCGTCACGTGTGACATGAGTGTCACTGACGGCATTGCATTTTTTTTCCGTCTCCAAATAAGAAACTGGTGGTGACAAGAATGATGAAGAAAGACATAAAATCCAATGCGTAGTTCAGTGTGTGCTTGAGTTAATAACGGCATGCTTTGTCTATCCATCTTTTTACTTTTCTTACATATTTCACATCAATATCGTTTCTATAACCTCCTCACCCTCCCCCCCCGGGGGCAGGAGGGGGAAGGGGCAGAGAGAGAAAATAAGGTGAACAACAACAACAATGGGCACAGAACTCTTGAACAATAATTTATCCTTCTGTGTGTGTGGTGGTGGTAAACTGTCACATATCTCTCACTATCCACTGAGCATGCGCACTGGAAAAAAAAAGAGTTGTGTGTGATTTTTACTCCTCGCTAGCTGTACTGAGTTAATCACGCGTTTCTTAGCTAGACATGCCTCAAGTCTCTCTCTCCCCCTCCCAAACCATCTCCTCTTCCGCCGTCTCTCTCAGCTCACTCAATAACGTCCATCCGCTCCCCCCTCCCCTCCACTCCCCCCCCCCCCAGTGTCTCCACCTTTTCATTCACCTACGTGGACACACGGCGGCCTATGGTCAGACAAATTCTGTTATGGTTCCAGCTCTGGGTATTTTATGTGTTGCATGTTCGTTATCTGATGCCCAGAATTGGATTGGATTGATTAACCACTATCACATCTGCATGTACGTATGGGGTGAGTATACATCTTGGGTCTGTCTGTCTGTCTGGTATGTCTGTCTTTAATCTGCATGACTGGTCTCTCTGTAAAGTCTTCTGTTCAGTCAGTCGTTCTAGTCCTGCCTTTCCTATGTATTTTCTGTCTGTTCCTTTCTGTTGGTTCTTTCTATAAGCTTCTTCCGCTTGTCTGCTGTGGTCTGTCATGTATATCTGTCTCTGTTGGTTTGTCTATTCGGCACGTCTCTGCATACTTCTGTATCATTGTTTCGTCTATCTGATCGGTCTAATATAGATACGCCATTCTATCTGCCCTGTGATACAATTTAATTGGAAGATTCTGACCATTCAATTATTTGTCCTCCAATTGATTTCTGAACATTTAAAAATTACGTTTTTTTCCCTTTTTACTTCAAACATTTCGACCAAATTAATCGAATCAAAATAATAGAAATCAATCAACTGAATGGTCCCCCAACTGAACAACTGCTGAGATCAAACACAGCTCTCTTCAGGCTTTCGAAGAATTCCTTGAATAAAATTTTTTTTTGGGGACATGTTTGATTTAAGTTAATAAGAAAATACAAATTAAAAAAAAAAGTGCATAGTTATTTATTGTCAAGTCATTTACTGTCAAGTCATTTTACTGTCAAGTCATTTTACTGTCAAGTTTTATTTAAAAATAATCACTTTGTTATTACTTGTATTCAAATATGGCCTATTTCAAATTGAATGCTGTGAATCTAAACAGTACATGTCGTAAGCCTAGAGAGCTGATTCCCAAAATGTGGTGGTACGCGCACCCCAGGTGGTACGCGAAGCGTATGACGACGATAAGCGCGACACCAGGCTGAGAACATCCGGAAAACATGGTCGGTTATAGCGTAAACAAAGAAATGAGAGGAAACATGGTCAGTAAAAACAATCTATGCAAGTTTTTTTATTAGTGGGTATTCAGTTTTACGAAACTGAAAAAAAAAGGGGTACACTGATGTGGAAAGTTTGGGAAACACATGACCTAGAATAATTCAAACAAAAGAATGTCGGTGCGGATGTACTGAAACTTTCACACGTGATCAATGCAGTACGGACATCGCTGAACTCCCCCCCCCCCCTTTCATTAACCATACAAGATTTTACTTTTTGATTAAAAAGACATTTAGGCTTTTCTTTTTTTTTTAAAAAAAAAAGAGAAAAAGATGACGATTAGATCTAAATATATAGGTTTGTTTTATATTTCATATGCAAGTCAATTTTATCAAAGAACAAGGCAGTATTTCACTCATACCGCGGTAATGTGTGTAACACAGATTTAGAAAGAACCGATTAAAAAAAAAAGTGTCTAACTTGAGATTTTCTTTGTGTGTAAATAAAGGCAGAAATTGTAAAACCATAACCGATCACAATTATTATTATTCTTTTTTAATTTTTCTGACACCAAACAATGAGCGACAATACTAGAGTTGATGTTTTTGGGAAGAGATCTTTAAAGATAAATGTTTGTGAAATAAAGTTGTATCGAAACACATCCCCCCATCCATTCTTTTAAACCCACATTTCTCGCCACTCGGCGCACGCTCGCTTGGTCAGTACTGTACCACTGCCATCGTCATATTTTCATTTTCGAAGGAAACGACTGTACACGGCGGTCGTTAAACAGGTCACGTGATCACAGCTTTCCCCCCCTTCCCTCTCCACCTGCCCCGTGGTCATCTAAGTCCATAAGGTGGGGTTGTGGTCACGTGTTTATATCGCCCTGTAATGGGGTGATACTGCACCTATCTGTTGCTGGCGACTTCAAGTGTCTCAATTATACACTCAGCGGGTCACACAGTGAATTGTCGCAAATCTTTGTTTTTCGAACTAATTTTTCTTTCTGGTTTTTTGAGAAAGCTTAAAAACATCATTGTTTTTGTTTGACCTTACGACTTCTGTCTTTCTTTTCTTCTTCCTTTTTTTTATCTTTCTTTCCTTTATATATATATATATATATATATATATATATATATATATATATATATATATATATATATATATATATATATATTCTTTTATTTTCCTTCCCTCCATTTTTCTTTTATTCGTTATTCCTTCTCTGATTTGTTCTTAACTTTCCTCATTGCTTTCATTCTTCTTTTTTCCTTTCTTCCTTCCTTATTTCTTAACCTTCCTTTCCTTCATTTATTCATTATTTCATTCATTTTCGTTTTTTTTTTCATCTTTTTTTTTCTTTATAATTTCTTCCTTTTCCTTTTCTTTCTCTCTGCCCAATATTTCTTGTCTTACTTTCTTTTTTCTTTTCATGTCTTTTCTTTATTTTCTTTTGAGTATTTTTTCTTCCCCTAAAAATCGGTCCCTCATTGCGTATTACTCTCTTTTCTCTCCTCCCCCCCCCCCCCAGTGTATTCATCAGCAGCGGAACATCAAAACATTTGCGCCCACGCGTGTTTTTGATCGCACATCTCCATCGATCTACCACTACTGTCTGTCTACAGTCGCTCGCTGTCCCCCCCCCCCACACACACCTGCACAATATTCTACCTGATAGGTGGAGTCCGTGAGACTTTTTTTGAAATAAATAAATGAATAAAAATTACACTTGCGGAAAGAAAATATAAGCGAAAAAGACGTAGCAATTGTTCATAATTTATTTTAAAAAAAAAGGAATGTTTTGCGATAATCTTAAGATATGCACGAGTTAATCTATTCCTTAAGGGCCATCAGGGGCAGATGAAGTGTGGGAATTGATTTGCTTACGTTGCCACGGCATATTAAGGGATTGTGTGGTTGGCGCAACGCCCAGCCGTCTTCACTGCCCCAATTTCGGTCAGGCATCTATTGAAAGACGGGGGTTGGGGGTGGGTTATTCGGCCCATAATGAGGCTTTATGCGGCCTATAGGGATTGGGTTTTATGTGTATAGGGATGGGGCTTTATTGGAAAGCTTCTTGGTTGTGTATTAACTGCGGCCGATGAAGAGGCTGCATGGAAAGGAGTCCAGAATTAAAAAAAAAAAACAATCTCACATACAATGTTCAATGTTCGGTTCAATAAGTTCAATCTATTATTGCGAACACGTGACACCAACAACGTGAAACCGACTTTCTTGTGAACACAGATGTGTTTCAAAGCTACATTCAGCTGCTACCGTTACCAGCTATGAGCATAACTACGACGTCATTGCAGCCAAAATCCACCAGCCCAACCTATCGTATTAGTGAATCCCCCCATTTCATGAATCGTGCATTGTTTTGTGTTTTTTTTGTGGTCACTTAATTCACGCACTTCTGAGTGTACCCTTTCCTTTCTGTCATAATCAGGACACACATACAAAAAATCAACACATATTTTTCTATGCGGCCCGCCCGTGCATTCGACATTCCATTAAGTGGAATGCAAGGAACCGAAGCTTGGATCTAAAATGCCCTCGAACATTTAAACAAATACTATTAGTACATTTCAAAACCGTGTAGTTGACTTCGGCATCCATCCCTTACAGTATTACTTTTCTTCATTCTTGATCCATCGATGGACACTCAACCCCTTCACGTGGGCGCACCTCCGGAAATAAAATCATAATGAAGGTAAATGGTCCGTCCCGCTTTTTGTTTTCTTTAGAATTTATTTATTAAAAGTGCATACTGTCCTAGTGTAGGCTAGAACAACACTGTCTTCATCTGTGTCTTGTGTACTATTGAACCTTTATTTACACAATGATATGGACAGGGACACATAATTTCTAATAAATATTTGCATTGCTCCATCCCTCGCTGTCCATCTACTTGAGCGTAAGAGTGTACCGGTGTAGTAAACATGTATCAGTCCCGTCATTCAAAGGCCGGGGGTGGGCGCGGGTTACCTTATTCGCAGAAGGGACGGATTAAGAGCAGGCGGATGGAGTGTTGATATGAACCAATAGCGACGAAATGTGAACATAGTTGATTTGAACTAACGGATAGGAGCGGAGCGCGAGCAAAAACAAACAAAATAATGGGGGGGGGGCTGTCATGGATAAAGTTGTCAATGTGGATCTCGAAACGCAAAAAATTTTTGAGAACCACTGCCGTATAACACTTAAAGGTACTTAAAAACAATAACACAAAATTTATGGACGTTATGCATGAACAGTGAGGGCAGCGCACTTACGGTGCAAGTTATTGCAGTGGTGTCGCTCTGGAGTACTGCAGTAGCGGCTGTTAGTGCACACTGTTTGTTTTTCAAACTAGTTTAGTGCCTCTAAGAAAAGTTTATTAACACTTTTTTTTGCGTTTATTGTTGTTATAGGAGCCTGCTAGCTGTACGCTGCAAAAACCTTTGCATAGAGTTATGTCCCCTTAGGCTTGATCGGTAGGGTAGGTTATTTTTGGTTTCGGGCAGATCCAACTTTTTCATGATTGTATTTTAAACTGGAATACTGTTGTATTAATTATTTACTTTCGATTTAACCCAGAACCCTAATCGCTATTATTTTATTAGATTTTATACTTGCACTGCAGGTCCATACTAATGATACAACTGTTAAAATCAATAAAAGATAGAAAGTACTTTTTTTTTTTTTTAGTTTATTACATAAGACCAAGTTTAGCAGCTCTCTAGTGTGAAAGAAACGAAAATCACCATGTGTAACTTTAGTTTCGACTTCCCGATGCGTTGAATCTTTGGAGCCTAGCTCGTGCGTCATAATTACCTTTCTAGGATGTCCAGAAGTTGGTCAAGTTTCAGATATCACTGCGACACTGGACACTCGCAGGGCTTCAGTTTTAACTGGGAGAATCTAGGTCACAATGTCTTCATATTTGAATTTTTTTTTTTAAATAGACCTATTTTTAGAAACTTGTTTTCTTGCAATTATTCGCGCGGGGAAAAAAGAGAGACAAAAGCGTCAGTAGCAAGTCCTAAAATACAAGTGGAGAAAGTCGTCAGTGTTATTTCAACGGTCAGAGTGTATATTGCATTATTCTGGAGAATAATTAAAACCAGAAAATTAATATAATATAAAAAAAATGTTTGTCTTGTGGAAAAAAAAATGTACTAAAAAAACAAGCAATTAAGCCTGTTCCATTCTGGACACAGGACGTATTAGCGCATTTTCGTGTTATGTATCAGTACGTTTGTTAGCTTTCAGTAAATATTTGTAAATTTTGGAAATGTTTATAAATTCAATTGTGTAATGCATATATCTGTAAAAAAAACTATTATAAAGACGTTTCTTTATATTTGAAAAAAATATTTTCTCTTAAATCTAACTACAAGTGGTTTGTGGTTACTGAAATAGGACTCATAATTGAAAATATTCGAAACTGTAGTCATTTAATCGTCCGAAAACTCCGTCAATTGTTGCATAGCTCTGATACTTTTAAACTCATAACACAAGCTTACTATTTCATTTGATGAGTTTCTTAATAAATCTTGGTGAAACTACGTGCTGCAGTATTTCGCACCAAATGAATGGGTTATTGAACGTACAAGGTGTAGAATGGGGCCATATATATAATATATAAGCCCCTTAGGAGCCCTGAAGCCCGGCCCTCAAAGGTCCTATCGCGAAATGAACTTTTGATGTACACTTGGCAGGCCAAGACCTACAAAATGATATATACATCATGGGTCTAGGACTTATGGTTGTTGAGATCTAGGGTGATGACGGACAGACGGACAGACAGACAAAAAGAAAGGTAAAAAGCCATGTTTTTAAAAAAAAAATGTTCATCGTATTTAAATTGAAAAGTTTAAAGAAGCGAACATGTCTGCTATACAGGTCTCCGTGTCTGCTATACAGGTCTCCGACATCTCTGACAAGTCCCTCCACTCACAGGGGCACCTCTCATATCACCCCCCCCAACACACCCACCCACCATTTGATGTAGTTTCTTTTAAATAAAAGATTTCCTTACCTGACGGGTTCACCTGTAAGTAGGGGCTCTTGGTATCTATTTGGTGTGCACCTGCGGCGACCATGTATATACTAAGGTAAACATTAATATGATACAAATAATAAAGACATAATGCTGACACGTGTCACCCACACACCTACATCACACACACACCTACATACACACACACACACAGACACATAAACCCACACACACACACACATACACACACATACACACACACACAGGCACGCCGAGATGGGGGTAGGGGGTCATTTCCAGGGGGCCTACATCTGTAAGGGGGCCCTACCGCCCCGACCATGTCAATTTTTTCACGATTCATTGTTTATTAAGGGGCCCGCAATGATGTCCTGCCCTGGGGCCCTTGTTGGCTCTCGGCGCCCCTGCACACACACACACACACACATACACACACAGCTGTATGTTTTTTTTTTAAATTCGTCAAAAAAATGAAAATGTAATGGTCGATAAAAAAAAATGTCGGCCCCCCCGTGTCCCCCACGTCCTTTTTCTGCGACCCTGGAGTCTGACTCGAGAATATCCAAGAAATCACGGTTCATATGTCTCAAAGTATTAAACAAATTGGTTTTAAATTCCCGATAATAGGGTTATTGACTTGACGGAAAAGTGTCATTTAATGATGTATGTCCTATTTTTGTGTATTCTATCCACAACAAGGAAAGTTCATTGTACTCTGTGATCTAATCTATCTCCGTTGTACTCAGTATATACTGTGATTTAATCTAGCTCCATTGTACTCAGTATATACTGTGATTTAATCTAGCTCCGTTGTACTCAGTTTACACTCTGTGATCTAATTTATCTCCGTTCTTTTCAGTATATACTCTTGTGATCTAAGCTAGCTCCATTGTATTTGGTATATATTGTGATCTAATCTATCTTTGTTGTGTTTAGTATGCACTCTGTGATCTAATCTAGCTCCGTTGTTTTGAAAACGGGTACTGCACTCAATTTTATAAACCAACTATATTAAAAAATATATATATATATATATAACTTTGTCTTCGAGTTCACACTAACGATATTTACATAGACATTGTTTGGCGTGTTTATTTATTTTTGAATCCATGTGAATATCTAGCACTACACCCGAGCTACCCCCCCCCCTCCTTCCGCACCACCCTTTCTACTAAGGCCATATACCCATTTAATGTTTGCGTGGAAATTCGGGAACTTTCAGACCCAGTTAAAAATAATCCAGAGGTCTCCCTGATGGGATCGAACCCGGAGACCTTGAAATCGACAGCTCTACATTGCGCAACCCACCCGCCTCACCATCCACCCACGCCATTGGAGTTTCATTACTCCAGACAATGACAGTTGGTTATTTCTTTTAACAACGCACGCATAGAGAATGGAGGGAAATACAAGTTGTAATGGAGAATGAATGGCTCAAGGGAAAAAATAAAGAGCTTGAAGAGAGAGGGAGGGAGGGATAGAAGAGAGAGGGGAGAGGGTTACGGAGAGTTTGGGAAAGAGTGAGGCTCTGGGGGAGAGAGAGAGAGAGAGAAAGAGTTAGGGAGTGAGAGAGAGAGAGAGAGAGTTAGGGAGTGAGAGAGAGTTAGGGAGTGAGTGAGAGAGATAGTTATGGATTGAGAGAGATAGTTAGGGAGTGAGAGAGGGGGTGAAAGAGATAGTTAGGGAGTGAGAGAGAGAATTAGGGAGTGAGAGAGATAGTTAGAGAGTGAGAGAGATAGTTAGGGAGTTGGTGAGAGTGATAGTTAGGGAGTGAGAGAGATAGTTAGGGAGTGAAAGAGTTACGGAGTGAGAGAGAGCTAGGGAGTGAGTGAGATAGTTAGGGAGTGAGAGAGATAGTTAGGGAGTGAAAGCGTTAGGGAGTGAGAGAGACCTAGGGAGTGAGTGAGATAGTTAGGGAGTGAGAGAGAGAGTTAGCAAGAGATAAAGTGTGAGGGAGAGAGCAAAAAGATGTAGAAAGAAAGAAAGGCTATTGATATGAAAACACCTCTCATTGTTTCAAAAGAAATGAAAACAATCCAAACACAGAAAACTTGAACAGAATAGGAGCAGCTAACATATGTTTTTTTTAACAAGTATTATCTTAAGACTGAAACTTACATGCGTAAATCATACAATACCAGATTCATTTACACACATCAACAAACATATGAACAAAAGATGCCAGCTACAGTATGGCTATTCCTGGATGGGTGGTTTGTAATTACATAAAAAGGTCAGGGTCTCTCTCTCTCTCCCCCTCCCCCCCCCTCCACGAATAGCATCAAATGTCTTGTTAGTAGTACAAGTGATTTTACTTTTTCTTCTTCGGCGGTGATCTGTTTTGGATTGATTGGAAAGCATTACGTATTTGTGAAATGTTTGGATTGATTGGAGAACATTATGTATTTGTGAAATGTTTGGATTGATTGGAGAACATTATGTATTTGTGAAATGTTTGGATTAATTGGAGAACATTACGTATTTGTGAAATGTTTAATTGATTGGAGAACATTGTGTATTTGTGAAATGTTTAATTGATTGGAGAACATTATGTATTTGTGAAATGTTTAATTGATTGGAGAACATTACGTATTTGTGAAATGTTTGGATTGATTGGAGAACATTATGTATTTGTGAAATGAGCTTGTAAAACGATAAAAGGACAAAACTACATCATTACTCATAGATATATACTAAAGATGGAGGAAACATGGACAGAGAATGTAGAAACAGACATATAGAAAGATTTTAAACGATTGTTTCTGGACATTCGAGAAAAATTTATAAAACTAAGAAATTACATAACTCAGAGAAAAAATAATTACATATTTATTCTGCAGCTTGTCACAAATAGTCATTTTCCCATAACAAGTAGGCCTATGAGGTAACGAATGTTTTCCCTATTTTGTGACAAATATAAAACTACCAGCTAGCATAATGCAGTTTTGTATGGAGAATAACATCAGACTCAGTCGAATAACGAGCCAAAAGTACCATGACTGTGCTCATTAAAACTTCACACTAAATTTAAAACACATGAGTAATTCGTTCCTGAACGGTAGTTTCTGTTTGTATTAATACCTCTCAGTGTTCTTAAATTGCGCCGACGAAATTCTGCACAGTTTTTTGATGGGAGTTGAAAATGTCGGAGAGCATAAATGTATTATACAAAATGACATAGTGTTTCTGGAAATGTGGGTCGCATGCGAATTTCAGGTGGTTCGCGGCAACATTTAAATTATAATTCAAAGATGGGGAAATCTACGTATGCAAAATTACAACTACTTGTGTCTAAAATATTTCATAAATAAAAGTTTGTGAATGTGCAACAGATCCAGGGAAATATATAATGCATGCAAACAAATAAATGACGCTTTTATTCTCTCCCCTTTTTTTTCGTAGTTTTTCTTTGCGGGTGAGTTGCGAAAATAAAACATCTTTTAAATGATTGTTAAATTAAAAATGTTTTCATAATGGGTTGCTTAGCGTAAAGGTTTGAGAAACACTGAAATACATCAATATTTCCAAACCTGATGGAATAAAAAAAGATTTGATTTTATGTCTTAATCTATGTTGTTGTTTTGTTTTTTTAAAAAAACAATGTGCGATGATTTTTTTTTTACTTCGCGACGAGAAATTATTAAACTCCTAATCGCGTGACACTAAATTGTCAATTTCCCAACTTTTATCCAGTGTAATAATGATTATGTGATATTTTTATAGTTTTAAAAAAAAAAAGATTTTAAATAATATACTTATCATTATTTTACAGTTGCCTCCTTATTAACAAAAATGGCAAAGGTAGCGATATAGGTAAACAATTTTAAACCAGGAGCTAAGCTCACAACCTGTAGGGCCCTCTCTCAAAATGTTTGACAGGCTCCTCTAAAAAAATAATAATAAAAGTTTAGGGGGGGGGACCTAAACCGTCATACGCCCCCCCCCCACCCCATCTCATCAGCCGGCCATGCACCACATAAATTAATGACCCCGTCCATTGTTCATTGAAATGAAATAAATGGCAGCCTTCAAAAAACATTTTTAATATTTAGTATGTGTATTTTTTTAAATCAGGTTTTCACAGATCAAGATAAAAAAAAAAACAAACAAAAAAAATCTCCAATAATAGAATCTAAGACAGACCTTCTTTAGAACGAAATGGATATGGTACAGCAGAGTGGTTTTCATTCTGATACCAAGGAACAAGACTGGAACGAGAGGTTGAGGCATAAGAAGAGAAAAACAAACTGCAAGTGCGTGTGTGTATGTGTGTGTGTGAGTAAGATTATTGTCATCAGAGGTGGATTTAAAGACGGGCGCGCGCCCAGGGCTCCCCGATTATCTAGGGGCCACGCAGAGCCTAATTTTAAACCCATTGATCTAATATATATCTTTTTTCTTAAAGGGCCCAATATTTTCTTCTGCGCACAGGGCCTCAACTGGCATAAGTCAGCCAGTGCCATACCTAGGGTTTGGGGGCCCTGGGGGGGTTTGGCCTCTTTGGGGCCCCTGCATTTTGACATTTAATACCGCGACATGATATAATTACTTAATACTTAATGTAAAAAAAAAATTTGGTGGCCCCCTCAAGCTGGGGCCTGGGGGGTCTTCGAATGTGGACCCACCCTTCCCCCCACCCTAGGTACGCCTCTGAAGTCAGCCCCTAACTGTTATGTCGAGTATAACTTTTTGTACTGAGGGTTCCTTAGAGCCTAATTATAAACCCTTCTTCGCTTTTTTCTTAACTGAGTCAACTATTTTCTCCTAAACTTGGATCCTTAACATTGATCATTTCTGACATATAAATACTGTAGGGCTATACAGTGTCTATATATATATATATATATATATATATATATATATATATATATTTTGTATGGGGATTTCATCATTCTGTTATCCAGAGTGATTGCAAAAATAACAATTTTAACATGATACATTTAACTTAGCATGTAGAAATTTAATTTTTTAAACTCTGAATTCATTTGAATTTGAATTTTTTTCTATTACTGCATTGTTTATATGCATGTTAAATTAAAATGTGATTTATTTAAATAAAAAATGAATGAAAACAAAAGAAATGGAACAATATTCTTGTATACAAGAACAACAAGAATTTTAAATATAATACTACATACAATATATTAACAAGTTAACTATTTGATATTGGAAAGCCATTATTATAATTGTGAGATGCATTATAAATTAACATGAAAATGATCTTTTAAATTATGTCATATTAAAAAAAATAATATACCATTTAATTGGTTTTTTGTTCATTCAACCACAGAGTAGAATGCTGTACCAGCTGACTTCTACAACCAATGTCAACATGGTGTGCATTTTTTTCCTTCTTTGGTGTGCTCCTCTTATCCACCCATCTTATTCAAAACATACAGCTCTCTCAGAGTACTACCCCCAGTGTGATGAATCCTGCTCTGTAAGTCTAATGTTTTTACAACGAATGTCTCCGTGTCCTGCTCTGTAAGTCTTATGTTTTTACAATGGATGTCTCCGTGTCCTGCTCTGTAAGTCTTATGTTTTTACAATGAATGTCTCCGTGTCCTGCTCTGTAAGTCTTATGTTTTTACAATGGATGTCTCCGTGTCCTGCTCTGTAAGTCTTATGTTTTTACAATGAATGTCTCCGTGTCCTGCTCTCTAAGTCTCTGTTTTTACAATGAATGTCTCCGTGTCCTGCTCTGTAAGTCTTATGTTTTTACAATGAATGTCTCCGTGTCCTGCTCTGTAAGTCTTATGTTTTTACAATGATAGTCTCCATGTCCTGCTCTGTAAGTCTTATGTTTTTACAATGAATGTCTCCGTGTCCTGCTCTGTAAGTCTTATGTTTTTACAATGATAGTCTCCATGTCCTGCTCTGTAAGTCTTATGTTTTTACAATGAATGTCTCCGTGTCCTGCTCTGTAAGTCTTATGTTTTTACAATGAATGTCTCCATGTCCTGCTCTCTTCACTTCCCCCCCCCCTCCCCCAATAGCTACCTAGACCAGAAATACATACAAATGTAGGAAATATCTAACTAAAATAAAATATCTACATATATTATGTGGTAAGCCTATCTAGAGGGATGAAAAAATATCAAGATCTGGTTATAAATTATTCTAGCTGGCAACTCAGCATTGTACATTTGGCTATGGTGGGAATGAAATAAACTGTCCACAATGGGTGGGGTTTAGGATCAAGAGAAAGTCAAGCCCATCCTTTACTAGGACTTAAATAATATTCATTCATCTTAAAAGTGTGACATTTCTTTTTCATGTACATTTAAGGCTTTAACTTTTATCTATATTAAAGTTATTATTGTATTTCACTAGTGTTAAGTATTATTTGATTATCAGCTTATTTTGAACATTTTAAAAATCTTTAAATTCGATATCAACAGCTGAATTTCATCTGTAACAAGCTGAAATGGATCATGTTAACAGCTTAATTGTATCATATTTAGATCAAATTTTGTAGTGGTTTTTTTTTCTTGTTTTTACAGTTTAATCGGATTGTGTAATATTTAATTTTGATTTCTTTGTGTTTTATCCGTCCCAGGATGATATTAACTGCACTAGCTCTCCTACTCCAGCGTGTGTACGAGGTAGGCTTATTATAAATAAAAGACCAGAGTCTTTTAAAAATTATTGATAAACTAAAAGCTAATGAGGCTTGAATCATTAAGGTTGTTTAATTGACATGGAAAAAAAAACTAGTTTTTTATTTCTTACTTTATGTATCAAACTTTTAGACAATAACATTCTGCACTGAAGTGTTAAGAGTGTAGTCCCTTTTTAACCCAGTCTGACAATTTAGAACTGAAATAAAATGAAAATTTATTAATGGGATGAAATAAAAGTCTAATTCTGTCAAAGTTTATTTCTTTCATCAAATGACAGTTTATCACTGACATCATACATCAAATGACAGTTTATCACTGACATCATACATCAAATGACAGTTTATCACTGACATCATACGTCAAATGACAGTTTATCATTGACATCATACGTCAAATGACAGTTTATCACTGACATCATACATCAAATGACAGTTTATCACTGACATCATCTAAAAGCTGGAGACTTGTATTCATTGTTGACTCTCTACTTCTCATTTAAAAGTGATTTTTTTAATCAATACTTATTTATGAAAGATATTTTCTATATCAGATCTCATTTTTTTAATTTTTATATTTCATATTTATTTCTTTATGCATCATCTGTTGCAATAATTTATTTCTTTATGCATCATCTGTTGCAATAATTTATTTCTTTATGCATCATCTGTTGCAATAATTTATTTCTTTATGCATCATCTGTTGCAATAATTTATTTCTTTATGCATCATCTGTTACAATAATTTATTTCTTTATGCATCATCTGTTGCAATAATTTATTTCTTTATGCATCATCTGTTGCAATAATTTATTACTTTATGCATCATCTGTTGCAATAATTTATTTCTTTATGCATCATCTGTTGCAATAATCTATTTGCACAAGTTTTTTTTTCTCTTTTTTTTTTAGGGGACAACGAAGTGTATAATTTGAATATTCCCGGTGAACCATTTGATGTTAAGTTGTTCCTGATCAACGACACAGAATATAACTGTATTAATCTTTCATGGAACATACCCTTGGACGGTAAGTTGGAACATGCCAGCATGCAGAAAAAACAACAACGGATCTATGAAATGGGAGACTACATGACCATATGAGTTCAAGTTTTTTTTTCTTAACAAAACTGATACATACAGAAGATCCCCAATTATTTCAACAGAGTTAATTTCATTTAGTAGAAATCTAAAAATTCCCAAATTTTCTTCATAAATAGGGTGCTGGAGTATTTTTGAAATGCTTGGAGGGGGGGGGGGGGGAATTTTGGAAATTTGTTTCGCATTTTTATAATGGGCTGAGTGTAATTTTAAAATCTTTTTTACATTGTGGACCCTAAATGCAAAGAAATGTCTTTTTTTTTTTTACTGTGATGGTTTCGAAAAATGTAAAAGGCTTGTCCCTGCTTTTTGTTTTCAGTCCCAGTTACATAAAGTATTAATATATTACCGTCACATAATTTCTTCCTTTATACAGATTTTTTATAGGCAAATTTAAAGTTATGCATTTAAAAAAAAAAATTTTTTAATTAGAACATTGAAGTGTATAATAAAAGTATCAATACACATTTCTTTTTAATCCTCAGGTTCACGCCAATATCTGTCAGGATTCCTTGCAGATTTTAAGATCTTTGGTAGTAATGGTGTAGGAGAGCATTATTGTTTTACACTGACACTGGGGGCCAACTTGACAACGAAGCTGAAAAGTAATTCTCTCAAGGTAATGAATGGTGAAGCTTAATTCTCTCAAGTTAATGAAAGGTGAAAAGTAATCCTCTTAAAGATAATGATGGCTTTATTTCAGTCATATTTATTCCACTGGTAGACCAGCTGTGCTTTAGTTCACCTGCAGATACCAGTCCATTACTTAGTATATACATCCTATAATATTGCACTAAATCTACAGCTGTTACAAAATTTAAATGACAACTCAGGGGACATAATTTCAAATGGAAATTTTTATTCCATTTACAAGTACAGTTCTAGGTTTTTTTCTCCTCGTTTTTTTTTTTCTAGGTAACAGAACAATTGACTTCTCAATTTAATATGCAGAATCTAATAATAAAATGTTTAAAAATTTTCAGTTTTCTTTTCAAACTCATTAAAATCTCTGCTTCTTAAATTTGAGCTATACTTAAAAAGTCTAAATTTATGAATAATCAAAAAACAGATAATGTATCTTACTTGTGATTGTATGTGCATGTACTCTCTGTTAGCTGTGTGTGCACACAGCTTATAGGGATAACACTGGTGCCATTTAGCTACCTATCGATGCTGTAATTCATGATATGACACATGCATTTTTAAATAAAGTATCCTGGACCAATCAGGCTACGTCTTGCATTACTTACGTTAATTCAATATAATAAAAAAAAAAATCTCTAGATCTAGATGAGCACCAAAACTTATTTTTTTAGAAATGATAATTTATATGATTAATTGTATGACCTAAGGAATTTTTCAATAAAAATTTTTAGCACATATCAATAAAAGCTTTCTTATTTATTTAAAGTCTGTATCACTTGACGCTTGTATTTTTTATTCCCTTAAAGAAAGGAGCCAAAGTGTTTCTACATTGTATTCGGATGTATCAAAACATCACCAGTAAAATAGATGTGACTGTGTACAGTCTCCCATTTTACAATGCTGCACCGAAAGTGGCCAGGAGATTTATTGATTTCTCCAAAAGTGAGTTAAATATTTGTGTAGTCAAAATATATGTAAACGTGTCTCTGCACATCACTAGAAATACTAAACAGAAGTTGACTGGCTATTAGTGCATGTAATGAAGCAGGGTATTGAAGGCCATACAACTTTATGGCCCCCCAACACTGGGAATTATTTTCTTACTGGGCCCCATTTCAAACGTTTTGCTGGAGGGCTCCAGAGTTGTTAGCGATGACACGGCATAGACATATAAATTTTGAGTCGTTGAGGTTTCTCGGATTAATTTTTTTTTTTTTCAATTTTGATGGAAAGCACTGGGGTATCCTTTATTTTTTTTAATTGTCTTATTATACTCTGTGTGGTGCCAGATAATTATGGTTATGCCATATGACGGCACATTCAAATCCGGTGAAGTGTTGTTTTTTTTCTCTATACTTTAACAAAGGCAAAAATCTTTCAAAACAACATTATTACTTAAAGAATCCTCTTTTCAATTTAGAAATATGATAGTATTTTTTTTTTTCATTTAGAACTGAGTTAAAAACACAGCTGTAAATTTAGCTTTGAATGCTGACATTTTTTTATTGTTTTGAAAATGTAGATCAAAGGTGGACTCCAAAGCTAGACATCGTAATTGATCAGATGAAGACAGTTCACATCAAGGTGTTAAATCCAGTAGATGAAGCCGAAACATATGATTTTGCAATTTATTCTATCTCTGAGGACAAGTGTATCAAGCAGATAATTCTTAAAAGGGTAAGGAGAATATTTTTTGTCTCATTTGAACACTTTCTTCTCATAGTATGAACTGTATGACACTTTAACCAATTAGCCTCATTGAATAAGGTATGTGTCAAAAGTACTTATATACAGTGAAGAGCTTGAATTTTCATTGTTAGATGCATGTAATATTTTTCCCAATGGGTACAATTGTATTATTCACGCATTTCATATTCAGAAACGAAAATTAGCAAGTAAAAAGAAAACCAATGATAGAATTATTTAAAAAACTAAAAAAAATTTATTTTTTTTACCCCCTTGAATATTATTTTATGCAAAAGAGATAAGAAAAAAATGATACAAATACTTAGTATATTGTACTTTGGTGAAATGTAATTGTTATGAAACATTGTGTGGACTATTTTATTATTTTATTTTACTGTAAAGTCCTTGCAAAGATGAAATGTTTATCTCTTAGCTCTCCACCATATGGAGACACCATGGGGGACATACATAGGTGTGACTACAGCAACACTCAACTAATGTCATGTACCCATTTAAGCTGGGTGGACTTGGGAACTTTCATCCTACTTCGCACAACCACCAGCCCCACATGTAGACTATTAACTCTCAACTGTTGTTCATTTTCGGCCATTTTTTTAAGCTGATTTCAGGGTGTTTTGTAAAACTAGGCATTTTTCATTATGTTATAAGCTACCTAGTGAAGTTATACGTCGTTAAATTTGGAAATGAATAAGCTATTTAATGATATAAAACTTTTGATATAATAGAAATTTTTAATTTTGTAAAATTATAGTGTAAATGATTTTTTTAATTATTTTTTTTAACTAAAAATACAAATGCATCACAAACGGTAAGAATAAAAAAAAAGGTATGAAGAATTTAAACAAAATCTTTATTATTTACATAAACATTATTCATTTGTACAACACATAAATAAATTTGGACGTAAAATTATGATAATTTTTTTTTATTCAACTTTAAATGATACTATAGAAATGGGAAAAAAAAAATAAGGACTGATGCCTCTAGAGTGAAAAAAGACATATAATTTTCACACAATGTTAGACAAGACAAAATTGATCATTAAAATTTCTATATTATTATTATAAGTGACAGGAAACACATTTAAATGAATAAAAAAATAAAGTTTTCCACCATTTATTTGTTTTTCTAAGGATATTATACTTATTTAAAAGTTGATCACTTTTGTCACCCCTTCCATATTAAAAAAATCACCAAATTTCACTTTTCCCAAGAAATCATGCTTAGTCACCAAACAGCCCGGCCTCAAATACGTGCGAAGCACTCCCTTTTTTAACATTTTGTCAAAAAAGGAAGGCACAGCGACAAAAATTGCTAGTGCATTATGTCTTTTTTCAAAATAAAACTTGGAATATTTTACCAAGTACCAAATTTTTACAAAAATAAAAAATCTATATTTCTTTGCCACTGTATCCCAGGGTTGGCGTTGCACATATATAATAAAACATAAAAAAAAAATTGACCAAAAGTAAAAATATAAAGAATTATAATGTCCAAAAAATTGTCGCTCACCGGTGGTCCAAAAGTCAATGCTACGATGGTTGAGAGTTAACAGGCATGAATCTAGCAAGTGTATATATAATGTATATCCTTGCAAGCTTACATTGTACTTGTATTTTTTTTCCAGTAGTTTATAGCTGTGAATTAAAATTTACCATCTGTTGCTATTTTTGTGTTTTTCTCCTCACACCAATTAAATTTTTTTTTTAATTAAATGTACTTGTAAATATTAAATTCATTATATAGCCATGGTTATTAACAAATATTGAATTTTGTTCTTTTCCCTCAATCAAAATCCTTTTTTTTTCTCTTCATTCATGATTATAATTTCCATGCCACCATCTCTTCTATCAAGTCCATTTTCTATAAATATTTTTATGCATAAACTTTACCAAAAATAAAACCATAAGTGTATTAATAAACGTATTTGCTAAAGTACATACAGGTTTTTCATGTTGTATAAACATTAAAAGTTTAGCAGGGCAAAAACTATCTAAAAATATAAATATATGTGCATATACATTGAAGATACATTTTGGGAAAATAAGGAAAAGTACATTTGGAACGCTTTTGCAAAGTAATAGTGGCTTAATGTGGCTCATGGACTAGCACGCAGCTGCTTGTTAAGTGCAGCTCCTGATTAATCATTTTTTTCTACTATCCATTACCGAATCTTTTAGAAATGTTTTATACCCCGGATCTTGACCCAATTTATTTTAGCATAAAAAAAACAAACCATGGAGCTCTCATCAACCCCATTCATGACCATCCCTGCCCTATGGAAACAAACGTTTGCCGGCCCTAAACAAAACCTTCTACATGGTGGCCATGTGTAAATCTCCGAACCCTTTAATATCTTTGACACCTGGGTCCCTCTGACTTTTAATTTGATTTTTTGGGTTACAGCAAGATAAAGCACGTCACGGGTGCACCACTGGGCATAGGCAGCTGTCTTTTCAGCCTATCTTTAAACTCTGCTCTGCCTGGGTCCATATAAAGTCTTACAATTTTAATACAGACATAAACCAGCCGTGTGTCTTATTTGTGCAGGTTATATTTAAATGTGACAGTTTCGCAAGGCAGTTTAGTGTTATCATTATATTCCATAATTTAACTTGTTTAATAATTGTTGAAGGAAAATATAAATTGTAAGATATAAAAAAAAAGATTTTTAAACTTACTTTTGTTTGCTTGCACCTTAAACATGATTTTTTTTTTCTCTTACACAGGACAGAAATAACACCAAGTTTTCTGATGGTACCGATTACAAACTTTCAATAAATTTTTCACTAGCCGGTTTCAATAAAGATGAGGAGTTTAAATTAACCGTAGGTGTCAACATTTTATTTTTTATTATGTTTTCTAATGGTATTAAGCGTGCTGCCATATAGAACTCTTCATTATAGTACAGATTTTTGAACCTGCTCATGTATGGTGTCCCAAAGTGGTCATTTGATTTTTAATGGTTACAGAATCATAATTTATTTGAGTCTTTCACCTTCATAAACTGTGCATGTTGCTGAAGGTATTATTCTTCACACATCAGGCTTACGCAGTGGAATGATACCATGTGATACTTTATGGGCTCACTAAGGGAAATAACTTTCCTGCAATTTTTTATGACCACAGATTACATAGATTGTTTTTAAAAAAAATATGTATTCATAAAATTTTTAACATTAAAAAAAAAAAAACCTTTGGTAAATGTATGGATATTGCTTTTGGTAAATGTATGGATATTGCTTACATATTTTACTAAACAGACCTGTGTATTCCCTGTAAGGATAAAATGTTAATCTCTTATATCTGATAAACCACTGAGACACCTTTCGTAGTTATCTACTTTCATGTCTTATAGTGCAATGGCCATGGAAGCACAACTTTCACCATTAACTGAAATATTCCCTTGGTTCTCACTAGAAATCAAATACGGTCTCACAATTTACACTGCTCGTCCCTCCATCCCCTCTTACTACATGTATATAGATAGTGCTTACATATTTTACTATAAAAATACATTTTACTACTGGGATAGTGCATATTTTTTTTTTTTACTTTGAGGAAAAGGCTTTCATTTTTTAAATTGGGATAGTGCCAACATTTTTTAATATTGGGATAATTTTTTTATCACATGTCAGCTAATCTTATATTATCTCTTTTTTTTTCAACATTGTTTAAAGCTGGATACATTTGATTACAATGGGAATCTAGTGCATATTTTTTTTTTACTTTGAGGAAAAGGCTTTCATTTTTTAAATTGGGATAGTGCCAACATTTTTTAATATTCGGATAATTTTTTAATCACATGTCAGCTAATGTTATATTATCTCTCTTTTTTTTTCAACATTGTTTAAAGCTGGATACATTTGATTACAATGGGAATTATCTGAAGGACACATCAACTTATGAAACAAATTTCAGTAAGTATTTTTGTTTTTAATTTTATTGATCGCTTATTTTGTCTATCTTTGTCAGCTTGCCTGATAAAAAAAACAACAACTGAAATCCCCTTTGGTGGGAGGAATGGAGACCATTGGAACAGTTCTCACCAATGCAAATCGCTTGTGTTGACATCCATGATTGTGTGGATAATATAGAAGTTAATGTCACTATTTCCTTGTTGTGGGCAATAAATTAAGTCAAAGTTCATTGTATATGTAGAGAACGAAGGATTGGTGCAGATATTCATAAATCTATTTTTATTAATCTTGAGTTTGCGCACCGCACTTTTCAAAATACTATGAATTATGTTTATGTGTAATATTTACTAATAATATATTATATTACTAATATTATATTGGTTGCTATTTGAGGTCACATGAAGATTTACTTACTTGGATACAAAACTTTGTCGAGAGAGATATATTTTGGTTTTGGTACTAAGCAGTCATGATTTTTATCTCGTGCTAGTTAGTGGTAAATTGGACTCTGAGCTATGAAGTGGTATTGTTAATTAATAGTCTTTTATCACCTTCAGAGAAGGTTAAGTTATATTTTAGATCCTATACGTGTAGGACATATTTTTTATCCAACTTTGAAGAAGTTATTAATTTGATTTAGACTAGCAAGTGATAGTTTATTAGATACTTCTAAGATGTGCCTATGTCATATACTTTCGTATAAAGTTCGATAATATTGTTAATGTCTACGTACGATAATAAAATAATGAATCAGCAACATTGAATTGTGCATTGATTGGACCAGTGTTTGTGTGTGAGAGATTAAGTGACACGCTACCACAGTAACGCCTCCAAGTTTAGTCTAACTGCAACAGCAGTCAGACCCATAACATCAAGGAACCTACAACCTTAACAATGGTGGCAGCATGGAGAACCTAGCAGCCTAAGCAACCCGAAGCCTACCAGTGAACCAGACCCCAGAGCAGTCCATTGATCCTACCAGTGAACCAGACCTCCAGAGCAGTCCAGTAAACCAGTCCAGTGAACAAGTCCAGTTGGTCGGACCAGTGAGCCTATGACCAGTTTGCAGTCCTGACAATGCAGAATCAACACTGTTGTGTCATCTGCTCGAGATCATATCTCGGAGACACCTCTGACCGCGATAAATTTATTCTACGGTCCGGTCGAGTGTCTTATGTGTTCATACTTTGAATACATATGTTTATTGTTATTTCATCATCAAGTCAAGATAGCTGTTTGTTGTGTTCACATTCATTCAGTATTGAAATTTCCCACGGCAAAGGATCAAGGTCAAGGTTTGACACTTTCATTCATCTCATCCGGAACTACGGAGTAGGAGTCAAGGTCACAGATTCAAGATGGCTGCCTAGAAGTATTGTGGTGCTTGATACAAACAGAGGACATCAAATTGTAACGTACTATTTTATTATTTTTATTTTTTTTTCCCCATATAGTTAATATTCAGTGTCCACATCTGTTTATATGTCATAAAAAGGGAGGACGGGAGGCGAACCAAACTTAGATTAGCTAGTTTGGGGTAATTTCTACTAGGAGATGATAGTACTTTATCTGGATCTAATATACTTCATTGTATAATTAACAATAATTTAATGATACTTGGATCCATTTAAAATACGGACATCATTTAAATGTTTAGTTGTTCTTGAGAAGTTTGTCTATCTATTGTCCTATTTGTTCGTATATATATTCGTTGTAATTATTTTTAACTCAGTCTAGTGTCGTCTGTGTTTTGTTTACATACATTGTATTCTACTGTCTACTATCATCATCTTTTAGGAGGCTGATTCCGTTTTTGTTAGTCCTGTGGTGTCAAAATTAAAAAAAAAAAATATACACATACATTTTTATATATATTTTCTATTTTATTATTGTTTTGGACAATGAATCCCAATCCCATGTATAAAACATAACATATTTATTTATGTAGATATTAATTTATATATATGATATTTTGCATGACAATTTTGTATACCAGTGCCAGAAATTTTTTATTATCACAACATTGTTAAAATTTATTGAACTCATTAGAAGTATTAAGTTATCATTAATTGGTTTAGCAAAATTTAAATATGGATGTTAAGAACATAGATGATTTATGGGAGATTTATAGAGAAAGAGGTGAAAAGTTGGGTTTATCAGGAGAGAAACTACTGCAGTTTATTGAAAAAGAATTGGAGAGGGTAGAGAGAATAAATAATAGAGAAAAAGAAAAGGAACTTGCCAATTTAGAGAGGGAAAGGTTAGATAGAGAAAAAGAAAGGGAACTTGAACTTGCCAATTTAGAGAGGGAAAGGTTAGATAGAGAAAATGATAGGGAACTAGCTAGGATAGAATTAGAGAAAGAAAGACTTAGGTTAGAAGCAGAGGTACAAATAAGAAAAATAGAACATGAACAAAATACAAGAAAAACAACAACAAACCATACATATGATAAATTAAAGTTGGGTCAATACAATAGCAAGGACAATAACATTGACATATTTTTAACTAAATGTGAATGTCAGTTTAAACTTAACAAAACACCAGAAAGTGAATGGACCAGACACCTAATAGGAGCATTTCATGATGAGGCCCTCAATGTCCTACATATGATAGAACACCCTGAAGATAAACCATATAGTGAACTAAAACACCATCTCCTTAAATACTACAACAAGACTGAAGAATATTACAGAAACTTATTCCATAATTCTGTTATCTCTGAATTAGAACACCCTACAGCTTATGTGAGCAAAATAGAACAATATTTAAAGGAATTTATTAGGGCAGCAAATATAGATTCATCTGATCCTCAACAAATAATAGAACTAATGTTAGTGGACAAATTCCTAAATCTTAGTTCTGATAAATTATTTTCATTTATAAAATTAAGAAAAGTAAACTGTAAAAAAGACCTTATCTCTGCACTATCTGATTATAAGGACAGTAATCAGAATACCCCCATGTTCAAAGGTAAGGATAATACCTTTAGTGCTATCAGACACAACAACAACAACTATAATAACAATAAGTCAAGATACAGTAGTGTACCTGGTAATATAATTTGTCACTATTGTTCTAGACCAGGGCATATAATAGCCAATTGTAGAAAATTAAAATACAGGAATGGGTACAATAATATACAGAATAATAGATACTTACCTAACAGACAATATGCTAGAAACAACAATAATAGAAACTTTAGTAGATACTCAGGACAAGACAATAGGAGACAGAGACAATCACCAAATAACAGCCCACCAGGACAATACAATGACAGAGGTAGAACATTGGGTAGAACAAATAACACACATACTGTAAATGCACTGTTGAACAATAATGGAAGTCTAGTATTTTACCCTTGCTTCCTCAATGACAAACCTGTCATGTGTCTTAGAGACACAGGAGCCAGTTGTGTGGTGGTAGATCACTCACTTGTTTCAGAGGACTGCATAATAGATACTTATGAAAAAGTCAAATTAGGTAATGGTCAAACTTTAAACTGTAAAAAGGCAATAATAGAAATTGATACACCTTGGATCAGTGGAAAAATAGAAGCAATAGCGATGATAGCACCTGTGGCCCCCCTAATTATAGGAAACATACCAAACATCAAACCAGACAATTCAAGTGAATTATTTATACAGTGGTTAAGTGGTAAGGAAATAAGCGTTCAGAAAACACTTCAGTCTGTCCAGAACAACTTAATTGATAGTGATAAGGTAAATACTTCTATTAAATCTATTGAAACTGTAGAAACATCAAATAAAATTCCTAGATGGAATGGAGCAGGGCACATATTAAACTATATTAATATTGTAGAAAAACATATAATAGATGTTCCATTAAATGAAAGATCAGAAATAATTAAAGATTTACTGATAGGACACAAAAAAGCATACAACATTGCAAAAGAAAATTCTAATAATTGGGATAAAATGAAGGAACAATTAAACGAACGCATTATTGTAGAATCAGACAGAGATAAAAAAAGGAACAGTTAAATAAACACATTATGGTAGAATTGGATAGTACAAGTAAAACACAACATGACATAACAGAACATAAAAAATTATCACAAGTAATTAACGCTATCACTAGAGCTCAATCTATGAATAAACAAGAAGGAAGACCCAGCATAAACAATTTGGATACATTTACCATATTGAATATTACTAAAGAAGAATTTATCAAATTACAACAAGAAGATGGATCCCTGCTAGATTATTTTGACACAAATAATAAGAATAATAAGAAAGCATCATACTCAATAATAAATGATATCATGGTAAGAAAAGTTACAGGTAAGAGAGATTATGTACAAATATTAATACCTCAATCACTTAGAACAAAATTACTACAAATAACACATGACAGTCCATTAGCTGGACACATGAGTTACAGAAAAACACTAAATAGAATTAGAAATCATTGTTTTTGGCCAAACCTAGAAAAAGACATTAAGATATATATAAAATCCTGTCAGATATGCACTAAATTTAACAAAAACCCATCTAACCATAAAGCTCCCCTACAAGAAATGGACACTAACCATAAACCATTTTATAAGATAGCCATTGATATTATAGGACCAGTATCTCAACAATCCCAGAGGGGACATAAGTTTATTTTAACAGTTGTAGATTTTGCTACAAGATGGTTGGAAGCCATTCCCTTAATAAATATTACTGCTGAAAATATTTGTAGTGCCTTATTAACTATATTCACTAGATTTGGTTTTCCCCAGATTATTTTATCTGACAATGGTACACAATTCACATCTCAAATAACTCATGCCTTTACTAAAATGTTAGAAATCACTCAAGTATTTGCACCTCGTTATAGACCTCAAACTAATGGTGCAGTAGAAAGGGCCAATCAAACTATTAAAATAATGTTAAATAAATTAATTATTGATCAAGAAAGTAATTGGGATAGATATTTACCACTTATATTATTTGCATACCGGGAGATTCCCCATGAATCCACTGGATTCTCACCTTTTGAATTAGTATTTGGAACAAACCCAAGAAGTCCCTTAAAGGTTTTTAAAAATAATATTCTACCTTCTTTAGAAGATGAAAGAATAAAAAATTCAGCATGGATAGAACAAATAAAACATAACATAAATTATGCCAACAAACTTGCAGAAAATAATCTAAAAAAAAGTAACAACCAGAATAGACTAGGGAAAAATAGAAACAGAACACTAAGAACATTAAATGCAGGAGATAATGCATATGTTTTATTTCCACAGGATAGTAAAAATAAATGGAGAGGGCCATATAAAGTAAAAAAAAGAACAGGAAAAACTACTTATATACTAGATATAGAAGGAAAAGAAAGTAACTGTCATATTGATGATCTTAAAAAATGTTTTGAAAGACCAGTAAAGTATTTAAACTCATTGTTAAGGACAGATAAAAATTCATTACAATATTTGCAAAAATTGGAAAAAAAACTATTCAAATTACAGAAATGGGCTATTAATAAAAGCAAAACAGAAGATGATACTATCAAGATTGTTATAGAGCAAGTTAGAAATTATATAAATCAAGGAAATAATAACATAGATATTTGTCAACATGAAAATTTTCATCAATTAGAAAGTCTATACAATTTAATTGCAAGCAATATAACTAATGATACTACAAAATCAAATACATTAGTTTTAAACTTGTTGGATCTACATACAGTACACAAAAAAGTACCAATTGATAATTTGTACTTCTTAAATGTCATATCTAATGAAACAGAAATTGAAGATATTGATCTTAAGGAAATTCCTTGTATTAATAATGATCAGGATGATTTGACAAAAATAAAATACTGCACAGACATACCTATTGATACAAAATCAAAAATAACAAAGTTAATGCTTGATTTTAACTCGGTAATCTCTAATAAACCAGGTAGAGCAACAAATTTTGAACATGAAGTCAAGTTGACCAATGACAAATCATTTAAGGCTAAATATTATGAAATCCCATACAAATATAGAGAGATGTTAGAGAAAGAAATTAAGGGTCTACTTAAAGATAATTTGATAAGACATTCTGATTCATCATATAAATCCCCTATTGTACTAGTAAAAAAGAAAAATGGGACAATGAGACTATGTTGTGATTATAGAGGACTTAATTCAATTACACAAGTAGATAGACAACCATTAGCAAATGTAGATGACCTAGCAAATGAAATGGCTCATGCAAAGATTTTCTCACATTTAGACTTAACTCGTGGTTTTTGGCAAATACCTATGGAAGAAAATTCAAAAAAATTTACAGCCTTTGCCACTCATGATAATTTCTATGAATGGAATGTTATGCCTTTTGGCTTGGTGAACAGTACTGCTACATTTACAAAAATGATGTCACAGATATTAAATGGATTACCCAATGTCAGACATTATGTGGATGATGTGTGCATATTTACAAAAGACTGGGACACTCACATAGAAGCATTGACCAGACTATTGACCATACTTGGGAACAACAATCTGACATTATCTCCTGACAAAATAAAAATAGGATACAGTAATATTGATTTTTTTAGGATATAAAATAGGTCAAGGTCTAATAAAACCAACAGACAGCAATGTTAGTAAAATTCTGGAAATAGAAACACCTGAAACAAAAAAACAAGTCAGATCCTTAATTGGTCTCTGTAGTTATTACAGGAAGTTCATAAATAATTTTACTAAAACCATGAATCCACTTATCAATCTAACTAAAAAAGAAATGAAGCAAAAAGTTGTGTGGAATGGTGAATGTCAGATAGTACTTGATAAAATAAAGAATTATTTTAAAAGTACACCTATCTTAAATGCATTTGATCCAAATAAGACATTAGTACTATGCACAGATGCCTCCAGTATTGCTATTGGTTCCTCTTTAATGCATAGGGAAAATAATCTAAATAAACCCATATTATATCTTAGTAGAAAACTAACAGATACAGAAAAAAGATACTCAGTGATAGAAAGAGAATGCCTGGCTATTGTTTGGTCTATAATCAAATTGCAAAAATATTTACTGGGCAGAAAATGTTTAGTTCTAATAGATCATAAACCACTTGTCAATTTTAAAAGTAAACAAATAAATAATGCCAAACTAACTAGATGGTCCTTGCTTCTGCAAGACTATGACTTTCAAATAGAACATATTAAAGGCTCTGAAAACTTTATACCAGATATTTTATCTAGACTAGTTAAATAGTCTCTGTTAAACTACTGAATTAAATTACTAATATAATAGGGTACACAGTATATATTACATTGATTGTATGGCTTGGAGAATTGTTTGATAGGGTTATGGCACTGGTACATGAAAATAAAATTTATAAGACACATATATTAGTGGTACTAACATAAAATTTTTTTGAGAATGTATTATTTATATTGGTTAAATTCATAATTGGCATATGATAGAATTGGTTTGTTCACTTTGAACATTATTATTGAATGAGTTTTGAATACTATTGAATATTATTACATTGAGTATTATTATGTTGAGTATTTAAAAAAAACCATTGATTATTATTGAATGATTTTGAATACTATTGACTATTATTACGTATTGGGAACCATTGATTATTATTGAATGATTTTGAATACTATTGACTATTATTACGTATTGAGAACCATTGATTATTATTGAATACTATATAATGTTGTTGAGTTCTATGGATTATTATTGAATATTCTTATGAAGTTGATAGTTAAATAATGATGGATGAAATTTAAATGTTGCACATTTTTGAGGGGAGGGGAGATGTAGAGTACGAAGGATTGGTGCAGATATTCATAAATCTATTTTTATTAATCTTGAGTTTGCGCACCGCACTTTTCAAAATACTATGAATTATGTTTATGTGTAATATTTACTATGTGACGTATTGGTTGCTATTTGAGGTCACATGAAGATTTACTTACTTGGATACAAAACTTTGTCGAGAGAGATATATTTTGGTTTTGGTACTAAGCAGTCATGATTTTTATCTCTGCTAGTTAGTGGTAAATTGGACTCTGAGCTATGAAGTGGTATTGTTAATTAATAGTCTTTTATCACCTTCAGAGAAGGTTAAGTTATATTTTAGATCCTATACGTGTAGGACATATTTTTTATCCAACTTTGAAGAAGTTATTAATTTGATTTAGACTAGCAAGTGATAGTTTATTAGATACTTCTAAGATGTGCCTATGTCATATACTTTCGTATAAAGTTTGATAATATTGTTAATGTCTACGTACGATAATAAAATAATGAATCAGCAACATTGAATTGTGCATTGATTGGACCAGTGTTTGTGTGTGAGAGATTAAGTGACACGCTACCACAGTAACGCCTCCAAGTTTAGTCTAACTGCAACAGCAGTCAGACCCATAACGTCAAGGAACCTACAACCTTAACAGTATACCTACACAGATTCATTAGTCTACATTGTATATTGTATGTTATGGACATACCACAACCTTATGTTGTGTTAGTTAGGAACTGCAGGAAAAAGTAAAAAAAAAGTAGTGGGTGTAATATGTCAATACTCTCAGAGTCTGAGATTGAATGATAAGGCTGGCACTTTTCCTGTCCTTTTGGCGAGAATGCTGGAAAGGATGATGTTGCAAAAAAAACTGAGATGTGTCCCTGGTAAAATGGGCTCCTTGAGTCACTGTAAGTCATGTACATATTGATGCCTATGTGACAGTGGTGTGAATAAAGAAAGCGCAGCTGTCCAGTTTCAGCAAAATATCAACTGATATAAGATGAGACACGTGTGTGAGGGAAGACAATCTGAACACGTCTGGGACCTTGAGCCTTAGGGAAGGGGAGGAGGGCGACAGTCAATTTCCATTATGTTGTAAAATGAGTCTACTATTGAGTGAGAAGAGCCCCCGGTTTTTAGAGATGGTAAAGGGCCCACCTAGCAGTCCAAGACTCTGGTGATGGCCCTGAATAGATGCAGTGATGTGAACAATTTTGATAAATCCAGCTTTTTTAAAAAAAAAAAAAAAACAAAAAAGTCAATATATATATATATATATACATAAAACATTTTAAACCAGACTGGCTTAGCCCACATCTTGGGTTAGGCTAGTATGGCTAAACACACTTCTTGAATAAACATATAGAAATTTATGAAGCATCAGGGCATTGTCCTAGCCTCACAACCCCTTATTCAGCTATGGCTACATAAAGATTTCATCTTCTCACAGGGCCTCCAAGAGATAAGGTAACTTAACTAAGTGAAGTGTTTAGAGCCATAATAGACTAACCCAAAATGTGGGATAGCCTGGCTTAAAACTTCCTACATCTATCTACATCTATCTATCTATCTATCTATCTATATCTATCTATCTATCTATCTATCTATATCTATCTATCTATCTATCTATCTATCTATCTATCTATCTATCTATCTATCTATCTATCTATCTATCTATCTATCTATCTATCTATCTATCTATCTATCTATCTATCTATCTATCTATCTATCTATCTATCTATATCTATCTATATATCTATCTATATATCTATCTATATATCTATCTATATATCTATCTATATATCTATCTATATATATATATATATATATATATATCTATATATATATATATATATATCTATATATATATATATATATATATTGATTTTTTTGTTTCATTTTTCTTTATTGTATAAACATAATTTTTCTTGTATTTTAATAGCCTTTAACAAGACACCAGACCCAGAAAGGGGAATTGACGATAACCGGTTCATTATAATAATCGCAACTTTATGTACTGCTGTTGTCGCTTCTCTTCTGCTTTGTGTCTTATGGAGGGGAAAAATTTGGCTGAAAGTCAGGAAATGGATGGGAAGCTTTTCACATCGAGGTCCTGTTAAAAATAACAGAATGAGTTTGCCAAAAAGTAAGATAATCTATTGTTGCTGTAATATGTTCTTAATTGTTCCAATTTGCAGTTTTGTTCTCTGGGACAGAAAAAGTGTATAAAAAAAAGCATTAAAGATTTGTTCAAGTAAGGACATGGCCACGACAGTGTGATCAAGACAAATAAAGGCTGATTTATTTTGACTATATCATTCTAAAACTTGCAGAAAATAATTATAAAATTGCTCATTTCTTTTTATGGTCTTTTTTTTTTTGCTTATTTTTATATTTCTTTTCAGAGTAAAAAAAATATTTCACCTAAAATGTTCCGATCCTTCCATTTATTAAAGTTACAAACATATTTTTGAAGCATTATTTTTTTACAATTTTGTAAATCTTTTGAAGTACCATTAAAGACATTTTTTTTTCTTACCCTTTAAGTTTTATTTCAACAGTTTTTCCAGTCTACTGCTTTGAGAACGCTAATTATGTGAAAGCGGTGGAATGTCATATATCAATTCTGCAGCAGTATGTAGACATATCCAAGCTACCATCAAGCAAATATTTTTTTTGCGAACCTTGTGCACAAGATTACTCATGGCTACATTCTGAGATAAAAAACAGCAGTATCCTCATTTATCTGTCTCCAAAATTCCAAGAGCTGCTTATAAAGGATGTAGATATCTCCAGCTTCTGTCACTTAGATGTGTTGTGCTTTCACTCTATTCAAGCTCTCCATGACCTACTACTCACCGACACCTCAAAAGTACCTTGCATGGTGACGTTTGACTGTTTTGAGCACAAAGATCTGGAGTCTCTCAGAGAACTGCAGGAGGCTCTCCCACTTCATTGTCAGGCGGAAACCCCATTGGTGCCACTGAAACTGGCTTCATTGAATTTTAATGCTTGGCAGCTGGAAAACCTGGAACAGCTGTTACATCAGCTGTACAAAGTTTCAAACTCCGTGCCCAACTTCTCTCAGAATCTAAGCGGCTGGAGAAAATGCCAGGAAGCTGAAGACCTGCAGAAGTACCTCACGCTATTAACTCATCCAATGCCAGTAGAAGACAGTGAAAAAGTGTGTTTTACCATTGAAGATCAAAAACCAAGTTCCCTAAGAAAAGGCAAGGCACTAATGCCCAGCGAAAACGAAAAACTTTGCTCTACTGACACCATTTTTCTAAATGATGTAAACAATCCTGAAGTTCAAAGCTCTGATATTAATACACATGTCTCTTGGGACTCTGACGCCAGAGAAAATTCAGAGCCGACTTCTCATTTACTCTTGATCTCTAATTCCAGTGGGTTTCAAAGTGGTTCGTATGAAACTTATGATGAAGATTTTCACGACTCGTTACAGTCCCCTGCAGACCAGTCAGATCATTGTGTTGGCAAGCCAACATCACATCCCAGAGAGACTGTACATCTCTACAATGACCGTCCTTTTTTAAACATCTCAGTAGACAATGTCCACCATACGGAGCAAGACAGCCCAACAAATAGTTACAGAACTATACACAATCTGTTCAGTGATTATCCATACAAAGACGTAAGAAGCACTTCACGCCAGGCCCCAAACTGTGATACAACTCATCAAAGTAAACACTCCCCTCCAGCATCACCGGCCAACAAGTTTGACGTGTACTGGACTGTGCAGAATGGTCAAGCCATCTGCCGTCCACCAGCAATCATACCCCCCAGCTTATGTTTCAGCAACAGCGCAAGCATCGACAGTGTCTGTGAGAGAATAAATAAGGTTAATGAATGCAGTGCATGGAGTGATCTGAATTTGGTCAAATCGTAATGTGGCCGGTGACTGATGAGACTTTTTAAAACGAAGGTTTTGTTTTCCCCACCCTCAGGTTTAGACCATGTAAGAATCCAAAACACAGATGGACCATTAAAGCTTTATAAATATATTTATGCATTAGCAAAAACAAAAAGTTTGATATGAAAATGAAAATTATTTTTTTTTATCTATCTGTCTTTATGTCTGCCAGCTGTTCAATTTAACCATAATCTTATACCTTTGCTTAGAGTATTCTAAAAATCTTGAAAAAAATTATTGAGAAAAGAATGTAGCAGAATATATTCTCACCCTTAAAATAATTTCTTCAAAGCTTCACACCTACTGCTTATTATATAAGCATTCAATTTTATCATTAAAAATAGGGAAAAAGAATTTCATAGAATTAGGTAGATTTAAAATCTAAATAATTTCTGTGGAATCATCAAAACAAGAAAAACATAATTCTTCAAACATTTTTTTACAAGATGATCATCACAGAAGATGATTATCACACAAAATGATCATCACAAGACGATCATCACACTTTATTTTGCAAAGTGTTGCCTGATCTGGTTTGTAATTGTATCTCTATAAACACATTCCCAGTAATCAATACATTGAGTCTGCAATGGGTCTTATTTATTGTGTATCTTTTAAAATGAAGCTTATAGTTTTGAATGTAATATATATGTAAATGCTGACATATTTTTGTTTTTTTATGATTTACAAATGAATGTTTTGTGTCATAAGTATTATGTTTTGAATCGATTGTTATTTATTAAAAAAAAACAATACAAAAGAAAACGAGATAGTCAGAATTATGTGCCTATAAAAAGAAACAAAACAATTTCTTTATATTCTTTAAATGCCTTGTATTAAAGTTCTAGTATTATTTTTTTTTCTAAAAATTTGAAATGCTTTAGCTTTTAAAGAGATTTTTTAAATTTAAAACAAAAAAACAACTCTTAACATAAGAAGCATAATAAAGTCACTTTCTTTTTATTTACTCTCCTAACATGATTTTAATTTTATAACTTTGAAATTAATATTATTTCAAGTGCCTTTCTGCCTGAAAAAGTTTCAATTTAGCATAAGTTCTTAGAGTTTTTAAATAATAGAATAATTTTCTCAGATTAAATCCTTCTTCTGTTGATAAAAACTTTAAATATATATCAACGATAACTATATTTGTGTTTCTTTTTGAACATATTATATTCATCAAACATAATTTATTTAGAGGTGGAAGTTAAAAAAAAGTAACTATTTTTTCGCTCTATACAAGTGGGAAAATTCAGATGGATATAACAGTCCATGCTGTCACTACAGAAATGATAAATATAATTCAGTAGTGCAAAATTATTAGGTGCGCGATATTATGTTCAGTTTTCTTAGTGAAATTTTAATAAAAATGTAATTCTGTATTTTTAAATCAAAGTGTTCTCATCCCAAAATCTGCATTTATAAACATTTTTTAAATGACTTTTTTTTTTAAATTAATGGGCTCAGGCATGAAGAAATGTGCACAAAATATTTATTGTTAATCAAGATCTGAATTTATTAAATCCATTTTTCAACCCTGCCATAGTTAGCTATTAAAGATACAAGTTGTATAAATAAAATACAATTGATGGATTTGGAATGTCAGAAAATAATCTATATTACCACAGTTGTTTTTTACAATTCTATTTTTAAGTGTGCCTAAAATTGACGTCATGACATGCCATTAAGGTATTAATTTATATTCCATATCATGAATATATAAATATGTATATATTGCATTGAGCAAATGAGCACATTAACTAACATATATATTTAAATAATATCCTCATGTTCCTTTATTGTATAAGGGGTTAATTATGGAGGGAAAGGCCATTTCACAATCACACAGATTCTATTTTTTTATATCTCATCAATGGAGCTGGTAAGCTGCAGTTACAGTGAAGGGGCTGCTCCATCAGTAAGAAATGATTTTTAGTATTAAAAATACACTGGTACTCCACATCTATTAAAAAATTACTTAAAAAGGTATCGGAAGTCGTAAATTTGGGATTGATGTATATAGTGAAAATGAAAATCTGTCGGTTACCAGACATTTGGGAATTAAAAAAAAAATTACTAAATATGCAGGCCATATGTGTGGGATTAGGGTTCCTCTATTGAAATAAATCTTTTGGACTTCTTGGTTTAAATTTGACCTGCTGTCCATTGTTAGGAAATTTGTTCTTCTCATTTACAACCGGTGGGCACAACATGAATTTTTTTTTTTTATTCATTTGACATCAGTTTAAACTCTGATGCTTGAGAATAAAAAAATATTTTGTTTATGTTTTCTTCCATCACAGGATGGTTTTGTTGGTCACATGCTATATTGTCATTTCTTATATATTTTGTTTTTCTTGAATCTGAGATTCATTAACTTTGACCTGTGTGTGGTCTAAAGATTTTGTCACAATTGATTCTTCAGCTTGTTCAACCTAATAAATGTTTTTAACAATCTCCTTTTTTATATTTTTTAAACCTCCCCTTTTTTAAAAAAAATGAAATTGTCATCTTTCTTTAGGTTTTATAAATCATGAAAATTAAATATATACATATGTATTTATATATATATAGGTATATATATACATTTGTGATAACTAGTCATTAATATCTTTAAAAATCTGAGGCATTGTATAATATATTACTTATAAAACAGGATCAAAACCTTTCAGTTTATTTTAGTGCACATAAACAAAATGTAAGAAAATGTCCTTATTTACAAATGTATATTACTAACTGATTTTTGAACAGCTAATTTATTTATGTCTGTCCAGTAGCTGGTGCTGTCTGTATAGAGATTGGTTGTTCTGTGGCCAGAATTCTACTCTCACAATCATTGTTTATTAACCAACACTTTTAATACAAAAAGATTGTTAAAACTTTTACAGGCCCAGTCGGAAAGAATTTAGTTACACTTATATACTTATATTTTTGTGTGTGATGATTTCACGAAAAAGAGTAGATTTTCGGGTGTATCTTACACACTATAGCTGGTTAACACCCCACAGGCACCTCTGAGTATCTCTCTCTCTCCTTCAATACCACCAGGGCCATTCTTAAGTCTCTGGGAGTTCTAGGCAGAATGTTTCAGACATATTTGGGGGAACCTCAATAAGCTGATAAGCATTCATCATGGGCTCTTGGGGGTTGATAACAAATTATATCAATAAAAAATATATTTGAAAAAAATCAACAAAGTTTGATCCATTAAAAAAAGTTAAATCAGTTTAAATGTTCATTAACTGCTATTATATGTGAAATGTACATGATAGTCATTTATTAAATTATGGCTACCATTTTGGTGAACCTTTCCTACCGCTGCTCATCATCAGCCTTAATGAGCCAGCACATCGCAAATTAAATATAGTACTGGAAGTACCCATGTGGCGTTGCCTAGTTAAAGTTAGTTTATCTATAAAAATGGTTTTGAATATTACCACGGCTGAAATTTTTTAATATATTTCCATTGTCCTACATCTGTGAAATAGTTTCTTTCCGTAAAATGTATTTTATGATTATCTGGCACAACTTTATGATTTATAGCTGTTTGTGATATAAAAAAAAAAGTTCAATTTGTTATCATCCTGTAGCTTGCATAATGGTGTTTAATGATGTTGCATAATAAATAATATTATTATTGATCATTTTCAAATGTGTATATTTATTTTAAAGCCATCACATTTTCTTTGTTCCATTGAATTGTTGCCAGTACATTTGTAGAACATGAGAAGTTGAAAAATAAATACCTCAGCACAAAATTGTATTTAAAACTACTCATTTTAGAGTTATACCATGTTGTAAGTTATCAAAACAACTGTTGTAAATGTTCCATTCCCTGATATGCTCAATTGTTGTTTTATGTATGCTAAAGCTAGAAATATTTTCAAAATTAAAATGTCAGATGTGCAAATCAAAAAAAAAAAAAAGTTAACTTAGCAAAATTAATTGTTGCGATTGTTAACTAAATAAACATTTCAATGTTATTATTTCTTCCTTTTTTTCTTATTCACTTCAGTATTGAAAAGAATTAGGCTAAGTTTTAAGTTACGTTCCTTAAGAAGAACATTTTTTTTTACCAATCTTTTTAGTCTGTATAGACATTCCCCAGTTTTTATTGACATTCCCTAGTTTTTATAGATATACCCTAGTTTGTACATGCATTCCTCAGTCTGTAGAGACATTCCCTAGTCTAACGAAATTCCTATATTTACATAGACATTCCCTAGTCTGTGAAGTTGAGACCTGGGCAAACTGCAGCCATCAGGCCAAGTACGGTTCATCCAGCCAGAGGCATAGCGAGGGGTGGGCAAGGCAACTCGCGCCCGGGGCATTTTACTTTTTTAATACCTTTTTAGCGCCCCCCCCCCATTCGAAAACCATATAATATTATATGTAAAATATACCATTTGGCGCCCCTGAACCTCGGCGCCCGAGGACATATGTATCCCCCTCCCGCTCTCCCCCCCCTTAGCTACGCCTCTGCATCCAGCTGATAGTTCCGATCTACAGTCTGCTTTTCTTCGCTTGCTCACATCAATGACATTTAATTTATATTATTTCATATAAATACCCCATCCAATTGTTCTTGGTCTGTACCATCCATCAAATTAAGAACCCATCGTGGCCCGTGTGTCAATAAGTTTGCCTACCCATCGGTACAGACATTACATTTTATGTGTTGCACCAAAAAAAAAAAACATTTTCTTGTAAATTTTTTTCTTATTGACAGAAAACATTGATCTATTATTGATGTGATTTATAAATGTTGATAGTGTCATTATTTTAATGCCCCCCCCTTATGATTATATTTATATATAATTAATAACTAAAAAAAATGTAATGTCAAACGCATTTAATATTTTAAACAGGCCACTTGAAAAAATTCAATGACTTCTGGTCATGAAAAAAAAAAGACTGGAACATTTAGTAATTTGTAGACATTTGGTAGGGAGATGGCAGCTTTGGTTACATTGGCTGCTTACACATTATGTGTCATTAGAAGAAAGAAAGCAAATTGTTTTACTTTTATTATGCTTTCTAATTAATTCATGTCCACGTAATTAAAAGTGGGCGATGCATGTACAATATCACATAATGATTACGTCTTGTCAGACTTGATTTGTGTGGTGGGGAGGGGGTAGCTGTGTCACTGGTCAAGTGTGCCTCTCCACTAAGAATGGCACATTTTAAAAAAAATATCTCTTGTGGTCTGTGTTGTAGATTATTGTAACTTCTTTTTTTTTTTTTTATCTCTACTGGCCATCGATGTTTGTTAGGCCCACAAGTCTCAACGCCATGTTTTCTACTGCATGGCACTGTTTACAAATCTAACCTTTTTTTTAAAAAATTATTATTTTAATGTTTTTACTATCTACGTGTTGTCGTTTAGATTTCATTTTAACTTTAAAGTTGAATTTCGTTTAAGACAAAATGTTTCATGTAATCTTCCTGCTTTTGTATGGTATAATCATAATTTTTTATTACATTATTGATTAGACTATGCTAAAACGAAGGAAGACAAAATCAGACATCTTTCAATATTTATTGTCATGTTTCCAAGAAACAAACTTTGAAGGTGAATACTAGTTATTAGATTTCAAATGTTTATAGTCTATCATTGATGTTAATTTTTTTTACTAACGTTGAAGAAGCAGCACCGTAGTGAGCTTAACTCGCGCCCGGTGCACAATGCCTTTTTTAACGCCCCCCCCCCCGCATTCGAAAACCTTGTAATATTTTATGTAAAATATACCATTCGGCGCCCCTTTGTGAGTAGCACCTGGGGCACGATGACCCCATCCCCTCGCTCACCCCTGGCTACACCTCTGTGAAGAAGAAACATGTAGGGGATATATACTTATATTCTGTGATAGTGTAGCTAGGTTATTAAAAAAAAACTACAAAAAACAATTCCGCCTCTGTTACAGTGTAGGTCTATGAATGTATCACCTATTTCCCCATAGGACAATTTCCTATATATAGTATATACAAACTAGCTGTACCCTGCAAAAACCTTTGCATAGAGTTATATCCCCTTAGGCTTGATCGGTAGGCTAGGTTATTTTTGGGTTTCGGGCAGATCCGATTTTTTTTCATGATTGTATTTTAAAGTGGAATACTATTGTATTGATTCTTTACTTTCGATTTAACGCAGAATCGAAATCAATATTATATTATTAGATACAAATTATTGCTCTCATCTTATGGTGTATAGCAACAAAAGAATTTTTTTCCTTTGTGAACTGGATTATCTGTAGTACTATATTTTACCTGTTTATGATTATTTTAATATCAAATCAAAAAATATGATTAGTCTTTCTAGTTTATAACTGTGTATAAATTTATAAATATTCTCTCTCTCTTATCCTCCTCATTCGTCTGCCGTCATTTTGTATTTTTTATTTTACATTGCTTAACACTGAGATCTTTTCTAGTTGGATATGAAAAAAGTAGAAATTGTTGCGTTATCCCCACGTGATATTAGTATTTTTTTTTTGTCTCCCTTGAATAGGTGGAGATTATGTTTCCTTGTCAAACGTTATAATTGGGAAGGGGTCGGCAAACTACGGCTCGCGAGCCGCATGCGGCTCTTTCGGTGTCAAATTGCGGCCTTTCAGTTCCATGTGCCAAAAATAATTATTATATTATTTTGTATACCTAATCCTAATCAAATAGCAAAATATTGAAACAACAATTTTAATGGCTCTTTTTAAAAACTGAGAAAATTGTAAATTATAACTTTTGGCTCTTCCATCTCAAAAGGTTGCCGACCTCTGCCATAGGGTATAAATTCTACTTTAACACAATTCATTGAAATGTAGGCCTATATATGCTAGTTACATCTGTAAAATGAGGGACAGATGGCCGAGTGGTGTAGATTGAGTGAACGATCTGAGGGTATCGGGTTCGATCCTTAATGAAAATGTATTTTTTCTGGCTCCTAGAAAAAGTTGGTAAAAGGCCCACAAGTAAAAGCGGCTGGACGTTGTGCTGACCACACAATCCCTATACATGCCATGGTTACAGAAACTGATGAATTCTACACTTCATCTGCTCCTTTAGGGACAAGGGAACTTTTACATCTGTAGATACTTCATGAAGTTGAAATAATTTGCTGTTGTAGAATTAACGGTAAACAAAAAGATTTGGTGGCGTACTGTTAGATGTTCATTGTATGTTCAGTTTATACATGCAAGTGATCTTAGTCGTGATCGTCTGTAATAATTGGCCTTCAGTTAATTAAATGGATTTTTATTATGTACGAGATGCCATTAGGGATATTTACATCTTGTTGTTTTCTGTACTTATCCTACTGGCACGGTTTCCGTAGTTCCATATTTAATAATTCATCCACCCCCCATCGCTCATAGCTGAGACTTCTAGCCACAGTGTTGTCCGGACTTGAACCCATAACATAATGCATGCTGATCAGGCTCACAACTTCTGTGCCTCTGAATCATCAGCTTAGTTGGATTCGAACCCATTCACGAAACCTACTTTCCCTGATCAAGTTCAACATTCCTGAAGTAACTGTTGTGAACTTTACAGGCATTAAAAATTCAGTTTCTAAATTCGTTCCCTGTCCTCTACATCCTCTACCTGAATCTTTTTTTTTATTTATTTTGTATATAGACAAGTGATTTGTTGGGCATTTTGTTATGTTTTTATTAATTTTTGTTTGTTTATATTGAGGCAAATTTCATTTATGTGTATCTTATTTTATTGTCTCACACGAAAGTGTATTATGTAAACGTGTATATTATTATTATTTGTATATATATATATATATATATATAACTAATTGTGGTGATCTGAACATATTTCTTGTATAAAAATGATAAATATATATATATATATATATATATATATATATATATATTGTGTGTGTGTGTGTGCCTTGTCCAACTCTCATATTAAAAACGTTACATTCAATCAACGAGGTACTTGGTTTAATTTTCATATTCAAATTCTTAGGAAGAAAAAAAACAATATCTGATGTCGCAAAGTCTTTTCATCGATTTTAATAATGGATCTAATCATCGCTCTCAGAGACCAAGCATTGCTTTGTCCTACAGATTAATCAATAGAATGATTTAATTTGCAGTCTAAAAGATTGTCTTAATTGGTACTGACAAGCAATGTTCCCTCTAAGGTGTGGTATGAAGTGAGCAAAAAATTTTGTCTCTGAGCGACATTTTGTTTGGGGCCAAAATTTGTGAGCGATTTAATTTAAGCGATGTCGTCCGTCGGAGTGAGCGATCGTACGTGTAGTATGAGCGACGCACTGAATTCGTGTGAGCGATCGCTCACGCGCTCAGCTTAGAGGGAACATTGCTGACAAGGCCATCCCCCAAGGTCTGACTTGGGCCGGCGGGCACAGTGCCCTTTATGTTTTGATGTTTACCTTTTCACCTGTGTTAGAAAAAGTCGACAGTCCACCCATCTGATATAGGCCATGCTCGCCGGTCAAATGTACGATTCCCCCCAAAAGTGTTTACCCAACCCTGGTCTAGCCCCCCAATCGGCTCCCCGTCATCTCCTGTAGAATGATACGCCCCCCTCCCCCCGTGTACCCACTGGCAGTACTAGTGTGAGTGTCGCCCTAGTCTAGGGAGCTCACTGTGGCGTGGGTAGCAGTGGTGTGTGTGTCTCTCTCTGTGTCCACTTTGTGATGCCAGTGATGGGGAACACCTTACGAAACTGACCCACCGGCGCGTTTTACTTTCCATGTTGCCATTATCGGTGGTCGTTTCTGTTTCATGTCCCTGTCGCCATCACAGCGTCATATCCCTAGCCATCTAAACGAAAGAGGTAAATTAGCATTCTATCTTTGTGGAGACAGTGTGCGCAATAGGCACCGGATATACAAAGCATCTAGTCCCCGCTGTAAGAGATACTTTAGTCACACGGTTGTAACAATACTTCACTTTAATTCTGAAGAAAAAATTGGGAGTACCCCCGCATATGAAACTCGCATTGAGCCCATATGCGTATCAATAAGGTGGCTGCCCTTGGGGCATTCAGTCTTATTGGCCTGTGAGGCACCGGCCCCTAGATAGTATTACGAGCCCAACCTCTTGACACACCGCTGGGATGGGGGGAGACCTAGGACTTCGGGTCATCGACAGTCAATGGAGAGAAGGCCGTGCCCCAGGCCAGCGCTATAATGTCCACCGCTAACAAACTGACCGCTGTTCTAGTTAGGGTGTCGTGACGTCACACATTTGTCCTTTAGACGAAAGTCAAACATAAAAAAAAAATCTATTCACCGGCTAATCGACAGCTGCGGTTATAGTCCTGTGTTACCTGTTGAGCGGATGGTACTATTTGAAACTCTTCAAACAAGTGACTGGCAGTGATTAAAACCAAATAACTATCCATTCACACCATAAACAAAACGCTTCTGGACTCGGCGGTTCTAACATTTTGAAATCATGGAAACATTTATTTTTTTTTAAATGAATTTCTTTAACTGATCCTTCGAGTAGTGACGTAACTAGCCTTAGGGACGCTAGGGGGCGGACTGCATCCATCCGAATCACCGCCCCCCGGGGGCATGAGCTTTTCCAGTGCTTAGAATGGTGTTTTTGCGCAGTGCTATGTATTATTTATTTTTTCATTCTGGAATGGCCTTTGAGCCGTTAGGGAAAAACAGGCAGATTACTTAGAGCTAAAGGATCCCAGGATGAGTCATAGCCGTTGGTTTAAACCAGTGGTTCCCAAACTTTCACGCTTAGAGACCCACTTTGAAAACAATTTTGGTCTCGTGACCCACCTAAAAAAACAAAACTATTTTGTTTTCGTGAGCTACATGTAAAGTATAAACTACAATAAATAAATTATAATGAAAGCATCATTGAGTGTTGAATAGATTTAACCCATTGCTAGGGGTAGATACTAGAATGTAGTAGTATGTAACAAATAGTGAAATAGAGTTGTACATATACATATATATATATATGTGTGTGTGTGTGTGGCGTGGGTTGTATATATATATATATATATATATATATATATATATATATATATATATATATATATATATATATATATATATATATATAATAAACGTATAGGTCGCGAAAAATTTAATTTATAATTAAAGGATATATATATATATATATATAATATTCTCGATCATTTAATTATAAATTTAATTTTTTAGCGACCTACACGAAATTCGTCCGCGACCCACATTTTTGAGAATCACTGGTCTTTCATAAGTTACAGCTTTAATCTATCTCTTGGAATATTCTGAAATGTAACCATAGTCGTTTATGGTGGGGTATTGATCATTCCACGGTCATTTTCGGGTTTTCACACACACACACACACACATATATATATATATCCCAGGTTTAACGCGTGATCCATCGCGAGGAGCCGATTATATCATTTCACTTCAACAAAGATGGAAGCGTTTCGAGCATTGTTGGTCATTGTCTGTTACTTAGTAGCGCATTCACTGGCCATGGACGCTGATAACGATTCCGCTATTCTGGACTACGACAGGCTCAGGAATGACCTGCTACGCAGGCCTGTCATTGTTCATCAGATCCCTGCTGACGTGGGCACCACGACCTGTGACCCTTTGGTGCTCAACATCACCTTCTACCTGGCAGAGGTGGTGGGCGTGGACCAAATCGAGCAGGTATTTTGAGAAGAAAGCTTTCATCGTTGATGGCATATTTTTTATATGTTTGCTATATGTTTGTTATATGTTTGTTATATGTTTGTTATATGTTTATTATATGTTTGTTAAGATTTAGTCACATATATCTAAGGCCAAGTTATATAGTAATGTTGTAAAAGACAATGCCAAGCTTAATATTTCCAGACAAGGCTAACTTCAGTCGTCACATCCAAGATTTGCTATTCATTGCTTTGATTCAACTAATTCATGTACAGCGTAGATTCACTATTTATAGCGTCGATCCACTGTTTAATGCATTGATTTACTAATTAAACCTTTAATTCACTTACAGTTACTCACTATTCATAGATTTCATTAATTACGATATAAAAAGAAGCATTTTTTAAAATAATTGTTTTTTTTTTTTTGCACCGCAATTTAAAACAAACAAATAAAAAACAACTGCAACTAATTTTACTAAATGATTGCTAGTCACATTCCTGTGTCCTCCGTGGTGCCTCATCAGTCATTGCACACTAGTCTGCGGTGGGTTTGAAAAAATTCACCACGAAACTAACATTGTCTGTCGATCTGAAGGTTCCTGGTTCGATCTTCGTTGAGGGGTAGTTTTTTTTTTTTTCAGGTCATTGTGAACGTTCTCTAACTTAACCAGCAAGTATGGGGCAACGGACATTAGTTTGAGAAGCGTGAGCATTGGTTCGTGGCGCCTTCATGGTCATTGCACCCACCGGGCCATGAAGATGAAAGTGCTACACCACGAAAACCGTACATGAGTAGTATAGTGGAACTAAGAGATGACAAATTATCCTTTGCGAGGGAAATTAAAAAACTAGTATTGTTCATTACATTAATTTTTCGTTTTTGTAGCTGATGACCGTCACAGGGATGTTTTATTTCACGTGGATGCACAGAGGTTTAACCTGGGATCCAAGCAGCTATGGTGGCCTTGACAATGTCGTCATGGCAACCGCTGAATTGTGGGTACCCCAGCTGGCCGTCTGGATAGGTGACAAAGACTCGACGACCCTGTCTTACCCCGACCACGTGAATTTGAACTCTTCCGGCTTCGTCACGTGTTACACACTGTCGCAAGTAACTTTCAGGTGCCTAATTGACGTCCGGAAATTTCCGTTCGACACGCAGACCTGCAGTTTCGGACCTTTTATCTTAAACCAAAGACTGAATGCGGCACCGGCAAGATTGAAACTGGAGAGACAGACAAATATAATGTGGGGTATTGCGGCACAGAACCCGCACACCATTATGGGCGAGTGGCTTTTACAGAATTTCACCACCGTGTCGATCCGTGAGGACACTGGTCGGGAATACCCCCACTTCGTCTTGACAGTTAAACGCCAGTGGCTCTACTACGTCATCGTCGTCATCTTCCCCATGGTGGTGACGTCAATAATGATTCCGCTGGTTTTCATCATCCCCAAAAATTCAGGCGAGAAGATCTCCTACCTTGTGACCATGTATACGTCAACAGCAGTCTTTCTGGGCTACATCAGGTCTGTATTCACGAAATATAACTAACATTTTTGTTTAACATGTGTTTTTATTAAAAATTATAAATTAATGCGTTTTTTTTCTTTTAAAAATTTGGTTTAAACAGTCAAGTGATGCCGAAGAATTTGGCCAACAACACCCCGTACCTGGCCATTCTGTTGACAGAAGTTATTTCCCTTGGGCTGTGTGCCACTTTGGCTGCTCTGTGGGTGGTTATCAAGTACAACGAGGAAAAGAATGTGAAAGTAAGATAACTTGACTTAGAAATGTGACGTCACCAGGACCGTGCAAATTAGCTGGTGCGGCGAAACCTTACCTTTGAAGACATATTTTGTAATTAAAGATAAAAATAAATGTGGTATCAAAGGGAGGGGGGTATTTGGAGGGGGAACGCGGTGGAACGACGTTCCCTTACCTTTTTTCAGAACCGGAACGCGTTCCTCCAGAAAATTTTCATGTCCCGACAACTCCCACTTTTTTTTTGCTCCCACCATGCGTTCCCTTACTTTTTATTTTACCAATACATCACTGAGAGGGGATGGGGGGCTATGTGAGGGCGGAGGATAGGCAAAGCCCGCCACTGGGCGTAACATTAGTTCATTTGTAGCTTTTTGAAATTTAGAGCTCACGTTTAAACAATTTTCATACATTTTTAAAAAGAAATTTTGTCTTTTAGTATTACCTTCCTACCATTTCGCAATCTTCTAAGTAGATTTTATTCCAGGTGGACTTAAGTTTCCACCAGGTTTCCATCAATAGTTAGCTGTGTATTTGTAATTTTAAGTATGTGTAATTTTAATGTATCTGTAATTATATGAGTAGATAGGAATGAAAGTGGACGACAAAACAATGACCTGACTGGGCAGGTGGCTATAACTGGACATTAGACCATGTGACAATGATGGATGCCCGGGGTCATGGCCAAAGCCAGAAAATCTCGGAGCCACAAGAACGGCTTATGAACCCCCGAGCCCCATTTGATCCTCCCCCCCCCGAATTCGCAACAAAACAAACATAGATTTCGAGGTCATGGATGTGGGGGGGGGGGGGCAGGGGCGGGACTTGACAGGTTGATGTGGTCGCCCTAAGCCCTTAACAGCAAGACGTCACATGATAGCACTGGCGTAGCGATAGGTGGGGTAAGGGGGATCATACCGCGGGCGCTACTCACATAGGGGCGCCAAATGGTATATTTTTCATATATTATATGGTTTTCGAATGGGGGGGCGCTAAAAAGGTATTGTTCCCGGGCGCGAGTTAAGCTCGTTACCCCACTGTATGATAGATTTTGTTTCATCTAACATTCCTCCCCCCCTCCGCCCCCAACCCCCAATTTTTTTTTTAAAGGTTTTGGACGACAAAATATCATCTTTTGTTAAATTGAAATCTTATACTGATGACAAGATGGCCGTGATTGGGAATGTGAAAAGGCAAGAAACAAGAGAACCGGAAGCTCAGGTGGAGCCCAGTGATGTCAAGGTCATAAGGAGTGAAACGAGGCTAACTGGATGTCAGCTTGACCTTTTCTTCTTTTGTCTCTTTTCAACTGGCCAGGCAGTTTTCTTGGTTACTTTGTTTTGTGGAGTTAACTGGCTCGATTAGTTTGTACTGATCTCGCGCGCGCGCGCGCGCGTGTGTGTGTGTGTATGTGTGTTTATAGACTAGAACATTGTGGCCATTTTTATAGGCTAAAATAAATGTTATCATTTTATAGATTTATATAATGGCCTATATATATTTTTTTATTAATGCATATTTATTGTTATGTTTACCTTTTACACCGTTTACAGTCAGTCACAAAACTGCACCATGTGAACGTGAATTTCGTATCTATCTATCTATCTATCTATCTATCTATCTATCTATCTATCTATCTATCTATCTATCTATCTATCTATCTATCTATCTATCTATCTATCTATCTATCTATCTATCTATCTATCTATCTATCTATCTATCTATCTATCTATCTATCTATCTATCTATCTATCTATCTATCTATCTATCTATCTATCTATCTATCTATCTATCTATCTATCTATCTATCTATCTATCTATCTATCTATCTATCTATCTATCTATCTATCTATCTATCTATCTATCTATCTATCTATCTATCTATCTATCTATCTATCTATCTATCTATCTATCTATCTATCTATCTATCTATCTATCTATCTATCTATCTATCTATCTATCTATCTATCTATCTATCTATCTATCTATCTATCTATCTATCTATCTATCTATCTATCTATCTATCTATCTATCTATCTATCTATCTATCTATCTATCTATCTATCTATCTATCTATCTATCTATCTATCTATCTATCTATCTATCTATCTATCTATCTATCTATCTATCTATCTATCTATCTATCTATCTATCTACCTATCTATCTACCTATCTATCTATCTATCTATCTATCTATCTATCTATCTATCTACCTATCTACCTACCTACCTACCTACCTACCTACCTACCTACCTACCTACCCACCACCCACCCACCTACCCACGTGTGTGTGTTTAATGTGTATTATATAATGTTGACGGTTCTAATCTCGCATCGAACATTGTCCATTACTGATTCCCCCCCACCCCCCGACCCCCACCAACACCCTATAAGTGCAATATGCTTCGTCTAGCCCTCACTCAGTTGTCAAATGTCAACATAACACCCTGCAACAAGTCTAACTCACACTTTGATCCTAGTCTCTTTGTGTATCATCCGATGATGGAAATGTCTGTTTCGCTGCTCATCAAACAATATCCTGCCATGATATCAATAACGATGAACCCTCTATTGACACCATTTTGAAACACACCCAACTATCCAATGTTTACCAAACCCTTTTTTTTTTACATTCACGGTTCTCAGCTTTAAAAATACATCAAACCAAGGCCGTTCTTAGCTCTCAGGGCGCCCTAGTGAAACAGGTTTTTTTTTTAATTTGCCAACTGATGGTGAGATTTTTATATGAATTAATACCGGAAAGGGCCCACGAGGGGTGGGGGTGGGGGGGGGGGGCTAGGGTATCGCATAGTTGGCATGTCCAAACGAAAGATTCTGCTAAAAGACCTGCAATGAGGCTGGCGAGTTAACGGCGTTCATAATTTGAGTTATCTATTTGTTATCTAGTTCTCAACTGGACACTGTACCTGGATGACGTGGTTGTTGTCTACCAGGTAGAACAGGTAAATAAAATAACAACTTACCTTTTTATTTTGTTTGTAATGCAGATCACACTGTGCCAGACAATTTGTCTTTACATCTTCATGCGTGGAACTGTTTACGTCATTGCCTGACTTACCATCTCTAAGCTTTAGACTGGGTTCTCTATCAGCTTAGATTCGCTGGCTATAGCTCAGCCTTATACTAGATAGGGTGAAGTATTTTTTTATCTTAACAATATTCACTATCATAGACTGGTATTTCCATCTATGGATTAGATTTCCTAGGTAGAATTGAGATTAAGAAGCTATATCTTAGATTTACAAGCTATATATTAGTTCTACAAGCTATATCTTAGATTTACAAGCTATATCTTAGATTTACAAGCTAGGCTATATCTTAGATTTGACTATTGTGAGTACATTTATTAGCTAGAGCTTAGATTTAGAAGTGATAGATTAGATTAGCTAGCTAAAGCTTACTGTCATTTCTAGCCCTAGCTTAAATTTCTAGCTGTAGCTTACATTTCTAGCTGTACCTTAATTTCTAGCTGTAGCTTACATTTCTCGATAAAGCTTAGATCCACTAGTTATAACATGGGGGTCATTAGTTTACAGCTAAGATAAGTCGCTAGAGCTACAGTTAATATCCACTGGTCAAAGCTGTAGATTTTACGCTACATCGCCGGGTAATGACAGTCGCCGAGCTGTTTTATTTTAAATGGACACACTAGGGCCTTACCTTGGAGGGGGGGGGAGGCTGGGACCCGGAAAGCTACGGTGGACTGAACTCCGTCGACATGGTGGGGGGGGGGGATTCAAGGCGATGTGGGCAGCTCGTCGACGACCTTAACCTAAACTGACCCCACCAACGTGAACACTTACGGGTTCGTCTCATGCGAACCCACGTGACGTTCTGGTGTCAGATCGACCTCCGGGAATTTCCGTTCGACACGCAGCCCTGCAGCTGCGGGGGCCATCTGTGTTTATTTAATATTAGGGAAGGGGAATAGAGGGAGGGGGGTGTGTCGCCCTGTCAGGTTGGTTCTAGAGGCTCAAACGAACATACTATATCCGGCTTTTAGGTTTCCGAGGCCCTATGCAAAACGTTTATAAGTATACTTGGGGCCTTAGGTGAATTTGTTGCTGGGGACCCCTGTAGCATTAGATGTCATATAAATATATTTTGAAAGGAGCCCTGGAAAAAAATATATCTGTCTTGGCCCCTGTTGCGTTAGTTTTGGCATGGCTATGTACTTATGAGGGCCTATTGGTAGTGAGAGTGGTAAGCATTCGCCTAGAACAGTGGTCGGCAAAGTGCGGCTCCGGAGCCGCATGTGGCTCTTTGGCTCCTTAAGTGCGGCTCTGGGATTTAGTTTTACTTAGTATACAACTTATTTAGTGTACTACTTATTTAGTGTAATAAAAGTTTACTAAACAAGCAGATTTGGCTCCCAATTTTTTTTTTAATTGTTATAATGTTCATATTTGGCTCTTTGGCTGATAAGTTTGCCGACCACTGGCCTAGAATATCAATAAGAACGTTTCTGCCAGTTGGCCCTCCATCTGTTGCAAGTGCCCGGGCTAAATAATGTTTAAGGAAGGCCCTGTTTAATATGCCTGCTGTATGTCTGGTCTTGTATCTTTACCTCTTCCACTTACAGAACAAAATTCTAACATCAACAGAAATGTGTGCATCCTGTTCAATTCAGACTTTTAAAAAAAGACAAACCTGGAATCTCGAAGTCTAACTGCGGTAACACTGATGTTTTATTGGTTGATTACATAATTTAGCAATGTGACCGACAAACAAATTTGTTTGTATTAACTTTTATTCCCACCCATCTAGGCGCACGGGATTTATTTGTTCACTGAACAGCCAGTCACTATTTTTAAAAAAAATGACATTGTTTGAATTTAGTCTCATTTTTATTTTACAAGCAGACGCCAGTGTTGACCTAACCCTCGTAATGATGGGCGAGTTTCATTTATTGGTTGTTTCCCCAGAGATGACATTTTCCCAGAGATGACATTTCCCCAGAGATGACATTTCCCCCAGGCGTTCATAAAAAACGACTATCTTATTATTTGCTATGTACGACACTAAGGGAACAAAAGGTTTTGCATAGTTCACTCAAATTACCATATTGCACTGACTAACCTTTGAAAGGTTCTAACGTTTTGAAACTTTAAAATTTTATCAGCAGGCAGTTTTTATTTTTTTTTAATTTTGATAAGTACGCTTCGATTTGAGACTCTTTATGGACCTCCGTGCAAACCATAGATATATAAGACTAGATCGCTTATGCTTATTTAATAGAGACCGAAAAAGTGTTGTATTCGAGACCCCTACTTTAAAAAGAGAAGAGTACAATTCTGTACAGTTCTTTATTTTTTACCGAAAAAGATTTCCTTCCTTTTAATTAAAAAAAAATCCCCATTCATGCTAGAGGTTGGCGCTTTTAAAATCAACTGATGTGTATAATCAAACAACCGGGTACACAACACGAAGGCATTTCATTCAAAGTTAATTGAAAAAAAAAAGTTTTTGAAAATTTGTCAAGTAAAACAATGCAAAATGTCTTCTGCTATTTATTTCGGTTACTTAAGGTTTCTATGCGTACTACGTCATCAGGTTATACAGAATTGTACTCTTTTCTTTTTAAAGTTATGGTCCGCACAATATATGTCTATGCATAGCCCATAAGCGATCTAGTCTTATATATCTATGGTGCAAATTAGTATGTGTGGGTCCCTACAAAAACCAATCAGACGATTGAAACATAATCTGCAAAGATGGGGCACTAGCAGGGCCGGCCTTACGAATCGCGGGGCCCAATTTAACGGATGCTTGCGAGGCCCCTCTTCTAGTCTTTAAAAGGCTGTGACAAGAGCCATGACTGATATGCTGATTGTAAATTGCGGGTCCCCTGCCAGGCAATGTCCTAGTACCCAGGGACAGACTTAGGCATCGACATTGTTTTACCAAGTACCTGTACTCGCTTACCTTTGGAGTAAATTTTTGTAGTAGATTACCCATACTTGCACCTTGGGTATTTTAAGAACTTAACAATTTTGAAAACGTGTGTGTACTTGACTTGTACTTGCAACTTGGGTACTTGTACTCGTAAATGTATGGTGGAACATCTCTGCTAATTATTCAATTAGGATATTCCGATACATTTGGCAGTATCGGTGTTCCGTAGATTTATTGTACACAATTTTGACACGTTTGACTTACAGTAAAATTACATTTGATTACAGCGGGTCTCACTGCGTTGGTCGCGGAAACTGTCCCCTCTAATTTTATTAACTTTATGTGCGGAAAAACATAGCAACTGTGCCAAGGGAAAAAAAGCCAGCTATAGAACGATTCTTCTACTTGGTACGGTGTTTACTTGGTACGGTGTTTACTTGGTGCGGTGTTTACTTGGTGCGGTGTTTACTTGGTACGGTGGTCCCTCTAAGCCCGCGGTTTTCAATTGGTGGTTCGCGTACCGGAAGGGGCGGTACTTGAAAGGTCATGCAGGGGCTACGCAGCAACGCAATGATTTTCATTGAAAATAACCAAAAGTGTTTGAAGAAAGTTCGCTGCGTGACTCCTCATCACAAAAACCATCGTGCCTAAGTATGGCATTAGAAAGGGTAAGCACACATTGCATTATGAAAATAAAAACATCTGTTTAGGGCTACACGCTAACACACTTTCGCACACTGTGGGGTACAGTTGCCTGAACGATTAAGAAACGATGCTCTAGGCTGTGCGCCAGTGCGCGCGCACACAAATGACTAAATCATTTCTTATGTTCCGCATGTCCATGAAAAGTTGCTTGTTTACATTTTTCCCACACCATATTAATCCAATCTCTTTTCCACAATAGTCTAATACTGCCCTTTCATTTAGCCTTGAAAACCGTCACAACCGTATCAACGTTAAAACAGACAAACTCATCAGGTAACAGAATGTTACTTGGTGATCGTAACAATAGGTTGGGATTGTAACAATATGCTAGAATGATGACTAAATGTTCCACGGTGGCTGTAACAAATAGGGGGGGGGGGGTTGTTTACATTTTTACTTCCCATCCAAACATCCACAACAAAGATGTTATGTGTACAATCATTGCTGCCAAACAGGCACGCCGAGAGGGGGGGGGTCGGGGGAGGGGTCATTGCCAGGGGGCCCGCATCTGTAAGGGGGTCCGGCCCCCCTGACCAAGCCATTTTTTTCATGACTCATTGTTTATTAAGGGGCCCGCAATGATTTCCTTCCCTGGGGCCCTTGTTGGCTCTCGGCGCACCTGCTGCCAAATGCTGCCAGAGATGATTTGAAATGTTTCGATCTGTTTATAATTTCTTTTTTTCTTATCTTTATTTATTACATTTATTATTTAACAACCAATATTGACTTGTCACCGTTAGGATATATCATCTGTTTTATTTCAGTTTCCAGGCAACGGCATCAACCTGCTAAAGTGTGTGACGACACAATGGGTGGGGAGGGGGGGAGGGGGGGGGGAGGGAAGGTTAGGTAGGCTGTTAACATTATCTGTCACGAATGTCAACAAATTAGAACGAAAACTCACGGTTCTAAATTTTTTGAACGATATATTGTACACACCCAAACATACAAACAATAAACACACAAACACACATAAACACACACACACACACAAACATACAAACAAACGCATTCAAACACACAGACAAAAACAATCAAACACACACACACACACACGAACAAACACACAAACACAAAGACACACACAAAGACACACACAAACACAAAGACACACACACAAACACAAAGACACACACAAACACAAAGACACACACAAACAAACACACAAACACAAAGACACACACAAACACAAAGACACACACAAACACAAAGATACACACAAACAGACAGTACCGTAGCCAGGATTTTGTTTTTGGAAAGGGGGGGGGGAGGGCTGTTCCAAGTTTTTAAAGGCAAATTTTTGTCAAGTTTTAATGAGTTACTATCAGCAATTAAAGTTGTTTTTTTTTGAGGGGGGGGGCGGCTACGGCCTTGCACACACACATCTAAACTTACGCACCAACGCTCTGGATTCACACACACACAAACCTAAACTTACGCACCAACGCTCTGGATTCACACACACACAAACCTAAACATACGCACCAACGCTCTGGATTCACACACACACAAACCTAAACTTACGCACCAACGCTCTGGATTCACACACACACATCTAAACTTACGCACCAACGCTCTGGATTCACACACACACAAACCTAAACTTACGCACCAACGCTCTGGATTCATACACACACATCTAAACTTACGCACCAACGCTCTGGATTCACACACACACAAACCTAAACTTACGCACCAACGCTCTGGATTCACACACACACAAACCTAAACATACGCACCAACGCTCTGGATTCACACACACACAAACCTAAACATACGCACCAAGGCTCTGGATTCACACACACACACACCTAAACATACGCACCAACGCTCTGGATTCACACACACACACATCTAAACTTACGCACCAACGCTCTGGATTCACACACACACAAACCTAAACTTACGCACCAACGCTCTGGATTCACACACACAAACCTAAACTTACGCACCAACGCTCTGGATTCACACACACACACCTTAACATACGCACCAACGCTCTGGATTCACACACACACAAACCTAAACATACGCACCAACGCTCTGGATTCACACACACACACACCTTAACATACGCACCAACGCTCTGGATTCACACACACACACACACCTAAATATACGCACCAACGCTCTGGATTCTCACACACACAAACCTAAACATACGCACCAACGCTCTGGATTCTCACACACACAAACCTAAACATACGCACCAACGCTCTGGACTCACACACACACACACCTAAACATACGCACCAACGCTCTGGATTCACACACAAAAAAAACAACTTAAAAAACACAATTTATTTTTTTCTTAGTAATACGAACATTTATTATTATCACAGAGACAAGGTCTCAACTAGGGAGCGACCGATATGCCTTTTTACCGATAGTCCGATACCGATATTTTCCCCCAGCATTTTTACCGATACCGATACCGATATTTTATCTTTAGGAGCTGTGCATTATTTATGTCAACAAATTTTTGGCGATTTTTACCTCCCCCCCCCCCTAGTCAACAACTTGTCAAACTTTCCGAGACCCCCCCTATAAAATTACATTTGATTACCCCCCCCCCCCAAAAAAAAAGGTGGCTTCCAAAATGTTTATGTGGCAAAATTAGTAGGAATATAGTTAGTTTAATTAAAATACTGAATGTTAGGCGAGTGTGTAACACAGAACTACAAACGCTGCTTAATTTTCCTATTTATTAAGTAGTTATATTAAATTTAAAAAAGTAACATTGTTGGCGTCAACTTTTCTTGACCTCCCTCCCCTCCCCCTTGTCAACAATTGTCAAAAATTTTCTGACCCCCCTTCCCCCTATTTTGTTGACGTAATTAATGGACAGCCCCTTAAGCAACAACAATGCCAATCGCCAAACACGTGTTTCTCTCGTGCTAATACAGCTAATGACGTATGTCAACCCATGCTTACCCCTTCCCTGTCATATTTCGTGACACTTCGCCCACACAAAAGTCTTGTCCCCCCCCCCCAACTTCCCATCCCAACAAAAAATACGCACAGATGTTCACTAATTGTATCATTCAAGGTCATACATTAGAATTAAGAAATGCCAATCTTATTGTTTCAAGGTCGTATCTCTGATGTATACGTGACAATTTCTGTGTACGGGTTTTTTTTTTTTCTTTTTTTTAAAATCTTGTCTGATCTAGTTGTAGAATTGGGTTATTTACTGATTTTCTTTTCTGCAACTCTGTTGTAAAAAAAAAAATGTATCGGCAGCCAAAAAACTGCCGGTCCGACAGTTAACCCATAGTGCCAATATCGGTTCGACTATCGGTCGCTCCCTAGAACAATCGGCCGATCCGATATTAACCGATAGTGCCAATATCGGTCCGATACCGATAGCGATCCGATTATCGGTCGCTCCCTAGTCTCAACCAGTGATTGTTCAATATCAAATTCTTTCAACCGGTTCGGATACAATAGGCGATATTCCATTCGACGTCGAATTTGATGCTAGATTCTGATAAATAGAATTGATGAAGATTCAAAAAAAAGGGTCAGTTTGTGTTCCGATAAATCGGTTGATATTTCGGAAACTGAGGGAAATAATCCGACTACGATATGTCAATTCCGACACGAAAACGTCTTATTCCCGATTCTGATGTATCATTCAGTCAAATATGAGAACCTCTAGAATTTTTTTAAACAACACATAACAGTAAAAAAAAGTATTTATTAAATTGCTAGGCAAACTTAACAAAACAGTTCACTGGGAAGCTGTGATTGGTCCAAGTTCAGGTCAACGAGATTTATCAGTAAGGTCTGATTACTTACTCTACTCACTCTATCACTCTACTCACTCTACTCACTCTATCACTCTACCCACTCTACTCACTCTACTTACCCTAATCACTCTACTCACTCTATCACTCTACTCACTCTAATCACTCTACTCACTTTACTCGCTCTTCTTACTCTATCATCTACTCACTTTACTCACTCTACTCACTCTACTCACTCTATCACTCTACTCACTTTACCCAAGCTATCACTCTACTCACTTTACTCACTCTACTCACTCTACTCACTCTATCACTCTACTCACTTTACCCAAGCTATCACTCTACTCACTTTACTCACTCTACTCACTCTACTCACTCTATCACTCTACTCACTTTACCCACGCTATCACTCTACTCACTTTACTCACTCTACTCACTCTACTCACTCTATCACTCTACTCACTTTACTCACTCTACTCACTCTATCACTCTACTCACTTTATTAATTCTACTAAATCTACTGACTCTATTCACTCTATCACTCTACTCAGATTAGATAGAAAAGGTCAAAGGTGGCACACAACTACAGCTTCAGACCAAACGAGTAGCGGACCTGGATCAGTGCTTCAAGGTACGTTTCTTTGTCTTTGTCTAGAAATACAATACTCAAATTATATTCATTTGTGAAAAAAAAGTTCAACAAAAACAATCATACTCTTTATTTTAACATGCTTCGCTCAAAATTATTTTGCAATCGCTGGCGGTAGTTTGACCACATCTTGTATAATATTATCCTTAGAGAATTAGAAAATACACCAACTGAACAGCTTTCTTTCAGTGTATTTGTACACCAAGATGTCTGCGAAATCCGTTAAATGTTGTACCATAATGGCGTCGCTGCTCTGTTGCTGGGAGACGGTCGAGCCACATAACGGCTCTGACAGGATCGCATATTATTCCAGACTCCGGCAGGACATTCTTCATCGTGACCCCGTGGTCAATCAGATGTCTCCGGACATGGCCAGCCCATATGAGCCTTTCAACGTGACCTACTTTTTGTTACTGGTGGACGTGATGGACATTGATCAGGTCAAACAGGTATCTATCTATCTATCTATCTATCTATCTATCTATCTATCTATCTATCTATCTATCTATCTATCTATCTATCTATCTATCTATCTATCTATCTATCTATCTATCTATCTATCTATCTATCTATCTATCTATCTATCTATCTATCTATTTATCTATCTATCTGTCTGTCTGTCTGCATGTCTGCCTGTCTGTCTGTTTGCCTGCATGTCTGCCTGCCTGGCAGTCCGTCTGTCTGCCTGCCAGTCTGCTTGTGTAGTCTGTCTGTCGTATACCTTACAGGTACTATGCTAGATCATCATTTATTTCTGTCCTTTAATATCCATCTCTTCCCGCAGCTAATGACCATCTGCGTATTTTTCCAAGTCAAGTGGACACAAGATTACTTATCCTGGGACCCCGGCCAATACGGCAACATCACCACCATCGACATCAAGACCGAGTCCTTATGGACACCAAAACTGGTCATCATTCTGGGCTATGGTGGTCAGCTGAACATTGAGCTGTCCGAATGGGCGGCCATCGACTCGACCGGAAGTGTCCAGTGCCAGATCGAGACTTACATCACTTTCCGTTGCGCCATCGACTTCCGGAAGTATCCTTTCGACGCGCAGAGATGCAAGCTGGGAATACTGGCGTACACGTCGAGAATCATCTCGACCAAGAGAATAAACTATTTCTTCGACGCCGAAAACTTGGACCCTCACCCTTACGTCACGGCGGGCGAGTGGAGCCTTGTCAACTTCACTCACGCTATAACCGTGGACGCCAACAACCAGACCTATCCGCTGTATTACGTCACGGTGCAGCGGAAACCTACCTATTACGTCATCACCGTCATATCCCCGCTGATCCTGACGTCGGCGATGACGTCACTGGTGTTTCTGATCCCGACGAAGACCGGTGAGAAGATTTCGTTCTTCGTGACGATCTACATGTCCCTGACGATCTACCTGAACTTTATCAGGTGGGTGTGTCCCTTTTTTTTCTACTTGCTTCTTTGTTCCTACACTGTTTATCAACGGCGTTGAAAGCAGTCACAACATCAAGGTTGTCGGGGTGGAGGGGGTGGGTGAGGGGTAATATTGCATGGGTCATTGCTGGTATAGGCGGATGCCCACGAACACAGCGACCTGTGTGTGTGTATGTGTGTGTGTGTGTGTACACGTGTGCTGAGGCGCAACAAGGGAGGGGGGGGGCTTGGGGGAATTCGCCCCCTCCGAAATAAAACAAAAATTAAAAGAGTAGACCAAAATTTGTTTAAAATAAAATACAAATATATAAATAATGTGATTTTTTAATACAAGTGATTTTTTTGCCCCCCCCCCCCCCGAAAGTTTGGTCTAATTGCGCCTCTGCACGTATGTGCACATGTTAATGTGTATCCCTGTGTGTGCACGTGTTTGTATGTAACTGTGCGTGTGCACGACTCGTAACATGATTTATTTATTTTTTTAAAACCTGTTTCAGTGACGTCATGCCCCGTAATTTGTCCAGTGCTCCATACCTTGTCCAGCTGCTGGTCGGGGTACTGATACAAGGTCTACTGGCTAACTTGGCGACAATCCTGGTGGTCAGCAGGTACGAACAGGAAAAGGACGAGGTCAGTTTTCGAAAAAAAAAGATCTATCTATCTATCTATCTATCTATCTATCTATCTATCTATCTATCTATCTATCTATCTATCTATCTATCTATCTATCTATCTATCTATCTATCTATCTATCTATCTATCTATCTATCTATCTATCTATCTATCTATTTATCTATCTATCTATCTATCTATCTATCTATCTATCTATCTATCTATCTATCTATCGGTGCAAAAAAAAGTTTCAATGATTTTAGTTTCATTTTGAAATAATAAAAAAAAGAAACTTTCACTAAACTTTGAAATTTAACAAAGTCCCTTGTCAGAAAGTTAAACGATTATTTTAAATATCTATAGTTACCAAGTTTAATAATACTGATTTTCTGTAACATTATTGCATCCCCTTTAATTCTGCGGCATTGCGGTCAGCGATGTCTTTGTTAGGTCTTTGACGGCCCTAGGCAGAGACTTTAGAGACCTATGGAGGCCCTTGACTAAAGTTTTTACCGGGGCCCTTTTAGTAGCAGCTTTAATAGACTTTAATACTGGAGTGTGGCCCTTCGTAAGTGGGGGTCTGAAGCGATGACCTAGTTTGCCTGTCCATAAAAACTGCTCTGTCTGTCAGTCGCGGACTGGGGCTGACCGTATAGTGACATCACGTAACACGAGCCAAGTCTATGGTGTTGATGTTCAAAACCAATGAAAACCATTGAGGGGGAAGGAGGGGGGGGGTCACACAGTTTAAGGTTCTACTGGGCAAAGTTGACATAATGGCGACTGTTTACTGTAAACATGGCTAAGTTTCGCTGATCATAATTCTAAAGACTTCAACACAATGCGTGATGGAACACCAGAACTCTTGCCTTGGACTTTAAAAGTTTCCATGACGTATAAAATTTCCCCTTTGCCCTAAAGGAGCATCGGGGCAGATGAACTGTAGCATTCAATCTGATTCTGTAACCTCGGCATCTAAATGAGGTTTAATGTGACTTCTAAATGACGTATACATGTAATATGACACATTTAAAATAAAAAAAGTAATTTTTTATATTTTCATCATTTTAATCAATAATTAGAATTTATTATTTTTCTTTACCCACTTGTGATTTTTTTTTTAAATTTCAATTATTATTATTATTATTATTATTATTCTTTGTACAGAAATCAAGCACAGATTTTGTGCGGCACCGATCCAGGATAAAAATAAAATCAACTCGGATTGACCCAATTGACAATCCTGCTCTGAATCAAGACGGAACGGAACGCCATCCAAATGCCTCTGGGTTTGAGAGTATCCTGCCAGATATGACGCCATCGCCGTTTCGCCTTTCGTCAAGTCAGCTGGACAAAATATTTTTCATCATTTTCTCATCTCTCCAGGGGGTGCTTCTATGCGCCCTCTTCGGCGCCACGGATTGGCTGTCCGACGCCCCGCCGCTTTAGGAACTTTAAAGAATGGATCCGATAAATGACCAATAAAGAATGACTCGCTTGTAAACAACTGGAGTGGCCACGAAGGAATGACTTGGTTGTAAACAACTGGAATGGTAACGAAGGAATGACTCGCTTGTATACATCTGGAGTGGTCAAGCATATGGTCAATAAGATCACCATTACAGACTTTTTATTTAATGTATTTGAAAGATCCACTCTATAGAAGGTCACGTGATAGAAAGAAAGTGCAATGAGTACCGCACTAAGAAATGTAATGAGTACCGCACTAAAAATGTACTAAGTACCGCACTAAGAAATGCAATGAGTACTGTACTAAGAAATGCAATGAGTACCGCACTAAGAAATGCAATGAGTACCGCACTAAAAAATGTACTAAGCACCGCACTAAGAAATGCAATGAGTACTGTACTAAGAAATGCAATGAGTACCGCACTAAGAAATGTAATGAGTACCGCACTAAGAAATGTAATGAGTAACGCACTAAGAAATGTAATGAGTAACGCACTAAGAAATGTACTAAGTACGGCACTAAGAAATGCAATGAGTACCGCACTAAGAAATGCAATGAGTACTGTACTAAGAAATGTAATGAGTACCGCACTAAGAAATGCAATGAGTATTGTATTAAGAAATGTAATGAGTAATGAGTACCGCACTAAGACATGTAATAAGTACTGTACTAAGTACTGTACTAAGAAATGTATTGTGTACAACGAAAAAATTGAAATTATATGAACTAAAGAAAAGTGTAAGAACCATTTTGTTTCTCTTATATTTATGAAATGACAAAACTTTAACCTCAAAATATCATGGTCTTTGTGTGACCTTCAGACTCTATTCATGTCTAAATTAAACAAAGTTGACCGGTGGGCTGTCCATCATTAGACCCCAATGCTTGATAAACTGCCCGATGAATAAAGATGAATAAATGAAATAACTAATAATATATGCGCGTATGCTGTGATCAAAGCCTAAGGAATCAATTTTTTGCCGGCTAAAATTTTTTAAATAAAATTTTATTTTATAAAGTTTTTATAACTTTTTATTTTGTATTCAAAATATACTCTTACAATTTACAATACTCTATTTCCTGTCGTCTGGTATTTCCCAAACTTGAGTTAGAATAAATCAATATACACCTAAATACTACATTTAACTCTATAAAATCAATATGCACCTAAATACTACATTTAACTCTATAAAATCAATATGCACCTAAATACTACATTTAACTCTACACAAGCCTTAAAATTCACCATCAATTGACGCTCAAAGTGTATTGTCGTTGGAGAGACCCCAGTCGACGGGTCCCTCCCAGGGGCGGACTTATGTCAGTGGGGGCCCTGAGAGCAGAAGAAAATGATGGGCCCTTTGGAAAAAGAGAGACATATCTATGTTTTTGAAATTATACCCTAAATATATTGAGAGCCCTAAGCGCGCGCCCCGTCCTTCAATCCAATCCGCTTCAAATCTCTCCAACCCTCTCTTTGTCTGCCGGTCGCCACCTGTCCGATACAAATATCGCGCCAACCGTTGTATCCTTAATTTTGTTGTATGATGCCTAACATTTAAAACTAAACAAGACACAATAAAAACATTTAAATATAAAACATTTTTGCAATAATTTTAAATCTTATCATGTTTAATTAAGTAAGGGAGCACCTAATCCCCATTTAACCCCAATAAAGCTTTACATTTGTTTAATACGCTGCTGAGCGCTGACTGAAGAGATAGAGAGAGGCAAACCATTTAGCACGCGTGTCTAGTACACACTGTGTACTGCTTTGACCTACCAGCGTGCGATAATCAAGTGCATGCATTCATCTCGATGGAAACATGAAGTATTATTAATGCAAGAGAAGTAGCCCATTTATTAGAGGCTCATCACAGTTAAACACGGTTACATCCCTTACTTATTATTCTTTTTTTTTGGGTCATATTTGTAAAAAAAAAAATAATTTATTAATTGCAAAATTAATTTATTGAATCATGCATTGTCATGGAGCAAGAACATATATGCAAAATTTCAAGTAATATAACAATAATCGATTACAAAATTTTTCTCAAATAATAACAAATAAACAGGTTTTGAGTGTATGAAAACTTAGAAAAAATATTGACCACTCGTGATATTTTGCAAAAATTAGGAATGGCACGTTCTTACAATAAAACTGGTAAACAGTGAATTCATTGCCAGTGATATTTGAATCATTTTATACAAAGTCAATCATGCTGATTTAGAATATGTAAGTGCTTTTGCTAGATTGGCTCTATTTTACGAGATAATTAAAATTAATTAAATAATGTATACACCGTGTTTGGAATTTGTCAAGAATTGCATGAAGTATAATAGTACACTAACAAATAGTAGTGAAACTGTTAATAGTCATGCAGAAATTTGTTCAAAAATATGTGTAATAGTGTTATCGAAGAAAATATTTTTATTTGAAAAACTAATTAGTCTAATTAATTAATATGTTAATTGACTATGGTAATGCATTAGCAAATCGCTGTTTGCTCGACTTCCTTTTGTATGTGTCGTTGGTGCTGGAGGCTCCAACAGTAGTCAGCCATCATATGTATGTCCCATCTTCCTTGATATCTCTCCTCCATCACCCTCATATCCTGATGGAACATCTCGCCTTGTTCCTCACTGAAGTCCCCAAGGTTACCTGGATATTTGTCTAAATGACTGTGCAGGTAATGTACATTGATGTTCATATTTGTTCCACTGTTTCTTAAGTTAGCTAGCATATCTTGCACCAGTTCTTTGTAATTCTCTGCTCTGTTATTACCTAAGAAGTTCCTGACAACTGAAACAAAACTGTTCCATGAAGAAGCTTCAAGGTGATTTCGATCGTTGATGAGTTTCCAAATCTGAGAACCGTCAAAAATCCCAGCTTTCAGCTTCTCCAAAGCTCAATCCGGGGAATGATCTGCAAATATACTTGAAGCAACTGCCACATTTGTCCAAAGCCTTCACAAATTGTTTCATTAAACCTAATTTGATATGATCTTATATTTGTCAACCAGTGGCTTGTTGATATTTTCTTTACCTACAGTCATGGTTTCCCTTGCAGGCCATGTCACTCTTGTCCAATGATCTTGCCTTGCCCTGATATCCCAAAGGCACATGAAGCATGGGTATTTTGTGTATCCTGACTGCTACCCAAGCAAGAAGTTTACCATTTTTAGATCAACACAAATTGACCACTGATGCTCATAATAACGGACTATCTGCAATACTGCTTTGATATTATTCTCATACTCTTCTTTAAGTGTTGTTGAGTGAGCAATGGGAAGAGATGCATAACGGTTACCATTGTGTAACAGAACGCATTTCAAGCTTCTGATGGAACTGTCTATAAAAAGATGCCGGACTTCGGAATGGTAGTCTTGTAGTCCCATTTGGAGCAGAAGTCCAGGGATGTCATTACTGTAAACAAGATCTTCCCCTTGGCTGAAATATGGAAGAAAAAACTCTTCTCTTTTCCGATAAAATGTTATTTTAACTTCTGGTTTGAGAAAATTTCTTTCATTGAGCCTGGACGCTAAAAGCTCAGATGCTTGCTTGGACAGATTTAGGTCTCGTATTAGGTCATTGAATTCTTCTTGGCTGAATGGTTGAGGTGTTGAAGAACTTCTTTCATAATCGCTTCCACTGTTTTCACCTGCCAAAAACTCCAGATCTTGCCCCTCGTCGGAGTCTGATGGTGAAAGCTCTAATAATCCAGTAAACACTGGTATAGGAACTTCACTGCTATGTGGAATTGGTCTCCTTGCAGATTAAAGATCAGGATAATCCCACTTAGATTTCTTGTGGCGATTGAAGCCTTTAACAATCACAATACAAAAAAAACAATCACCAAAATGGTCTTTCGGCTCTCGCCATACCATTGGTACACCGAAACTTAGACTTTTCTTCTCACTGCCGTAGGCTTTCCATATAGTTTTTGCAGACCTTATGGGGAACCCAAGACATGTCTTGGTCTCCCAGCTTCACACCGTAATAAGCCAAATATGCCTGCTGCACAAAGTCGGTTATATTTCTTCTTGGCTTATAAATCATGTATTGTCCAGAGATGTAACAGAATACATTCTGATTATTTTTGCAGCATCTTCGTAATGAACTTATGATGTCTTTAGAAAGCAGAGATAAAATAGAAAAAAAAATCAAGTTATAGCTTGGTATAGTTTAATTAAACAACAGACACCAAACTTATTACATTTGTTTTACACAAAGGGTACAATCATATTTTCAAGGGTGTCCAATATCTCAGAAACTAGAGCCAATTCAGCAAAAGCAGTGGCAGTTTTGAAATCAGCGCCCCATGAATTGAAATAAATTCATTCAAACATTCTTGGCAATTCACAAAAAAATTTTTTTTGTTGGGCTGTGTAATACATCACCAGCTTGATATGTTTGAGATTGCTAACAAGTACGTTAGAAAATATCAGATAAATAATATATTAATGAAAAAAAGTTCTAAAATTAAATAGTTTAAAATAGACCCAAACGACAGAGGCGCACCTAGGGTGGGGGGAGGGGGGTCCAAATTTGAAAGTGCCCCCAGGCCCCAGCTTGAGGGGGCCCCCAAAAACTTTTTTTTCATAAAATGTTAAGTACATTATCTCATGTCATGGTGTCGAATGCCAAAATACAGGGGCCCCCAAAGAGGCCAAGCCCCCCGCCCCCCCAAATCCCTGGGTTCGGCACTGCCAAAAAAATGCGGTCCAAACATATTAATAAAAGACAACACCGCAAAAAAAAATACGAAAAAAGCCCGTTTATTTCTGCACACAATCCAATGACGTCAAATATTCTGCAGCCAGTCAGACAAACAAAACAAGGTGAGCAAATAAAACAGCTGGCCAAATACAAAAATCACACAGAACATTCTATCCAATTGAGTCGAAGTTAACCCTATCTGTTTGCAAGGGACACAGCTCTTATGTTCTTTCTCTTCATGTATTTCCTCAGTTAAATCCCTTTGGTCCGTATCGTAAGTTTGGGGCCGAATCTTATTAGTTTTCAGTGATTTAGTCAACTGTAAATATAAACATAAAAAATGAAACAAATTTTACATTTTTTTAAAGAATAACTAATAAATATAAATTTAAAAATAAAACTAAACAAATAAACTAAATGAGAGAAAACTATTATATCAAGAAAGGTAGGTCACACGAACACTTTATATTAATTCATGATAAGCTTCCACATCGACTTAGAATTAAGAATTAAGTGTACTCCATTTAGTTTTAAGTAGGGCTGCTGATTAAACTGCGTTAATTAGCGATTAACGCGTCAAAAAAATTTTGCGATTAAAATTTTTAACGCAACACCTAAATGCGTTAATTTTCACCAAAAACGAAAAATAACAGAATTTCTCTCAACAATTTAAATTTATGGTCCATTGAGTTATTAAGTAGATCTACCACCCCAATCTGTCGCATTTCGCTCACACCCTAACCCCCAGGTATGTCGACAAAAGCCCCACTTGTAATATAAAATGAAGACAAGTAATCCTCCAGCTCCCTTTCCGGTCGATGTAAAAAGAGAAAAGTTTCATTCACTAATTTACATTATATACTGTAGTGTATTGGTGGAGATACAATAGTGTATTGTTGAAGGTAAAAAAAAAACAAGTGTACAATGAACCCGGTTATAATTAGATGGAAAAAAATGAGATGATATAAATTTTGTATCATCCTTTTTTCGCACATAATTTTGTATCGCATTTGGCTAATACAGCATCTTTCTTGTCACGTCTGCAGCAACTGCATTAATATTTCCATATACATGACACCTATAATTAGTGCCTTGACAGTGCCTAGACATGGTCTAGACTAGGCTATGCACGCATCTGTACAGTAGACAGTGGTTGTATATTTCAGAATAATTGTGACACTGAGTTAGATTTTATATAGGGCTGTTGATTTGCTGCAATTAAAGCGTAATTAATGCGTTAAAAATATGCGATTACATTTTTAACACAAACACCTAAATCCGTTACATTTTACCCAAATGTTAGCATTTCAGAGTTGCAGAAAAAAATCAGTAAATAACCCAATTCTATAACCAGATCAGACTAAATTTTTTTTAAAAAGCAAGAAAAAACACCCGAACACAGATACTGTCACGTTTACATAAATCACAGCAATATGACCTTGAAACAATAGGATTGTTATTTCTTAATTCTAATTTATGACCTTGAATACCATTAGTGAACATCATTATGTAGACGCGTGCAATATAGTTCGGCACGTGCCATCGTTTGGGACAGAGGGGGTAAGGTGGTTGGGAAGCAATAAAGTAACGTCATCTTTGTGAGGGGAGAGAGAGGCTGCTAAGTTTCAAAAATGAAATTGGGATGGGAGAGGAGGGAAAATTAAAAAAAAAAAACGAGTTCATAATAAGGGAGCAAGTACATTCTGGCTGTACTATTATTTAAAGAAAGAAAAAGGCACAAATGACGTATGTATTTTTTTTGGAAGGGGGGGGGGAGGTGGGAATTGATGGGGGTAGGTGCTGTAGTGGAGTGTAGGGTAAACAAGACCTACGCGTGGCGAAGTATTTCAAAATATGACAGGGAAGGGGGTGAAACAGCGGTTGACATACGTCATTAGTTCGGAAACAATGGAACGAGTAAAAACATGTTTGGCATTGATGTTAATTTAAAAAGAAAACAATTCGGCATCACTTGGCTTGATCAGTGGCGCTGAGAGCCAACACGGGCCCCAGGGCAGGAACAATTGCGGGCCCCTTAATAAACAATAAGTCGTGAAAAAATTGACATGGTTGGGGCGGCCGGGCCCCCTTACAGATGCGGGCCCCCTGGCAATGACCCCCTGCCCCCCCCCCTCGGCGTGCCTGGGCGTGATTAATACATGTCAATAAACCGGTCTCAATAACCACATCAATAGACAATTGTGCAAATGTTTAATAAATCTTTCTGAATTAATTATACATCTTTCGTAAATTAAACTGACTTGTTTGTTATGCCAATATTATGCAGTGATATTACTACATACTAGTTTGAATACAAACAAATGTATTATATTGTGTCGATTAAAATGTGCGTTAATTTGCGATTAAAATTTTTAATCATGCGTTAATTTCGATCAATTTTTTTAATCGAACAGCAGCTCTAGTTGTAAGTATTGAATTCGATTTAGTTTTCAATTCGCTTGTCAATTCGATTCATCTATTGTTAACTTAGCTTTTGTCAGTGTTGAACTTACACCTCGCTCCCTCCCGTATTTGTTGACAACCAAGAGAGAAGCCAATATGGCACACAGACCTTCCATCATGACCTCAATAAGTAACATGGCCAGGTAAGGAGTGGAAGATAGCCCCCTTGGCATAGCATCACTAAAAAAAAATACGTGAATTCAATGGTTTATACAATTAAAGAGAACAATATTTTCTGTTACATATCTCTGTTACTTTTCTGTATATAATTTATTTTATGGGAAAAAAAACAAAAACAACCAGAAGAACAACAACAGCAATAAAAAAACAAACAAACTAACTAACAATTCAAAACCCATCTAATACATAATCATCTAACCTGGGCGTACGTTCGACCGTGTGTATAACTTCCGCGGCTAAAAATAGTCTGGGGAATTCCAAAAAACAACAAACAAACTGTGTTTTATTTATGTGGGAAAGGGGAGTTAACTCTCGCTCGGCTAAAAATAGTCTTGGGAATTCCAAAATAGGAAATGTAAACAGAACAAGGATTTCTTATTATATCACAGGTAGCAAGCAGCCAGCTTCAGCAGGCTTTTCGACAAATCTATTAACTAATTCTTTACATTCATGTTTTTGCAAGGCTGCATAAGTATCTCTTTTTTAAAGTCATCACATTTTGACTAAAGGTGTTATTTAGATTGAAGAAATGAACATTACACAATGTTTTTTTTTAAATGGTGTGACCCACAGAATATAAAATATGCGGTTGGAATTCCGCAAGTGGATTATACTAATGCCGGGCCCCCTAGTGTGCAGAGCTTTTAGTCGGTCCTAATTACATAGGTCGTATTAAAACAACAACAACAACAACAACAATGAAACAACCAATCATTTACCCAATCAATTACATAATCATTTACCCAATCATTTAGCCAATCATTTACCCAATCATTTACCCAATCATTTACCCAATTAATTACCCAATCATTTACCCAATCAATTACCCAATCGTTTACCCAATCATTTACCCAATCAATTAACCAATCATTTAACCAATCATTTACCCAATCATTTACACAATCATTTACCCAATCATTTAACCAATCAATTACCCAATCATTTACCCAATCATTTACCCAATCATTTACCCAATCATTTAGCCAATCATTTAGCCAATCATTTACCCAATCATTTACCCAATCAATTACCCAATCAATTATCCAATCATTTACCCAATCATTTACCCAATCAATTAAGCAATCATTGACCAAATCATTTACATAATCATTTACCCAATCATTTAACCAATCATTTACCCAATCAGTTACCCAATCAATTACCCATTCATTTACCCAATCATTTACCCTATCATTGTGATGAAGATCGCAGCTGAAGTCAAAATGGCCACCAGGTACGACATCTTATCTCCTGTCTCGGCGGGGATCAAAAACACCAGGGGCGTCAGCACAGACGTGAGAACCATCGGGAAAATCAGAACGATGACGTAATACACAGGCTTCCTCTTCACGGTCAACGTGACCCGTGGGTAGGGGCCCAAATTCTCCTTGGTGACCATCTCCCTTGTGTGGTTGACCAGCAGCCATTCTCCGAACAAATCGTACAAACCAGAATTGTTCAAATATTCCTCACGTAACGACAACGTCGGGTAGGGGTAGTTCACCGGGTACAAACCAAAACCGCAGCGCTGAACATCGAACGGATACCTGGTGAAGTCAACGCGACACCTGAAAGAGATATACTGATGATTCGCGGACCTGGTCAGTCCGTTCGAATACAGAATGAGTGTGTCTGGTATGGTTACGTAGAGTGAATCCTTGGGGCCTATGGCGACCACTAAGCGAGGCACCCAGACGGTGGAGGAGTCTATTGTGGTGACGTTTAATCCACCGTAGTCCTCGGGCCTCCACTGTAAGTCTTTGTTCATCCAGGTGATACTAACATACATGATGGAGTTCAACACCTGAAGTTTGTTTCATTGAAACAACAAATTTTGAGTTAATATAAAAAAAAAAAACCTTTGGCTTCTTTAGAACTACCATATAACAGTAAAATGAAGTATTAAATGCTGCTAATAACCAGGGGTGTGGTGTCGGCAAGAATGTTTGCCGACACCGACACTGGCTTCCCAGCCCTGCTAATAACTACATAAGACCTACAATATCTCAAAACTATCAGTTTTTTTTTTTAAATACAAAAAGCTCAAAGTTAAAAAAGAAATAACACAATAATAGGTACAGGCAAACTAGTTAGTCACTAACGACCCACAATGGGAAAACGGCCCCCTTCCGATAATAATTTATAATACATCTGGTGTGATGTGTCCTCAAGGTACTTTTCCTAGCATCCCCTTTCATCCCTCCCTACATATCTCCGAAAGTTTCAACCTGATAATTATTATACTGTTAGGATGTATCGATCCATACTGTTAGGAAGTATCGATCCATACTGATCGGAAGTATTTAGCAATGAATGCTCTTGCATTTTAAATTCAAATTGTGAAATGTTGAACGGCAAATATAATAGTGTATTAAAGAGAGAAGCTTTCTTTTTGACAAGTCTTTAATCATGATTATAAAGCTCCTTTTCTTACCTGTCTATGGCAAGTCTTTGATTATGATTATGAAGCACCTTTTCTTACCTGTCTATGGCAAGTCTTTGATTATGATTATGAAGCACCTTTTCTTACCTGTCTATGGCAAGTCTTTGATTATGATGCAAGTTTTTAATTATGATTATGAAGCTCATTTTCTTACCTGTCTATGGCAAGTCTTTAATTATAATTCTGAAGTTCATTTTCTTACCTGTCTATGGCAAGTCTTTAATTATGATTATGAAGCTCATTTTCTTACCTGTTCTACTTGATCAATGCTGATAACGTCCAAGATGGTGATACTGACGTTTAAAATAGCCACGTCCGTGGACTGAGCGGTCAAGTTTGGCGGGACTTTACGCATGATTGAGGTCCTGTTGTAGATGTCTGCTACCAGTCTTGAGTACTCATTCTCCGGGGACTGGCAGCTCACTACAGCAAACAGCATGAAACAGGTGAGCCGTACCAGCCATATCGATGCTGACGTTGTTACACCCATGGACTCAGCTTACGCCCATATAAATAACTTCTGTTTCTAATTCTTACTTTTTTTTAAAAATTTACTGGCACAACATATCAGTCACTAAACCAGCAACTGATAAATGTTTTTCCCCCACCTCACTACAATACACTGTACCGGGTGAATCATGCAAGGGACAGCACTAGCGCTTCACGGCAAATATAACACAAACACGGTAGCCATTAACTTCCCCTTGACGTTCACTCACGATTTGTTTTTTTTTACCATTAGCCGGTATTTCTGTCACTGTCCAAACAACGAACTGTAAAACTGCTTTTAACGTCTGATTGTGTTTTTTTTTGAGCAAAAGATTGACAATTAAGCCAGGGGGGATATGTTTGGATAATTATTATTTGTTATGTAACATCACAGAGTAACAAAAAAAAAATAATATGAAAATTGGACAAAACTGAACACTAGAATATTAACTAATCTTAATTGCTAGTTTGATTCATGTTATTACACTTATCTTTGATTACACTCATCTTTGATTACACTCATCTTTGATTACACTTATCAAGCTTAAATCCTGCCCCGGTGGTCACACATTCCCAGGGCTCGATTTACCGCCGGGGATGCCCGGGGATATCCCTGGCACTGAGACCTGCCATCCCCGGCTCTACTTTAGCTAATATATCCCTGCCGGGGATGAAACCATTATCCCCCGGCTCTGCAGAATTTTTTTTTCATCCCAGGCACTGGTTTTTTTCTTAAATCAAGCACTGCACATCCCCAATAAATAGGTCATGAACAGATATTTCGAGGGTTTAAAAATTGGCTTCCTTTTATTTCATTTCATTTATTCTATTTCATGTATTTAATTATTCATTTTTTGTGTGCTGTATTACATTATCAACTCTATCAGGCCACCATTTTCCACCATCATTCGTTAGATTTTTATATAAACGGGGTTTCCCCAAAACAAATCAGACGTAATGTCTTGATGGAATTTGTTTCTTACAAAACATCAACACTCCACATTTGTGTACAAGTCAAATCGCATTCACAAACAACATAATTGAAAGCAATGAACGGACTGTAGTTGTAGCTAGGGTGAAAGTTTAAAAAAAAAAACACCTCTTGAAATGAAGCCAACTGTTGGTGAGTAAAGTTACGTTTGTTCTAATTACAGATCCACAAGCCAGTCAGTCAGACAAAACAGAATAATCAGAAATATCAGCTGACACAGTCCGAACAAGGCTAAAAATAGCCTATCCATGTGTTTAGAGGTCATCCGGGAAGGGAATGAACTCTTCCCTGTAGTTAATTCTTCAACGATTCGCTTGCAGTTGTCGGACTTGAATTTAATGCCATTCGCTTGCACATCACTGTTTGCTGATCCAGACGTGTTCATCTGTGGAAGATGGCGTTAAATAGTACAAAATGAATTTTAATGGCACAGAAAAAAGACAGAAAGAGTTAAAAAAAAAACTTTAGCTTTATGAGAGATTAGTCTGTCATTCGGTTTGAGATTTATTAATTCAGGATCGTATTCACGCATGGTCTACCGGCAGGGGAGGATTTAACGGCAATGGGGTTTGAACACGCTCCGTGAGGCCCCCGGTTTGAGGGAACAAATTTATTTCATTTGTAACGTGAAGAGAAAAAAAAACAAAATTCAACTTACAGTTTCTTCCCTTTCAAATGTATTGACGACCAGGAGAGAAGCCAAAATGGCACAAACACCTTCCACCATGACCTCAATAAGTAACATGGCCAGGTAAGGTGCAGACGCCAAAGTTCTAGGTAGAGCGTCACTGAAAAATTACAAAATTATGTGAAAGTATTTAATTTTATGAAGTCAACTTGTGTATGTTTTTTTTATTTTTTTTATTGTAAACTTTCATTTTAAACTTTACAAGTTCGGCACTTTCGTATCTATTAAGATAACTATATCAATATGATATTTTAAATATGTATTCTTACTTTTCTATAAAGTTAACTACAGCAATATGTTTTCTTTTGATATTTTAATTAAGAGAAATAAAATTAATCGTAATTCACGTTGAATCAGAACATATTTAAATCCGGTATTAACTGTTCAAAAAAAGTGATCAATTCACAAATGTTGACAATTTGGAGAAGACTTGTTGATGTCTTTGATGTGCTAATTCAGGATATGCAAATTAAACGTCCACCAAATATTTTCGCATTTCTTTTCCTCCTGCTTATTAATTAATAGCTTTATAATAAAGACACTGAGCGCTCCAGTTATATGTATATATAGTTCGGTGGTGTTTATGTATGTAACGTTCGTTTGCCTTGACGGCCGTGGGGACTTATATGGGTGGGGGGGGGGGTTGCACGACTGTTTTCTCAAGATGCAAAGAATGTAATGCGTGTTAAAACTCACCTGATTAAAGTGATGAAGATCGCATTGGAAGTGAAAATGGCCACCAGGTAGGACATCTTCTCTCCGACTCTGGCCGGTATCAGAAACACCAGGGGCGTCAGCATCGATGTGAGGACCATCGGGAAAACCAGGAAGATGACGTAATACGCTGGCTTCCTCTTCAAGACGAAAGTTATCTTTGGGAAGAGATTCTGCCAGGTTGGCACAACGATTTCTGGCGAGTGGTCGATCACAACCCACTCCCCGAACAGGTCGTATATACCGGTATTGTTAAATATCAATTTCAGCAAGATCAAATTCGGCGAGGGCTCATTCATGGGAAACAACTCGAACCCGCATTGCTGAACGTCAAACGGGTACCTGGTCAGGTCAAAGTGACATCTGAAGGACAGGTAATGAAAGCTTTTAGATAACACACTTCCGTCGTACCTCAGTATAAATTTGTCCGGCAGGGTCAAGTACATAGAGTCCTTAGCGCCCACGCCGACAAAAAAACGTGGACCCCATAGGTCACTTGAGTCCAGCTCGATTTTGTCCAGTCCCCCGTATTCTTCAGGCGTCCACCGTAGCTCGGTGTTGTTCCACCAAATAAATACACTCACAATTGTATTTAATACCTGTTTTTAAAATTTCAAAACACTTATTAAAAGACAATCAACTTATTACCTGTAGTCTAAAATAAGGAAACTTCTTAACGCGCTGTTTGGGAAAAACATTAAAGGAAAAAAAAAACACCAAACTATATTAGCTGCTTGACGCTGCGCGAGATAAAGCGCTGGACTGTTGATCGGAGGGGTCCCTGGTTCGATCTCCGGTCAGGACCAATGGATATTTCAGGTCTTCTTGAAAGTTCCCGCTATATCTCCCGTGGTGCCTCTATGGCCAGTGCACTATCAGCTTTGGGGGGGGGGATGTAAGAGGGGCACCATAGAAACCGTTCAATTTAGGTTTATACGGGAATCTAAGAGATTGATGTAATATAAATAAAAGTCACCATAATAGTATCAGCCCCGTAGCGTGAAAATTCTACAGCAGGGGCCAGGCATTCTACAGCAGGGGCCAGGCATTCTACAGCAGGGGCCAGGCATTCTACAGCAGGGGCCAGGCATTCTACAGCAGGGGCCAGGCAATAGCAGGGGGGGCTAGGTAATACATTTTACTAAGTAGAACAAATAAGCAGACGGGCCCAGACAAAACGCAGGGGAGGGGCTGGCCCTCTGGCGCCCCCGCACGCTACGGGCCTGAATAGTATCTGTATCTTCCAGTTAAATAATCCTATAGTAAACGGTAGTGAAGGTACGCCAGATGTCTAACGACATAATGTATGACGTTAAAAAGCAGTCCTGGTTTGCATAGAGGCAGTGTGGAACTGCAGCACCGTCTATTCCTATTTGACAGCATTCAATCAAAATGAGCCTTTCCTTTTTCTTTCTTTAATTCTTTCTTTAGACTTATACAATCATACAATCATTAAGCTTAACGTTCACTATATCAACATAGCCCAAGTTTATTCAGAAGTGGTCATTGGGCTGGTCCGCGTACAAAAATAATTATTACAGGCGATACGGCTCTGGAGAGAGAGATAGATAGATAGATAGACAGATAGATAGACAGAGAGAGATATATAGATAGACAGATAGATAGAGAGAGAGAGAGAGAGAGAGTAAGAGAGATAGATAGATAGATAGATAGATAGAGAGATAGATAGAGAGATAGAGAGAGAGAGAGAGAGAGAGAGATAGAGAGAACGCTGTTGTTTTCGCGGTGCCGACTGCATCACTTAAGATTAAAATGAGCAAAAAATGTATTTATTTTTGGTTTTTTTTTTTTTAGACGTTAATCAAGTTTCAGATTAAAGGCTCGTTTTTATCCAAGTTTATTTCCTTGTAAGCAGTTTTAAAACAAAGACTCAAATTTTCTGGGGAAACCCCACCCCCCCCAACCCGCCCAAAACGAAATAATAAAAAAAAAATTAGCTGTGACCCACTCTACCGGTAATAAAAATTCAATTCACATAATAAACTTCATACTGTCTTATTATCCTTTACACATATTTCAGAATAAAAGGTATTTAAAATAAAACTATTTGGTCATATTTTCACACCCTCACCTGTTCAGCCTGATCGACGTTTAGTACGTCCAGGACAAATAAAAAGATGTCAAGGGTAGTTTCATTCCAGGCATTAGGCGACAAATTAGGCGGGACTTTGTTTCTGACAACACTTCGACTCATGATCTCGGATCGAAGTCTGGAGTACTCCTGGGCTTTTGGTTGAGATCGAACTATTGAAAATTGGAGAATGATAAACAGCGAGAGAATCCTCCATGATGATTGATGGAGATCCATGAATGAATTGGTTATTGACCTTTTATAAATCACAAACTCCCCCGTGCCTAGTGGACTGGTTTGACCACAATACCAAATAGTAAGCACTTAAACTTGACCACTGTGACACACTAGATCTCGTCTAGAGCTAATGGTTCATCGGTTTGATTTTTTATTCAAGAATTAAAACTTAAATATACTCGGTGGTTTAGTCAGACACAGGTGCTGCACAATTGCGCCATTAATACTTTGCAACTTTAAGTATTTAAACTCTAATGATTCATCGATTGTAACTAGGTGAGCAGATAGGACTAATTTGTTGGGAGCTCCATGATAGACTGAGAATGTTAATTATGACTGAACGTGTTTTGACCGATTAAACAAAAAAAAAAAATCAGTCATTTTATGGCCATGTGTACAGAACAAAGTAAACGGAGAGATTCGTTGTACAAGCACACGAAGTTTGTTGATACAAAGTATCTGTTATCGTTCCTGCCCATTATAAACACCAAATGCATAACTGTCCAGTTATCGTTCTTGCTGATTAAGCTCACCCAATGTAATTGCTAGCTTATTAAATAATAATAGTAAAAACACGAAAATTAGGACAAAATTAACCTTGATGTGTGTGTTGTCATACAATAAATGTTGGATATGAAACGATTTGTTTTTATTTCAATTCAAACGAAAAACAACAACTATAATATGGAAAAAAAAAACACACACACACAAACTTCTGCTTATGTTGTTGCCATGGCAACTATTTTTTATGACGTCCAATGCGCTGTTAGTGAAGTTCATAATATCAAACAAAAAAAATGTTTTTGCGAAAAAAAAAATAAAGTCAACATTTACGAAACTTTGATTGACAGTGACATTAGGGTCATTGACATTTTGCTCTGCCATCGATACCTGACGAAATGAATAGAACAATAAATAGATTGTAATAGAAAACAACAACAAGAATATCAGTTTCACTGTCTTATTTAGGGTTACCAAGCTTTCGTATAAATAGTTTGTATTGTATTGTCCGTACTGTCCACTTATTGTCATCTGTGTGCGTACTGACCGTTTATTGACCTCTGTGTTCGTACTGTTCATTTATTGACCTTTGTGTCCGTACTGTCCATTTATTGACCATACGGTCGACTTATTGTCCGCTGTGTCCGTACTTGCCAGAACATTCAATAAAACGTAAGTACTTTCAATAAAACATAAGTACTTTCAATAAAACATAAGTACTTTCAATAAAGATAAGTACTTTCAATAAAACATAAGTACTTTCAATAAAACATAAGTAATTTCAATAAAACATAAGTAATTTCAATAAATAAAAAATAAGTGCTTTCAATAAAACATAAGTACTTACAATAAAACATAAGTACTTTCAATAAAACATAAGTACTTTCAATAAAACATAAGTACTTTCAATAAAATTAACAACTGCCTCTTGATTTCACTTTAGCAAAAAAAAAAAACCGCGAACGGAAAATGCACGGGTGGAGTGAATTCCGTCCTATAAGTAATTGTGTTTCTTGTGTGTTCATTCATACAGACAATTTCAAATGGTGAATCTGTGTTTTCAACTTTCCAAACAGTTCACAGTACAGTCTTACAACTCTCTTGTTACATATGAATGACAGGAAGATGGCCACACCCTGCAGACCGTTTAACATGATTGATATCAATCTGGGAAAATATAGGTCGATACATTTAATATCAATAGTCAATCAATCAATTAATCCATCAATTAATTAATTTATCCATCTATCTATTTATCCATCCATCCATCCATCCACCCATATCTATCTATCTATCTATCTATCTATCTATCTATCTATCTATCTATCTATCTATCTATCTATCTATCTATCTATCTATCTATCTATCTATCTATCTATCTATCTATCTATCTATCTATCTATCTATCTATCTATCTATCTATCTATCTATCTATCTATCTATCTATCTATCTATCTATCTATCTATCTATCTGTCTGTCTGTCTGTCTGTCTATCTATCTAATCTAGTTTGTCTGTTTTTCTATCTGTTTTTTTTCAGTCTGTCTGCCTGACTGCCAGTCTGTTTTTCGGCCTGTCTGCCCGGTTGTCTGCCTGTCTGTCTACCTGAATGTCTTTCTGTCTGAACTTATTCCTTCTCATAAACGATGTCATCAATAGACTGTATCGAACCTGAGAATACTGCTGTCCAGCGCTGCCGCAACGATAGCCATCGTCCAGAATGCTCCAATCACCGAGGACAGCTTGATATACACGCACCAGTTGACCTGCTGGTCATCGCAACTCAAAGCTGACCGCAACCGATGGACTTCGTAGATCTTGTAGACGACAATAAGGAAAAACAAGATGTTGACCGCTGTTATGACGGAGAGTGGACCGACCAGAGTTATGCCTGCATTGAAGATACGTGGACCACACTGAAATACTTGCTTAGTTAGTCTCGAAATATTACCACAGTACTGAATAAAGAAAACAAGGATTGCTTTTTGAAAATAACACTTATACTTCAGGCTCGTCATAACGCTGGGTCTATCATGATGATTGCCAGGGGTCCTATGAATAAAGATTTCTATGAATGAGAGGTCCCCATTGAGTACAAGGCCCTATGAGTAAGAGGCACGATGATTGAGGGGTCCCCCTTGAGTAGGAAGCCCCATTAGTAAAAGGCCCGATTAGTAAAAGGCCCCATTAGTAAAAGGCCCGATTAGTAAAAGGCCCCATTAGTAAAAGGTCCGATGAGTGAGGGGTCCCCCTTGAGTACAAGGCCCTATGAGTAAGAGGCATGATGAGTGAGGGGTCCCCCTTGAGTAGGAAGCCCCATTAGTAAAAGGCCCGATTAGTAAAAGGCCCCATTAGTAAAAGGCCCGATTAGTAAAAGGCCTCATTAGTAAAAGGCCCGATAAATGAGGGGTCCCCCTTGAGTAAAAGGCTCCATGAGTAAGAGACCCGATGAGCTAGAGACTACCTGTTATTCCCTATTTATATTTCATTCCCTGTAAATCTGTGTCACACTGGACCCAAAATGACATTATTAGCTAATGACGGGAAGAGGGCCCAGCTTTGGCTCACCCACAAGCAACGTCGAGTCCAGGTAACAGCTGAACGATCCGTAGCCGAGCTTTGCGCCACCTGAGGTGAAATAGTGGGCCAACACATTCGCCGTGACCACCAGTGAGGGGCAAGACAGAGAGAATGCGACCCTCATCCACAGCCCGGCAGTGCTACCCTGAGGTGTGGATTTTATTCTCTGCGCTGTGAACACCCTGAACATGTGGAGGCTGCATATGAAGCTCCAGGAGAACACCCACAGCCACATGAAGTGTGTGGCGACCCCGAGCAGAGTGCATAAAGTGCTGGATCGGAAACTGAAACGAAACGGAAATTCATTTTAAAAATAAAACAACATATAGAGCATTACTATTTCATTACAGGGTCAATATGTTATTGCTTATTCAATAACGAAATTGATCCAGCGGGTGGGCCCCAGGAGGTGTGTAGGGGTGATAGACAAGGGGTGCTGAGCGCCCGATTTTCGCCCTGAGGGTCCCGAGTTCGAGAAGCAATGGAGTTTATCCAGATCTTGGTGTAATTTTGGTCAAAACCAACTTTAAATTGGTACCTGTCCGTTATGCTAGCCAGACATTACATTGAAATTCTGTGGCTACTGAAACAGATGAAACTCTACACTTCTTCCCTGCCCCATATGGGTTAACGGTTGAAGGAACTCTTTTTTATGCGTAGATTTCTGAATAAGTTAAAGTGTCAAGGGTTAAATAATATTTCAATCCCAATGTGCATTTAGTCAAACAACTATTTATAATTTGTTGTTTAAAAAAAAAGTTCAACTTACATATGCGATGTTGCTAGAAGACAGACTTGTGCCAAGAGAAGCGAACAACTGAGGAGCATGTTATTTACGCCAGCTTCTGTCCTCAACACAGGGAACACGGAATACGTCAACAAGGTCAGGAGCAGACACACAATGGAGGCCACGAGACAGACGACGGACACAATATACTCCATCAAAGACGCTCCTTCCAGCGACACCCTCGCTACAGAACCTGGTCGCAGCTCTTTGATCAGCGCCTTCACTTTGCTGTCCAACAAATCACGACACACGTTCAGCTGACCGCTGTCTTCAACTTCCACCATGGTCAATTCCTTCTCTTCGGTAATTGTTACATTGAAGACTTTGAAATCAATGGTGATGGCGATTTTGGACGGCATAGATGACTCGTTTATGTTCAGGCTGTAGTCAGTGTGGTTTAGTCTGATGTACGGACACAACAGCAGTCTAGAGATGTTGATCAAATCGTTTATGATGTCGATGGAACCATATCTGTTACTCTTATAGCGTTTTCTTGAGACGGTTATATTTTTATTGAAACGCAAGTAACTCTGAAGTGTGTTGATGAAGGCCGAACCATTTTTAAACAATGGATACGCGATGAATTCCAAATTACTTTCGTTCAAGTTTTTCAAAGCAATGTTGCTTTTAAAAAATGCATCCAAGACTTGAGTTTCAAACTGTGTTCTCGTTAAACTTAAATTGGCGATCATCTTACATTCAATCCAGTACAATTGTGATGTGTACAGTGCATCGGTACTCTGATAGGTCATACTATCTACTTGTATAACGAAGTCTGCACTTAATCCTTGTAACAATGTAGCTACCTGGAATTAAAACAACAATAAGAACAACGACAACCTATAGGTCATCACGTCAGCGGCATGACCTAAACAAATTCTTATAAACCATGTTACAAACATTTTTTTGTTATTATAGAATTGCAATGAATAAATTTAAAAAAATGACTGTGAAATAATTCAACAAATAAAGTACATTGCCTAGATAAGTACATTGACCTAATTCACAGTTTAGTTAAAGAATAAAGAACAGAACAAAGCGATATAGAGACACTCTGTAGTCAGTACATTTGTGTTTTAGAAAATCGATCAAATAGTAGTAAACTATATAATCAATACAGTAGGAATAGATTTTCTCTAACTTTCAGAAGTCCACGAATTTTGTTAATGTGCCGTGTGTAAACGAATCAAAGAAACTGACATTAGTACAATGGGCAGGGATGTACTCATGAGCCGGGCTTTAAGTTGAGCAGAGATGTACTTTGACCAGGGCTGTACTTATGGGTAGGACTGTACTCATGAGCAGGGCTGTACTCATGAACCGGGATTTAAGTTGAGCAGGAATATACTTATTTGCAGAGCTGTACTTATTTGCAGGGCTGTACTTATTTGCAGGGCTGTACTCATGAGCAGGGCTGTACTTATGTGTAATGCTGTACTCATGAGCAGGGCTGTACTTATGGGCAGGGCTGTACTCATGGGGCAGGGCTGTAATGAGCAGGCAAACGGTTCAGCGCCATCTATTCCGGAGAGGCCAACTGTATTAATAATTTCTAGCAAATATGACGATTTCAAGGGCCCAACAGAGGCTTTTGCATTGGGGCCATATATATTCTACAAAAAACTAACCATTTACAGCTATTGAAATAATTTTACCTGAGAAACTAATGCTTCAATGACGCAGCCAGTATCTACTGATGTCAGGTTAGTGCAGGGCGTATTTTGGATGTCAGTGAAAACTGGTCCCATCCACATCTGCAAGCGGTACCCCAGGCCCCTTACCTCTTGAAGGATCTCGACACATCCGCCATTCTTTAGGTTCTTGCCGGGAACGCAGAAGACCTCATAGCAGACGTCCTGGCGGGGAAGGGGGGGGGAGACATCATTGTCTTTTTTTGAATTATCAATATTCATGTATGAGTTAATGATTTTTTTTTCCCTTCACACTGTCACCTTATCGATTGGTTTACGTCATATAACAATCAACGTATAAATAAACGCTATATCTATATAGGTCTTACACATCTATCAATTGACAAATCCAATTGATCGACTTGGTTTTTCTGCGTGTCGGTTAATCTAAATTTCTAACACTCTACATAGTCAAATTCATATTTTTAATCTTTAAAAAAAAGAATTTTTCAGTTACTTTACTTTGAATTTAAAAAAAAAATTTCAAACAGCAAAAATACTTTAAAAAATAAATAAATAAACACACCTTGAAAAACATTTTCCTAAAGTCCTGAAAATTGTACGTGCTTCAATGACTTTAGAACCATTACAATTTACAAAGAAACAAAAAAACACTAAAACAAACAATGTAACAAACACTAAAACAAACAATGTAACAAACACTAAAACAAACAATGTAACAAACACTAAAACAAACAATGTAACAAACACTAAAACAAACAATGTAACAAATACTAAAACAAACAATGTAACAAACACTAAATCAAACATTGTAACAAACACTAAAACAAACAATGTAACAAACACTAAAACAAACAATGTAACAAACACTAAAACAAACAATGTAACAAACACTAAAACAAACAATGTAACAAACACTAAAACAAACAATGTAACAAACACTAAAACAAACAATGTAACAAACACTAAAACAAACAATGTAACAAACACTAAAACAAACAATGTAACAAACACTAAATCGAACATTGTAACAAACACTAAAACAAACAATGTAACAAACACTAAAACAAACAATGTAACAAACACTAAAACAAACAATGTAACAAACACTAAAACAAACAATGTAACAAACACTAAAACAAACAATGTAACAAACACTAAAACAAACAATGTAACAAACACTAAAACAAACAATGTAACAAACACTAATACAAACAATTTAACAAACACTAAAACAAACAATGTAACAAACACTAAAAAAAGTAATTTAACAAGCACTTAAACAAACAATGTAACAAACACTAAAACAAACTATGTAACAAACACTAAAACAAGCAATGTAACAAACACTAAAAAAGCAATTTAACAAGCACTTAAACAAACAATTAACAAACACTAAAACAAACAATGTAACAAACACTAAAACAAGCAATGTAGCAAACACTAAAACAAACAATGTAACAAGCACTAAAACTAACAATGTAACAAACACTAAAACAAATAATGTAACAAACACTAAAAAAAGCAATTTAACAAACACTTAAACAAACAATGTAACAAACACTAAAACAAACTCTGTAACAAACACTAAAACAAGCAATGTAACAAACACTAAAAAAAGCAATTTAACAAACAGTTAAACAAACAATGTAACAAACACTACAACAAACAATGTAACAAACACAAAAACAAACAATGTGACAAACACTAAATCAAACAATGTAACAAACACTAAAACAAACAATGTAATAAACACTAAAACAAACATTGTAACAAACACTAAAACAAACAATGTAACTAAAAAAACCTACTTCTGGTGATGTCCAGTCATTCATTGCACAAGACGGCGATTTCAATGGCGACTCGTAGATCAATGGCCTTGACCTTGTTTTTTCCGTCAGGTCCAGCAGAAGTGAAAAGGGTAGTGGGTGAATGTTAAAAGTGGGATCGTAACAGGAACAGCTGTTGCTTTGGTATGGAAAATTTAGCTGTGCAGATGTATGCATAAATTTATATACACGTAAGAAACATTGATATCAACAGAAAGAGAATTCGGAAGAATAAACGAACGGTCCAATCATAAAGGTTAAAGGTCATAAAACATTGATTAGAAATTAAAAAAAAACCTTATGTATTTGTCAAGGTATATTCCAGATTCACCTATTATTAAAAGCTTAGGTGAAAAATGTTAGGTCTACTGACTTTATTAGGTCCACTGACTTTATTAGGTCCACTGACTTTATTAGGTCCACTCACTTTATTAGGTCCACCCACTTTATTAGGTCCACCCACTTTATTAGGTCCACTGACTTTATTAGGTCTACTGACTTTATTAGGTCCACTCACTTTATTAGGTCCACCCACTTTATTAGGTCCACTGACTTTATTAGGTCCACTGACTTTATTAGGTCCACTCACTTTATTAGGTCCAATCACTTTATTAGGTCCACTGACTTTATTAGGTCCACCCACTTTAATAGGTCCACGGACTTTATTAGGTCCACTGACTTTATTAGGTCCACCCACTTTATTAGGTCCACTGACTTTATTAGGTCCACCCACTTTATTAGGTCCACTGACTTTATTAGGTCCACCCACTTTATTAAGTCCACTGACTTTATTTAGGTCCACGGACTTTATTAGGTCCACTGACTTTATTAGGTCCACCCACTTTATTAGGTCCACTGACTTTATTAGGTCCAACCACTTTATTAGGTCCACTCACTTTATTAGGTCCACTGACTTTATTAGGTCCACCCACTTTAATAGGTCCACGGACTTTATTAGGTCCACTGACTTTATTAGGTCCACTGACTTTATTAGGTCCACCCACTTTATTAGGTCCACTGACTTTATTAGGTCCACCCACTTTATTAGGTCCACTGACTTTATTAGGTCCACTCACTTTATTAGGTCCACCCACTTTATTAGGTCCACTGACTTTATTAGGTCCAACCACTTTATTAGGTCCACTCACTTTATTAGGTCCACTGACTTTATTAGGTCCACCCACTTTAATAGGTCCACGGACTTTATTAGGTCCACTGACTTTATTAGGTCCACCCACTTTATTAGGTCCACTGACTTTATTAGGTCCACTGACTTTATTAGGTCCACCCACTTTATTAGGTCCACTGACTTTATTAGGTCCACTCACTTTATTAGGTCCACCCACTTTATTAGGTCCACCCACTTTAATAGGTCCACGGACTTTATTAGGTCCACTGACTTTATTAGGTCCACCCACTTTATTAGGTCCACTGACTTTATTAGGTCCACCCACTTTATTAGGTCCACTGACTTTATTAGGTCCACTCACTTTATTAGGTCCACCCACTTTATTAGGTCCACCCACTTTATTAGGTCCACTGACTTTATTAGGTCTACTGACTTTATTAGGTCCACTGACTTTATTAGGTCCAACCACTTTATTAGGTCCACTGACTTTATTAGGTCCACTGACTTTATTAGGTCCACTCACTTTATTAGGTCCAACCACTTTATTAGGTCCACTGACTTTATTAGGTCCACCCACTTTAATAGGTCCACGGACTTTATTAGGTCCACTGACTTTATTAGGTCCACCCACTTTATTAGGTCCACTGACTTTATTAGGTCCACCCACTTTATTAAGTCCACTGACTTTATTTAGGTCCACGGACTTTATTAGGTCCACCCACTTTATTAGGTCCACTCACTTTATTAGGTCCACTGACTTTATTAGGTCCACCCACTTTATTAGGTCCACTGACTTTATTAGGTCCAACCACTTTATTAGGTCCACTCACTTTATTAGGTCCACTGACTTTATTAGGTCCAACCACTTTATTAGGTCCACTCACTTTATTAGGTCCACTGACTTTATTAGGTCCACCCACTTTATTAGGTCCACTGACTTTATTAGGTCCACCCACTTTATTAGGTCCACTGACTTTATTAGGTCCACCCACTTTATTAGGTCCACCCACTTTATTAGGTCCACTCACTTTATTAGGTCCACTCACTTTATTAGGTCCACTGGCTTTATTAGGTCCAACCATTTTATTAGGTCCACTCACTTTCTTAGGTCCACTTACTTTATTAGGTCCACTCACTTTATTAGGTCCACTGACTTTATTAGGTCCACCCACTTTATTAGGTCCACTGACTTTATTAGGTCCACTCACTTTATTAGGTCCACTGACTTTATTAGGTCCACCCACTTTAATAGGTCTACGGACTTTATTAGGTCCACTGACTTTATTAGGTCCACCCACTTTATTAGGTCCACTGACTTTATTAGGTCCACCCACTTTATTAGGTCCACCCACTTTATTAGGTCCACTGACTTTATTAGGTCCACTCACTTTATTAGGTCCACTCACTTTATTAGGTCCACTCACTTTATTAGGTCCACTGACTTTATTAGGTCCAACCACTTTATTAGGTCCACTCACTTTATTAGGTCCACTTACTTTATTAGGTCCACTCACTTTATTAGGTCCACTCACTTTATTAGGTCCACTGACTTTATTAGGTCCAACCACTTTATTAGGTCCACTCACTTTATGAGGTCCACTCACTTTATTAGGTCCACTCACTTTATTAGGTCCACTCACTTTATTAGGTCCACTCACTTTATTAGGTATGTTTACTTTATAAAATCTTTTTCATTTAATAGAACTACCTACTTACTGTATTGTGACTACTTACTGTATTGTGCCTACTTACTGTATTGTGTCTACTTACTGTATTACAAATGAAACAAAAGATATTGGCGTAGACCTGAAGGTCGACCTTGTCGTAAACCTGAAGGTCGTTTCCAGTTTGAGTTTCGCAGGCCTTCACAATGTCCATGTCCATTTCGACTGACCCATTGGTCAACAGACAGCTATCCACTATTCTTCTTTTGCTGTACACAGAAACATATTCGTATGTATATATGTATGTATGTATGTGTGTGTGTATGTATGTATGTATGTAATGTAATGTATGTTTGTATGTATGAATGTATGTAATGTGTGTAATGTATGTATGTATGTATGCATGTATGTATGAAATGTATGTATGTTTGTATGTATGTTTGTATGTACGTATGTTTGTATGTATGAATGTATGAAATGTATGTATGTATCCACACATGTATGAGTCTGTTTGTCTGTCTATCTACATGTCTGCCCTAATACACACACACACACACACACACACACACATATATATATATATATATATATATAGAAAGAGAGAGAGAGAGATAGAGAGAGAGAGCGAGAGAGAGAGAGATAGATAGAGAGAGAGAGAGCGCGAGAGAGATAGTTAGATAGAGAGAGAGAGAGAGAGAGAGAGAGAGAGAGAGAGAGAGAGAGATACACAAAAAGATAGATAGATAGCAGGATAGAAATAAAGTTATATTGACAAAATCAATAATTATCGAGTTGAAATATTTTCTAATGAAAGCAAGGATATTATTTTTTGTTTATTTATATTAAAAAACATTCTAAAAATACCATTAATAAAAAAAAAAGAAAATATAGCATCTTCAATAAATAATTGGGCAACTATTCAATAAATCATTGGGCCACTATTCAATAATAAATCATTGTGTCACCACCATAAGCTTACCGGGTGTCAACGCACTCAAACTTTGTTATGTTCTCCGGATACAGTATCCGCACGTCGATATCATTCATCAGAAGTAATCTGAGCATCTCATCTCTATGTCTGGCTTTGTAAATAGCCTGGTTACTGATGAAGTCGATTCTTAAATCCAGAATCAAATACTGCAACGATGAAAATCAAAAAAACAAATCGTTAAATGGCAAGTAGCTATGTTTACTATTGTTTACTGATTAGTCTTAGGGCCATAATCCATTCATAAATTAGAGAAAAAAAATATGTGCATGTATTTTACTTTTTTTTAAAGAGAAAAGTAAATTCTAATTGTTTTATTATTATCTGTGTCCCTATACTTGGGGGTTATATTTTTTTAATGCAATTTTTTTTTCCATTTCATAATAGTTTGTATTCGACAACATCATTTTTCAAAAAATATATTTAAATAAGTTTTATTAAAAAAGCAAAGTAAAGGTCCCTTTGCACTAATGGGCCATCGGGGCAGATGAAGTGTAAAATTCATCTGTTTCCATAACCTCGGCAGGTGTAGTGTAAAATTTATCTGTTTCTATAACATCGGCAGATGAAGTGTAGAATTCATCTGTTTCTATAAATTCGGCATAAAAAGGGATTGCGTGGTTAGCACATCACATAGGCGCCTTTACTCACCCAACTATAAGTCGGGTACCCATCTAATGCTGGGTGGTATGGAGGGACATTGAACCAAAATTTCATCGGGGCCGGAAAGATTTCTCTTCGGTTTACCTAGCGCTATACACTGCTCAGTCGTGGGGTAGAGCGATCAACTGTGACCTGATGATCCTATGGTTCGATCTCTAGTGATGTTCAATGGATGTTCAGGTCATGGCTTAAGTCCCCCACTATATCTCCCTGGGGCGCTTCCATGGCTATTTGCACTATCGGCTATGGTGGGGATGAAAGAAGGGCACCGTACAAACAGTTCATTGGTGGTTTACAGGACCTAAGAGATTTCATTACATCCTTACAGGTACTTCACTCCCTCCCTCTCTCTCTCCCTCTCTCTCTCTCTCTCTCTCTCTCTCTCTCTCTCTCTCTCACACACACACACACACATCTCGGCCATTTTTTTTGGTTGCAAAATAAAAAAAGTAAAAATATTTCATTTGGGAGAGTGAGGTGACCCCCGGGGGGGGGGGGAATGTTCAACATTAGAATATTTTGTTTTTGAGAAAATTGCTTGTTAACTGATGCAAAAGTTGACAAAGTTTAAAGCAACCGTTAAAAAAAAGGTAAACTGATAGTCTTTAGATTTAAAATAGAGAGCTGCACGGGAGTCAAAATCACACCCAGTCCCACCCACTCCCGCGTTTTCAAAACCAGTCCCACCCGCTCCCAAAAGAAATTCCCCCCAGTCCCACCCGCTCCCAAAAGAAATTCCCCCCAGTCCCACCCGCTCCCGCGAAAATTTTTCCCAACCCCACCCGCTCCCATCAAAAAAAAATATTCTATAACTCATAAATAATGGTTTAAAAATTTGTTTGTAGAAATCCTCTCGAAAAACATACATGAAATACATTTAAGATAATAGGTAAAATAAACAGTTCTACAATTTAAGTCCATGTAAAAAAAAGATGCAATTAACACTCTCTGGAGCCAACTGTGTCCGCCTTTCTTCAAGAACGCGACCAGCCGAATAAAATGTCCTTTCAGATGAGGTTGATGATGCCGGTTTGCTCAGAATTCGCTGCACAACTTCTGAGAGATTTTTCCATGCAGTTGATTTGTCCCTCCAATACTCTAGTAAACTTTTACACTTTTCTGTACTCATGACTACGAATTTCTCCTAACTTCTCTTAATTAAGTAATGTCCGAATCCAGCCCCTATTTATACCCCAACGTCCGTGCCCTAATTACCCTAAATATGTCACAGTCCCTTCAGTATTTTCCTAACTATCTAATCTTTCTAGGAGCGCCACCTGGTCGTCATTGTTAACCCTACTAGCCTGTCCGACGTCGCCTCTCGGTCTTCACACCTTTGCTGTCTACTATTCTACTGTTTCCCCACCGTGTCCTAAGTCGTCTGTCCCCTTGTCACCCTTATTGGTATTACTCCTGACTCTAAGATATCTATTATATTAAAACGTCGAAGGGGATAGTCTCTGTCTCTAAATCTACTCTAGCTCGTCACAATAAGTATCATTATTATATTAAAAATAATTAATATTGGGGGTGGGGGTATGTGTTTTTTCGTGTCAACTTTACAAAAATGACGATTTTCAACTTTCGGTAGTATGAGAATTAACCTGTCAAACCTAGTCGCAAATGGTATCGTCTGAATCGTCAAAATATGTTGGTTATATTATTGCTAATGATGTTTTGACCTAAATACCAAAAATGTCAAGGAAAGGCCCTGAACTAGGTGTGTATCATACATCACACATCATCCCAAGATCTTCTGTGCGATTTGATTGATTCATCAGAAGTCTGCGAGAGTCCCACTCAAACAAAACCCAAACCCACGGGACTCCCGCAAAAACAACACCATAACCCACGGGACTCCCGCGAATCCCTATCCCGTGCAGCTCTCTAATTTAAAAACAATGTTTCAGTTCATTCCAAACTATTGGGAAAAAAGTCAACTCATCTCAAGTATTTAAATATCTCATGGTAACTCAGCCTTAGGCCAACCGAACTGTTTATTCCGACCTGCCACTCGTTTCAGAATGAGGATGGCACAATCCTGTTCTATTTTGACGTTTACGCTTTGACTTTTTGGTAGTTCACGTCAACAAACCAGCCGTCGGATCTTTGATCTCTTGATCTGCCCACCGGTCAAAGTTAAGAGTCCACATTGACCAGCGACTCAAAAATATCTGCCCACCCACCCCCAGCGCTAAACACATTGTTACAAAAACAAAAAAGAGAGACGGTCGCTCGCAATGCTCCACGCATGAATGGCAACGATGGTACTTGTTTATCTTGGCGAACGTTTGATTGGTTGCTCGGAAATGTGACGAGAAGCTAAAGGTAATGCTACTACTAGCTGTAACGATATCAAATCGAGTTTTGTTAGTGGTGATATCATCATCATCATCAAATGTGATATGTGAATCATAAGAGAGTGTTTTTTTTTTAAAAAAAAAATCATACTTAACTCTAAGGACACCTAAATATGGGACAATATACATACAAATCATTGCACACAGAAGGCCTACAAATTAAAAATATGTTTAACGACGACTCTTATAGCAGTGTGTACATTGTAAAAGTTTTATTATTAATATTATTATTATTATATCGCGCGGACAGTGAAATACACAAAATAGAGCTACGGACCAAATGAAACTATATTATTTATAAGTCAGTTTTTATAGAGCGCTAAGTCTGGTCTTCCTTCTTACGAAATTGGTTCTTAGAGTAGGTGGACATGGTATTTTTCAAGATTCATTTATTACGAGGCATGTGTGTGGGTGGATTGGTGTGTGTGTGTGTGGGGGGGTGAATGGGCGTGTACGATAGATGGGGTGGGGGTGGATGGGTGTGGGGTGGAAGTTGGAAGTCACTATAAGAATGAGACGAAATCTCTTAGATTTCTACTAACGGGGCCGTTTATTTTTTTGGTGCCCCCCTTCTTTCATCCCCACCATAGCCGTTAGTGCAACGCCTTGGAGGCACCACGGGACGTATAGCAGACACTAAAATCTTGACCTGATGTATCAATTGATTCTCATCGGAGATCGAACCAGGGGAACCATTTAATATTTACTTCGGCTGTTGCAAGCGTTTAAGGCTTTTTTTTTACACGGACGCTGGGCGCCATTTTTATCCCTCTCCCCGGGTGCCAACATTGATAGTTAAACGACCCGATGGATGTCCCCCCCCCTGTCTCTCTCTCTCTCTCTCTCTCTCTCTCTCTCTGAATACTTGACCTTTTTTAAGTAAATAAAAAAGACGACTGGGTATTGTGATGGTCAGTCAATGGCATAAGCTCACCCTAGTTTAGTATTGAGTTGTATTTTACCTGACTCCGATTGTGTACATACAAAACATATTATTAAAATAATTTTCTTACATTTAGCTTACATTTGTATATTATCTTTTTTCCGTACTTACATCTTTCACCTGGTTGCAAATAGCACAGAACTTGTTTCGGTATACGACGTGGGTTCCAACATCCAGGGCTCTGAGAAATGTCTGCACTGTCTCTTCCAACACCCCCAAGTCTCTCTCGCAGAGGTCTATGACCGTCTTATTATCCCCGTAGTCGGGCAAACACGATCGAATGTACAGACTTGAGGGTGATTTGTCCGAGGGGTAGTCACACCCAAGAATCGGCAGAGGTCGTCTTCTTCTTTTCGGAGACCACTCGCCAGCGAGATCTGAAGAATTCCTCCTAGCGAATTCTTCATTAGCGACAGTCCCCTTTTCAAGAAAGTACGGCACTGCTTTGTCTGGGCAGCAGTTGTTGTAGATCTCACATGCGGGTCGTTGGCAGAAACACGGCGCACAACCCATGTTCCAGCATAACGATTTACCGACCCTTATCTTATTCTCTCCCTTGCACCGCCACATGCAGAAACCTCCTTGGTAGGTAAGCGGATCAGTTCGAGTTGTGTCCCATTGATAATATCTTAGTATGTTGTTTGAGCTCTCGGGAAAGACGCATGGATGATAGTCTGCACTTGACGACGAATCAACCACAACCATAACGAGCAGTTTTAGACAATATAAACAAACCTTCATGTCAAATCGGAATCCAAAATGTTGTTTTTTTTTAATTGATATGTCAGTGATTTGAAATTATATTAGCGCAAAACTTAAAGGAAATAATAAGTGAGATCATTGTTTAAAAAGATGTGAATCACAACAACAATAAAATAATTAAAAATATAACATAAGGATGTATTAATATTAGATCATTGTTTTACTTTCTGTCGAAATGTTACAAAGCAAAATAATAAAAACGTGAATCAAAATGATTCATTAGATCTAGAAATTGATTCAGAGAGTTCATTATTTCAAATTCAAAGAATTAAGACTTACTCGCAAAACTTGTCTTTTTTATAAGTAATTTTATCATAAACTAAAAAAAAATTCACGAGTTTTAATGTGTTTTACTCATTGTTTTTAGTACCGTCAGGCTTATGCTCGTAACTATAGTGACCCCTCGACTTAGTTTCCAGTTGCCAGATTTTGTACGTATGGTCAGCTCAGATTTCTAGTGTTGTGCATCATTTCGTGATGGGTAAAGGAGATGTTTAAAAAAAAAATGATCTCTCGGTCGTGGGTCATTAGATCTAATGTAGGTCAGCTCTCGACAAGCGCGTGTGTGTGTGTGTATATGTGTGTGTGTGTGCGGGACGTGGGGTTGGGGGGGATAGGGGTCACTTGAGACATCACGCTGGAGGGCCCTGAGATCACGAGCTTCAGTTGAGTGACATGACAGATTATAATAACTCACGTTTGTAGAAGGCATTAGCGTCACGCATTGATACATAAGACGACACATACGCTGGAGCAGCTGGTCAGCAGTTTGATCCTTCTGGTGGTCTCAAGATCAGACACCAGGAGAGTGCGCAGTTCCTTGTAAGGATGGGAAGAAATCTCTTAAATCCTATAAAACCCTAATGGGAAGGTTTTTTTTTAAAATAATGCCCTGCTTTCATCATCACCTCAGAGGATAGTGCAATGGCCTTGGAGACACCACGGGAGATATAGCGATGGACTTTAACCAAGACCTGAAATATCCATTGGTCCTTACCAGTGAGCGAACCAATAATCGTCAGTTGAGCAAAACCATCAGTTCCCTGACGATGCGTAGCTAATACCGTTCTCTTTATGCCGAAAAATCGGTATTTTCGACGTTGAAGTCTTTAAAATAACGGTATTCCGATATTTTCGACACACAAGCATTTGTCAAGATTTGAGACTCAAGGTCACGATAGGCTAAGTCAGAGGTTAACGTGACACAATGAATGTTTACATTTATAATTTGACGAATTCCCAAATTCTCCTAACCCATAACAAAAATCTATATAAATAATAGCGGTGTGGGTTCTGTGTTAAATCGAAAGTAAAGAATTAATACAACAGTATTCCAGTTTTAAAATACATTCATGAACAAAACGGATCTGCCCGAAACCAAAAAATAACTTCACCTACAGATCAAGCCTTAGGGGATATAACTCTATCCAAAGGTTTTGCAGGGTACAGCTAGTAATATATATATATATAACGTATTTACATAGAATCAGAACACAAATTTTCCCAAAAAAAAAAAAAAAAAACAAAAGTAAATAAAACTTCAATATAGATTAATTATTAAAGCCTTAGCTAGCTATTGTGGCGCCCTGTCCGAATAACATTTTTGGCGCCCTCCTTGCAATCTAAAAAAGTGCAAATACATCTAACTGCGCTCTTTCGGCACCTCTTCTTAGTTCCGCGCCTTGTGCGTCCTGAAAACCGGAAGTAACCTTTCCGCCGCGCTGTTAGATTTATTATTTATTAACGATCAAACACTGATTAAATTCTCAAAATAAACCATTCGACCATGTTTAAATAAGGACAATAAATAAATCATTGCAGAAATTGACACATGCATTTTGATTAGGAGGCTCGTTAAATTCAGATCGAAATATTTTTTTATAAAACTTCATCAAGATTGAATCGAGTGATAACTTTATTCGGTCTACAAAATCGGTAATTGAAAATGTTAAATGAAGATATACCATTTTTTTTAAACCCTGGAAATAAATTTTTGTGAAATTAAAGTATATAACAGGAGAACAATTTACTGTCAGGAAGAAGTAGAGAAGTAGTTTTTCCAGCCCTGGAAATCAAGGGATAAAAACTGCACTTGCATATAGACAATTCAACTTTTAGTTTTACATAGTTTTTCAAAAGGTTGAGTTAAATTTTTTTTCTAATTTATAGTTTCCGCGTGCACATTTGAAAGGTCAAGTTTGGTATAAAATTACTTTCTGCTAAAGACTTTTCATGTCTCTCTTTGACTGTCCATCATGAACAGAAATAAAACAGAATTATTATTGGCTTGTTTATGATATAAATAAATTATTTTTGTGTCAATGCATAGACGCATTTCCGTGATAGCACTAGTGTTAAATTCTAATGCCAAATACTGGGACTATATTTACATCATACAGAAGACGCTATTTAAAAATTCCTATAATAATGAATATGATCTTCATCCTTAAAAACAAGAAATATACGACTTTAAAGCTTCCTCGAAAAGAAAGGGAGGGGGTGGGTGAGGGGAAACCGAGCATTGGTTGTCTTGCATCTTCTATCTGAATGATCGAATTAACACAGGTAAATTATTTTTTTATGATTTGTTTTCCATTGTTTTGAGTTCGGAGGAAGGTGTGTCAGAGGAAGGTGTGTCAAAGTAAGGTATGTCAGAGGAAGTGTGTCAGAGGAAGATGTGTCAGAAGAAGCTGTGTCAGAGGGTGGTGTGTCAGAGGAATAAGTGTCAGAGGAAGGTGTGTCAGAGGGTCGTGTGTCTGAGGAGGGTATGTCAGAGGGTGGTGTGTCAGAGAATAAGTGTCAGAGGAAGATGTGTCAGAAGAAGCTGTGTCGGGGGTGGTGTATCACAGAAAGGTGTGTCAGAGGAAGGTGTGTCAGAGGAAGGTGTGTCAGATGAAGGTGTGTCAGTGGGTGGTGTATCAGAGGAAGGTGTGTCAGAGAAATAAATGTCAGAGGAAGGTGTGTCAGAGGAAGGTGTGTCAGAGGGTGGTGTGTCAGAGGAAGGTTTGTCAGAGAAATAAGTGTCAGAGGAAGGTGTGTCAGAGGAAGATGTGTCAGAAGAAGCTGAGTCAGGGGGTTGTGTGTCACAGAAAGGTGTGACAGAGAAATAAGTGTCAGAGGAAGGTGTGTCAGAGGAAGATGTGTCAAAAGAAGCTGAGTCAGGGGGTGGTGTGTCACAGAAAGGTGTGTCAGAGGAAGGTGTTTCTGTTTTTTTTCCTCCACAAAATGAAGATTTATGTGAAATGTTTTCACTAATAACCTATTAAAAGTATTAAAATATGAAAAAACAAAAAAACACATTGCTAAATTTGAAATTTAACTGATAGAGAGATGGGATAAAGAAGTGAAATAAATATTTTGTAATGGTTTTTATTTACTAAATCACATACATTTGTACAGGATTTAGGACTGTGAACCGATGTTTAACAATGGACGGTCCGAATTAGTGGAAAAAAAATCTGTCAGAGTACATTTCAACTATGTATATTGACTCACATAATTTAAATATCTGTATCAATGTCTGCATTATATCTCTTTATTATAAACGTATTTTTAAAAAAAAAAATGGATCTTAATTATAAATTATATTATAATGTAATATGTATCTTGCTTTGATATGCATACTAAAAATAGGATGAGAACAAAATAGGAACATCTAGTTATTCTTCAGCTGTATATCTTTCAGTAACCCTTAATCATTACAAAATAAATTGCACCAATTCATGACACAAACTTTTTAATATAAAGAGCATTATTTAATCAATGTATTGTGTTTGGTCAACTAATTATTGATGTCCATACTCATTGACTTCATGTGTTTATTTGGTTAAAGACTATACAGCCAGTCAGTGAAACCAAAGAGAGTGACCAAAATCATACAATGGCCGAGACCGAAAATTGCCAAAAATATTCTGTCCATTTGTTTGGAGCTTATATTCCTTGTCTTGCAGGTGGAAGATCTTCGGCCAATTGTGACATCACCAATGTCTTGTTCAGATTTATCGATCTTCTGATCAGGGCTTTTGATTGATTCTGTTTGTAATCGGTTGTAGGTTTCGAGTTGCTGTTTATGGACACAATGAGTTTATGATTATCTATCTATCTATCTATCTATCTATCTATCTATCTATCTATCTATCTATCTATCTATCTATCTATCTATCTATCTATCTATCTATCTATCTATCTATCTATCTATCTATCTATCTATCTATCTATCTATCTATCTATCTATCTATCTATCTATCTATCTATCTATCTATCTATCTATCTATCTATCTATCTATCTATCTATCTATCTATCTATCTATCTATCTATCTATCTATCTATCTATCTATCTATCTATCTATCTATCTATCTATCTATCTATCTATCTATCTATCTATCTATCTGTCTGTCTGTCTGTCTGTCTGTCTGTCTGTCTGTCTGTCTGTCTGTCTGTCTATCTATCTATCTATCTATCTATCTATCTATCTATCTATCTATCTATCTATCTATCTCTGCTTATCTGTCTTTCTGTCTGTCGATCCGTCTGTTCATTCATCCAACTACCTACTCGTCTGTCCGTTGATCCATCTCTTCATAATTGCTTATATAATTTATACATGCATGTGTGTTGGAATACATACGGAGATAAAAAAAAACCTATTGACAAACACATACATACGTACACACATACAATCATCGATAAAACGTTGGTGACAAGGATAGATAGATGCTAAGTGAAATAATCGAAAACATAGATAATCACTTTTGTTTTTGTTCAATACTATTCACTAGATACATTTAAAAATAAAAAAAAACAACTTACATTTTGTTCTTGAACATATGTATTGACAACCAAAAGTGAAGCCAGTATGGCACACAGACCTTCCACCATGACCTCAATCAGCAGCATGGCCAGGTAAGGTAGAGAGGATAAACTTCTTGGCATGGCATCACTGAAATTAAATGGAAGTACTTTATCATGTCATACTTTTGTCTGGTAATCATAAGTAGACACATTTTACAGCACTATACACAGAGGCGGGGACGGGTGCTCGAGTGGTGTAGAGCGCTTGACTGTCGACCGGAGGGTCCCGGGTTCGAATCTCAGTGGGAACCTTGGGACTTTTTTAGGTCCTGGTGAAAGTCCCCAAGTCCACCCAGCTTTAAATGGGTACCTGACTTTAAGTTGGGGGTGGGGGTGGTAAAGACCACTGGGCGTTGTGCTAACCACACAATCCCTTTACATACCGAGGATACTGAAACAGATGAATTCTACACTTCATCTGGACCGATGAGCCCTTAAGGAAACTTTACTATACACAGGGGCGTAACCTTGGGGTAAAGGGGTCTGAACGGGCGGTAACTATTTTTGCATTTACAAATTCGTGGCATTATCGCAAATTTATTACTCTTTGGTACAGGAACGGGTGGCAGCATTTTCAGAGTGCTCCCTATGCCCCACTACTGGCATTAGCTACACCTATGCCGTTTAACAATCTTAAGTTTAGACTAGACATTGTGTACTTCACTAGAAGTGTTCATTAATTATTTTTATTATCTGTAGAATCGAAACCAAACAACTTTTTAAATTCTTTTCTTTTTTTTCGGAAGTCATAACTGTGGAATGACACAGCGTTCAAAGTATAAGGCTTCAGACTATTTAGCCCTCTCATAGGTATAACCTCAATCTCGGAAATCATAACCGTGGAACGACACAGCGTTATAAGGCTCAGACTATTTAGCCCTCTCATATGTATAACCTCAATCTTGGAAATCATAACTGTGGAACCGACACAGCGTTCAAAGTAGAAGGCTTCAGACTATTTTGCCCTCTCATATGTATACTCTCAATATCCTATTATTTAGACTCACCTGACCAATGTAATGAAGATCGCAGTGGAGGTCAAAATGGCCACCAGGTACGACATCTTCTCTCCTGTCTCTGGCGGGATCAAAAACACCAGGGGCGTCAGCAAGGACGTGAGGACCATCGGGAAAATCAGGACGATGACGTAATACACGGGCTTCCTCTTCACCGTGAACGTAACCCGAGGGTGGGGCTTAAACTGGTCGAGGTAGACCATTTCGGACTTGTGGCTGACCAGCTGCCATTCACCAACTAGATCGTACAAACCCGAGTTATTAAATACCTTGTCCACCATCTCCATAGAGGGGAACGGATGATTCAAGGGATACAGTCCGAATCCGCAGCTCTGGACATCAAACGGGTACCTTGTGAAGTCCACGTGACACCTGAAAGACAGGTAATGGTGGTTTGTCGACCATATTATCCCGCTGGAGGTGACAGTAACGATGTCCGGCATGGTCAGATAAAGAGAATCTTTGGCACCGATGGACACTACTAACTGAGGTGTCCATATAGATGAAGAGTCGATAGTGATAATGTTGAGTCCACTATAGTTATCAGGGTTCCACTGTAGGTCAGCAATTGTCCAGTTGATATTTACAAGGATTATGGAGCTCAGTAGCTGTGGATAGAGTTTATAATGTTGATTACTGTACCAATTTTTTAATGTTTAAATAGCGAAAAAAAAGAGAAGAATAGTTAATTTTTATTTGGACGAAACTAAATTTTCTTGTTAATTATTTCGTAAACTAATTTGTAATAATCGAATTGGTTTTACATCGTCTTATGGTGCATGATACATCGAACCTATATATGTGTGTATTTTTAACCAATAGTCCCTCCCTCTCTCTCTCTCTCTCCTATCAAATTTATCATCTTTTAAAAAAAAAAATGAATTTGCAAACATATTCAAGTTTAAAACGAAAATAATTTAAATACTGAAGATTAGGGCGGCCCGGCTTTGAGCTCTTGAAGAATGAGTTGATTCATTTAAATAAATCAATACCTGTTCAACCTGATCTATGCTCAAAATGTCCAGAACTTGTATCTCAATATGAAGATCTTTGTTCTTAGACAACAGAGGCGAAATGTTAGGGGGTACTTTCTGGACGGAGGCACTGCGGCCCAATATGTCCGCCCTTAAAATGGCGTAGTCACGTGGTTCCGTCTGACACCTAATCGCCACAAGTCGGAAACAGACGAGCAGAGCCGGATATATCCAGATTGGGTGGTTTAGGTTCATGTGCATAGCATGTATTCCATGGTCACCCATGATGCATCACGCATAACACCTTGATGCCAGACGCTTGTTATGTGTTGTGCTCACCAGTGTTTCCAAACTACCCCCAAGGCTGATCGATACAGTAGACCAGTGGCTCTCAAAATGTGGCTCACGAGCTGATTTGAAGGGTCGGGGTCGCGAACAACTTACCTTCTAATTTTTCAGAAGACTGTGAGCGGTCAAAGAAACCGGCTATGCCCAACGGTTTGTTAAATAGGTCAACTAACCTAAACAATTGTTGTCTTTGTTGTCTGTGTTCGCGCGCTCAAGCGAGCTGTCTGCTCATGTGCGCGCGCAAAGCTTTAAATGGAATTCTGGTTGCCAAACTTTCAATTAATTACATTAACTATTGTTTCTTTTACTATTCTTTCCTTTTTTTTTTTTTAATGTGGATTTCAAACAAATGAACACAGGTGTGAGATCCACTGCAATAGACACTGGTAGACAGAACTAACTCCTCCAAGAGTACTGAATGATAAAATTAAATAGTATTTCCGTTGACAGACGTCTGATGAAGAAAAACAAAACATTTTTACCGCGCGAGTGCAGCTAATGGAATAATTAATAATGATTGGTTGTGGGGCGAATATTGTTAAACGGTGTTTAGATAATTTAGATTACCTCGTCTAATTCATTCTATATTTGTCATTTTGTTGACCTAGATTAGGTACAAGTGTGTGTGTGTGTGTATTTGTCATATACTGTTCAATATTTCCGGAGGATTCGGGGTTCTTTGGGGGTATTTTAGGTGTTATTAATAAATAGGTGTTTTAGGTGTTATTAATAAATAGGTGTTTTAGGTGTTATTAATAAATAGGTGTTTTAGGTGTTATTAATAAATAGGTGTTTTAGGTGTTATTAATAAATAGGTGTTTTAAGGTGTATGCAAATGATCTCAGTCAGCCCACGTCAGACAGGGACGTTCCGTTTGTCGCTTCTAGGGATCAACTAACAGAGGTGTCTTGTGCCCCCCCCCCCAGTCAGCGACGTCCAGAGGGGTCTTGTGCCCCCCCAGTCAGCGACGTCCAGAGGGGTCTTGTGCCCCCCCCAGTCAGCGACGGCCAGAGGGGTCTTGTGGCCCCCCCAGTCAGCGACGCCCAGAGGGGTCTTGTGCCCCCTAGTTAGCGACGTCCAGAGGGGTCTTGTGGCCCCCCCAGTCAGCGACGCCCAGAGGGGTCTTGTGGCTCCCCCCTAGTCAGCGACGCCCAGAGGTGTCTTGTGGCCCCCTAGTCAGCGACGTTCTGAGGTGTCTTGTGGCCCCCTAGTCAGCGACGTCCAGTGGGGTCTTGTGGCCTCCCTAGGCAGCGACGCCCAGAGGTGTCTTGTGGCCTCCCTAGGCAGCGACGCCGAGAGGTGTCTTGTGGCTCCCATAGGAAGCGACGCCCAGAGGTGTCTTTTAGCTCCCTTGGCAGCTACGTCTAGAGTTGTCTTGTCGAGCAAAGTATGTACTTTGATTTTATTTAGGAAAAAAGACGTTTGTAATTTCTTAACAAAATGTTCAGGATTTTTTTAAAACACACACACACACACACACACACACATATATATATATATATATATATATATATACATTTAATAGTATTTAACGTAGTGTTGTATAAAGACACAATACACAGCATATAATCTGGTGCTCAGAATGGCCCCCCCGTCAAGCATTTTTGCCTGGGGGCCCCCCACAAACCTAACAACGATACTGACCTAGAGGTAGGCACTACAGTGGCAGAAGAGTTGTTTTTTTTTAGCAGATAGTTGGAAATGTGCAATGATTGGATCCTTACTGACTTTTGGCGGGCTTTGTTGGCATCTAGGCCAGCGGTTCTCAAATTTTTTCACGTCTGAACCTCAAAAATGTCCGATTGCATGTCCGATGGTGCGCATCACGAGTAAGTTATCGAATAAATGTTAATCATTTTCATAAAGGAATGTACTTACCTTTCTAGTGCGATACTTTGGGTCACGTGATTTTTGGGGCGATCAGTCACGCAGTGATCTGACGAGCTTCTTCAAACTCTTTGGTTGTTTTAAACGGAAATTCTATCCTTTGGATACGTGTACCGCCGATTGAGAGTCGCGGTCCTCCAACAGGGGCCCGTAGCGTGCGGGGGGGGGGGAGAGACAGGGAGACCGGCTTGTTTGCTCTATTTGGTATCATTTATTTCCTGCCCCCCCCCCCCGCTATTGGCCTGACCCCTGCTGTTTAATGCCTGGTCCCTGCTGTAGAGTTTTCACGCTACGGGGCTGTCGTCCAAGGTCATTTCACCATGACATGCGAAGAGATTAATATAAACTAAAGTGAAATGTAAAAATAATTAAATAGATGATCTATTATTATTATTAGATGATCTAGTTATTATTATTTATTTTTTTTTCAAATTACTTTTGGCGAGTCACCTGTGGGTTTTCTAGTGTGTCCCAACTCACATTTTGAGATTCACTGTACAATTCAATATAAAAAAAAACAACCAATGGGGACTATCAGAACAAAGCATTCTTGAGCCAAGACCTGAAAAATGTCCTTGGTCCTCACCGAACCAGGTACCTTCAGGTCGACAGTCAAGCGCACTACCACACGACCATCCGTACCCTTTTTTCAAACGATAACGCTGGTTACATTAGAAACATTTGTTTCAAGACAAGTCAACATTTTAGCTGTATCATTCCAATTGACAGCAAATAACGCAATCGTCGAGTCAACACTGTGTTTGGCAAACATTTTAACACATTCCGACGATATTACAACATAGCAAAATAAATGCACTTAATCTGTCGATGGCTGTAGAAATGATTCAAGAGCGATTTTGCGCACGGTTTTTTTTTTGTCTGTTCAGTGGTGGGAGGGTTATGTGGGCTGATGCTATTTGAAATAGCGCGAGAATCGCTGATCTAAACCCAATTCATTGGACATGTTTATTTTTTCAATCCGTTTTCCCGGTGCTTCGTTTTATGTGTTAGTATAAACGGTAAAGTTCCCTTAGCGCTAACAGTTCATCGGGGCTGAAGAAGTCTACAATTAATATTTATCTGTAACAACGGCTTATTTAGGGAATTGTGTGGTCAGCACAACGCCCAGTCGCCTATACATGTATTTCCTCAACTTTAGCCAGGTACCCATTAAAAGCTGGGTGGACTTTTACTGGGACCCGGAAAAATTTCTTTGGTTCAAGTATAAATTCTGAAAATGGATTGGTCCCTTTTAATTTTATGTTACGAATCAGGAAATATATTTTTAGTGTTGGCCGGCAGAGACCAAAAGAAAACACGTTAACAAATCAAATAGTTGACTTAGGTAAACCACCAGGTAAACCACCAGGTAAACCACTAGGTAAACTTACAGGTAAACCACCAGGTAAACATATAGGTAAACCACCAGGTAAACCACCAGGTAAACCACACGTATTTAAGCCTGAAAGCTGCATCAGGTCAACTCTTATGTTTTTGGCACTTCATGTCTTTGTCCAGATTTTAAAAGTTCCATGCCGAGCTGTTGGGGGTACTCCAGACTTCTCTCAGACACCATCCATCGGAGCGTTTACGTGAACGAAGTCTCTCCGAATCTGTCGCCTCGTTTCTGGAACTAGTACTGCATGTCCTGTCCCTAGTGACCTCCCCTTGTTTGTTCGTATCATTCCCCTTCATTAGTGTGCTCTTGTTGACCAGTGACCTTGGAGGTCATGCATGCGGTATTACTGTAAAATTGTAACCCACCTTGAACTCAATGGTGTAAAGGGTTTTTATCACGAATCACATCTGATTAAATTTTGTACCCAGTTTTGTAGACTGTAGCTTTGTAACAATTAAAATATGTTTCTTTTTTTTTATATTTTCCTGATGAAATGTAACCTATATTATATGCTGCATTGAAATAACTTATCTACATATAAGTAGATTTAAATTGACACATTTTGTATTTTAGAGTTGTCTAAGTCGTACACTATAAACACTATAGATTCATATATTTAGTTGCTTTATTAAAATTACATCGGAAAAATGTGTTCAGTCTATTTAACTGTGTATTTTGGTTTTGTAAACAACCTGTTGTTTGTTTTGGTCATTAAAATTTGATTCAAGTTCTAGCACGATTCTTTCCAAAATGCCATCTTTCCAACTGAGTTTCTAGTGCTAAATTTTAATCCAGAGTTTGCTGACTAAACATTGTCCATTCTGGCAAATCACGGTCAAATATTTATCATTGTTGCCAGAGTTTTAATCGTTAAATGTTAACAAAAAAAATCTCCACCTGCGTGTTAACAATGACTGGCAGTTTTTTTAACCATTGAGATTACTGTTAATTTACTCTGCTGAAAATTTTTGTATTACTGCACTTAAAAAAGAAAACACCATTATTTTTTTCAATGGCAGCATAAAGCATCCTTTGATCCAATTCGTAATTACACTGAAATCTGGCCACAATCGTAAAGTAGCTTTAACAAATTTCAGCCAGGAAAATAAAAAATTCATCATACAGGATAATTATTAAAGGGTACATTTATAAGGTCTACGGTTTGAATTCTTTATTTCGACGGACAAGGAACAATATTGACTTTCACTCAATCCTTTCAAAAAAATGGATTTGTTTCGTTCATTGCTCACTTTGGTTTACGTTGAGTCGATTGTTTCGACCACGGACGTTGATAACGACTCCGTCATTCTGCTTTACGACAGGCTCAGGAATGACCTGCTCCGCAGGCCTGCCATGGTTCACAGGATGCCCGCTGTGACCTGCAAGAGCACTAGCCCGTTTGTGCTCAACTTCAAGATGACCCTTGTGCAGGTTGTTCAGGTCGATCAAATCGAGCAGGTGAGTCTGTCAAGGACGTTATTTACCACATGCTAAAGTGAGTGACGACCTAGGTGCACTAAAATACAACTTCTTCGCCTTTTTTATTCACTTTTTATCTATATTTTTATATGCAATCAGAATATTTTATTAACAGAATCCTCTTGTCGTATCCCTTTTCAATTCGATAATAAAAACACAATTTATTCTTCATGAACATCACGGATAACCTTTTAATATGTGATAACCCCAATGATATATATACAGTGTAAAGCTGTAAAGCTGTAATTCCCCCAAATCACCACCAAAATTAATGAACTCCCTTTTTGCTCACACAAACCTCTCCACTCCTACTCCGTGAGACCAGAGGCGTACCTAAGGTGGTGGGAAGAGGGGTGGGGTCCAAATTAGAAAGTGCCCCCGGGTCCCAGCTTAAGTAGGGGCCCAGATTTCTTTTTACATTAAATATTAAGTATATTATCTCATGTCATGGTGTCAAATGTCAAAATGCAGGGTCCCCAAAGTAACTAAGCCCCCCCGGGCCCCCAAATCCCTCGGTTCGGCTCTGCACCGTGAGACTACATCGTGACTAAGAAAGATGGCTGGGTTGCGCTTTGGTTAAGCATGCAGAGGGTTGCCGGTTCAACGCCATTTGTGTCCAGCCCCCCCCCCCTCCCCTACCCCTTATGTCTCCCCATGATGCTTCCATTGCCATTGCATCATCGACTTTGAGGGACGAGAGAAAGGCACACCGAAAAAAAAAACCTGTCATATTTGTGGCTTTAAAGGATCAAAAAGATAAACATTTCATTCTTTCATGGTTCGAATGGTCGAGCGGTCAAGCGTTCAACTATCTATTTGAGGGCCCCTGGGTTTGATCAGACGCAACAGATAATTCAGGTCACGGTGAAAGTTCCCTCCATGTGTCCCGTGGTGCCTCCATGTCCATTACACTCTCGGCGGTGGTGGGGATGAAAGAAGGGCACCATAAAATCAGTCTCATTATTGTTTATAGGATCTAAGAGATTTCAACCTTACAGGAACTTCACACACACACACACACACATACACACACACTGTTGTCATCACTCGTCGGATTGCCTGTCCACCTTCCCCACCCGCAGTTATGTCATCCTTGACCAATAACTAAAACGCCCTACCGGTCAGAACAAAACATGCTTGACCTAAGCAAACAACAGGTCACGCCGACCAGCACACTAACATTCAACCAAAGGGGGGGGGGAATACACACATATATGCAAATCAAGGGGAGGGGTAACTAAGGGTAGGATACCTATCAGATTTTGGTTGCATCAAAAATTATAATGCGTATATAAAATGTCATATACTCATAAAACTGTAAACATGGCATGGTGGTAACTTGTTACTTCGTGATTTTTTAGCTGATGACGATAGTTGGACTGTTTGATATCGAATGGATGCACGGTGGTTTAACTTGGGATCCCACCATCTACAGTGGTCTGGATTCGGTAAACATGTATACTGAGGAGATGTGGACACCCCAGCTAGCCATCTGGATAGGCGACAGGGATTCGACGACCTTCGCCTATCCTGACACCTTGACCTTGAACGCATCCGGGTTCGTCTCGTGTACGACCCAATCCTACATCACGTTCCGATGCACGATTAACGTCCGGAAATTTCCGTTCGACACGCAGACCTGTAATTTCGCTCCGTACTTTATAGACAGAAGGACATATGACCAAGCCAGATCGTTGAGCCTAACGGGCTACTCGGATCTGCAGTCGGGATTATCCAACGACAGTCCGTACAATATAAAAGGTGAGTGGACTTTACAGAATTTCACCGTTGAGACGTTCAGGGAGTATATAAAACAGGGCACTCCCATCTACGTCCTGACAGTACGACGTCAGCGTCAATATTACGTCATTGTGGTCATCTTCCCCATGGTGGTGACGTCAATTATGATTCCGCTGGTTTTCCTCATACCCGAGAACTCGGGCGAGAAGATGTCTTACCTGATGACCATTTACACGTCATCGGCAATATTTCTCAGCTACATCAGGCATGTATCCCTTGCAGAAACGTTAATTGGTCATAAATTGAAAAAAACATGTAAATGTTGTACCGTTTAAATTATACTCATTTTAACGTCACAGTGTCTCATTAGATACCTTACTATGGAGAGACAAACTGGTATATTTTACATATAATATTATATGGTTTTCGAATGTGGGGGAGGGGCGCTAAAAAGGTATTGTGCCCCGGGCGCGAGTTAAGCTCGCTATGGCACTGATAATGGGGTTCCTTTGAGTAATTAACTAGTGAACTAGTGTCCCCTTATATATATATATATATTATTATTATCTGCCTAGGGCAAACCGTACAGGTATAAATGTATATTTCACTTTGCTGCCATAAGTGGCTCTTGGTGTGGCTCCGATTGAACCAGTTCTTTTTCTTTGTTTATTTAATTTTAATTCTTATTCAATTATTATTGTTAAATGATCTAAAAGAAAAAATCCCCAAAGCGAAGGCGTAGCTTCAATAAAAACACAGCATTCAATAATCTATATACAGTCCATGACTACATTGGCCACCTTTCTACTCTGATGCTCCTACGTTACAAAGTCACTGCTGTCTTTAGTAAATTATACGGTGCGCGCTGATCTATGGGAATTCCCTATTCATTGTGCATCACCGCGGGCAAGGATAGATTAATGACGTTATCAAATCCTGATCAATTTATTAATTATAGTTCCGACTCTTTGAAGTATTATATTAGTTCATGGTCCCCCCTCCCCCCCCCCTTTGGTCTCACCCTGTTTTTTATTTCGCTGTGCTCATTGTTGTGCCATGCATATAATTCACTCATTACTCATTTTTCTTTCTCTTTATTTCGAGCTAGTCAGGTGATGCCGAAGAATTTGTCCACCACCACCCCGTACCTGGCCATTCTGTTGACGGAGGTTATTTCCCTTGGACTGTTTGCCACTTTGGCTGCACTATGTGTGATAAACAAGTACAACACAGATGATCAGCAGAGAGTAAGGATCAGAATTTGATCTCTAGTAAACTCTGGTAGCCTAACTGATAAGGATTAATATGGACGCGGCACGTACCCATCTGAGGGTTTAAAGATAAATTGAATTACAAAGTAGTTAATATGATTTAATATCAGATTTAAGACTGTCCTGTTTTATACTTCTTTCTATAAATGATTAAATTGTCCAGAAATAAGATAAAAGAAATACTGATGAGAAATCTTTAGTATGTAAAGTTATTGATCTTATTCAATATTTTAAGCAAAGAGGTTTTTTTATGTTTAATATGCAAACTATGGGATCGACTAGCCCCCCCGTCCCCCTCCCACACGAATTTCCTATCATTTAACTGGGCCCAGGTTTAGATACCAATGGTTAGGGCCCTAAAATATCACAAAAGGACGGACTTTTTTCTTTGTGCCGCGGTTTTCGATCTTTTCCGCGACTGTACCTTGACGTGATAGTCTGTCGGTCATATATAGGTCTGTGCATATCCCTGCATAAACATTTCCGTGCCTCTTAAGGTGCGCGCATCACAGGTTGAGAATCGAGGTCATGAGCCGCGCCCCTCCCCCCCCCCCCCCCGAAAACCTAAAAACGGTCCTTATCTTAACGTGTTTTTGTTTATATTGTGATAGATATTGTGTTCAATATAGAACGTTTAAACGCTTTTGTTTTCTTTCTTTTAAAAAAAAAAAGATTTTCGAAAACAACATGTCGACTACAGATAAGAAGAATATGTCGATTGACGTCAAGATGGCTACCAGAGAGAAAATTCAAAGACAAGAAAAACAAGAATTCCAGACTGGTGACATGCGCAGTGCAGAAAAAGTCGTGATGAATAAAACGAGGCTAACAGGATCTCAGCTGGATTGGTTCTTCTTCTGTATATTTTTTACTGGCCAGACTGTTTTCTTGGTATCTTTGTTCTTTGGTACAGAATGGCTCGATTAGTTTGTACTTATCACATGATGACCAAATTTACTGGCTACACTTTCCGCGTTCGTTTTTTTTTAATGTTATTAATTAGATCAGTGTTTCCCAAATTGTGGTATGCGTTCCCCGGGGGATATGCGAAGAGTGTGTAGGGTAACCCTATGTATTGGACTAAAAACATTGGATTAACATACACGACTAAAGAGAAAATAATGAAATGAGGGGAAACCAGGACCGTAAGACCAACATATGCCAGGATTTTTTTTTACTAGGGGTTCTCAGTTGTAATAATTATATTTGGCTGTAATAATTATATTTGGCCTAGAAATTTAGTTAGCATAATTAACTGGTCAGTTAAGGATGTAGATATTGGCAGACGATAATAAGACAGACGATGACAGATATTCATAAGGGAAGGACGTTGTTCATATCATCATTTATTCTACTATATTATGCATTATTAAAGTAAGAATATTTCATATATATATATATATATATATATATATATATATATATATATATATATTTCAACAAACTGTCTAATTAGTGATTCATAACTGTTGATATATGTGTTACGAAATACAATAAAAGGGTAAACAGATGTCTAAAGTGTGGTGAAAACACTGAATTAGATGCTATATTTTGTGTATGCTATATGTACAGTATTTAAGTGTCGAGTTATCAAGCTATTGATGCCAAACAACAATAACGATAAAGGTTGGCTCATTGTGGACTGGCATCCACTGGAACTTATATTAAAACAAAACAACCCGCAATACAATAATACTTTATAGTTAATTTCATCAAATAAGTATCAATCGAATGTTAGTTTTTTTTTTTTTTTGGTAAACCATTTCATCATAGACGTTTTAACGGGTTTTTATAAATTTTGGGCTGGGAAGGGAGGGGGGCGAGGCAGAAATGTTTTTTTTTTAGAGCACCTTGGCAAAACGTGTGTGGTTGGCAGACCTTATGCGACTTTGGGGAAAATGGGGGGATTTGGGGGGGGGGGTATAGCGCTAGGCGGTCACTCTATTTGTTTATCCATATTTACGCCTTTGATTCACACATTTTCAACGTAAACTTCTTGGTGTTTGGTGGTTTCCCTTTTGTTTTCTTAAATGCACAATGAATAGATGAGATTATTTCTGGAGAGAATTTGATGCTCAAAGCTCTGTTAACAAAACATGTACTTCTCTTCCATCTTCTGTTGCTAAAATCATGTTCAAAAACAAATTCTGAGCTTTAAAAAAGGTTCAAAGTTCGATAACATGGAGCATTGCTACTAGTGTATCTACAGTCCAGAAGAGTTCTTTCCCTTGTTTGGGAATCCCCATAACCTCAAAACAACTGCTAAGACTATTTTTAGCATTCACAGGGTTAGCATAAAATGCTGTAAGCTCTTTTCACTGGAATTCCCAACAACTTACCAAGATTCGTACGATTAAAAAAAAATTATATGAGAATAACATTACATTTAAAAAAGTCCCCGAGTCTGTTGATAGCAGAGAACAACGTTCCAGACTCACTCAACACTTGAAATAAATACAAGTAGAATGTAAATAGGTCTACATTGTAAATAAATATTTTATTTGGAGTCGAAATTTTGTATTGTTTATGTACATGTGAACATAATCCATTCTACAATAACAGCGACATCAAACCAAGGGCATTAATGTTGATATGTCATAGTTATGAATGTGATATGTATTTCTCCAGTCATAAATATTTTGCTTTTTTTTTGTTTTAAATTATTTTAAACAATTTGATGATTGATACAAATTTCTTTTAATTCAGAAAGTTTTTGGGCAATATTCTAAAGCCAGTACTATGGCGCAAGCACATCAAGCTGAGGGTGAAAGAATACACAAAAATAATTAAAGTTCTCTTAAATAAATCTGTTTTTTATATAATCACGACATATTGTTGTGTACATGATCTTGTCGGGCCCCTAATTTATCTCCATCGTTAATACTTCATAATATGTCCGCATTCTTTAAGATCAACATCCCAACTGCCTCTTGAACACCACGCACCAAATGACACTTGGGAAAACACTCGCTAATACACAACAGCGAACACTTCAAATATTCAATCAGTAATAGAAACAATGTATTCATAAAAACGAAATAATATAAGTTTAATCCATCAAATCTATTATAAAAAGGAATGATGACAAATAACAATAAAGTCCAGACAAATAGTATAGTCACCAACGGCCCAACTTTTACACTCGTCAACTAGCAACTGTCCCATACGATCAACTCTTTACTGTTCGCTTAACTCCCTTCTCCACGTTCCCATACAACCACCTTCCCTCCTAGCCCCTGATCTCTTCAACCAAAAAAAAAAAAGCCATGCTCCACTGGTCACTCCGGTCACTCTCCATTCACTACTTTGATCTTCCACCCTGTTCACGATCAAACCCACGCCATGCCATTCAACCACGCTAACTGACCCAACAATGTTCTCACACCCACATATAATATTCTGACAGCAGATATTCTACTGCGCAACTCACAAACTAATGCACAACAATATAGAGGGAGTATGTGGGTAGGACAGCGCCCAGCCACCTTCCCTTCCCCAACTCAGGCACTTATTTAAAGCTGGGTGAACTTGAGGGACTTGGACTAACTTTACCATGACCTGTAAAAATCCCCTTGGGTCTTATTGCGGATCGAACCCGGTACTCCAGGTCGACAGTCGGCCCTAAATGAGAGAAAGACACTACACAAACAGTTTACTTGTTCTACACGATCAAGGAAATACAAATGTTATCCTTTCTGGAACTTTCTTGAAAAATGTCTTAATTAAAATATTCCCATAAAGACAAAATATATTTCGAACAAAACTAACACACATTTTCCAAGAAAGATAAAATATATTTCACAACAATAAATTTTTATCTAATATATATATATATATATATATATTGACAGAGATCATGTGTATTTATAAATTTCATTTTTAAAGAGTTTGATAAGTACAAACTAATCAAGCCAGTCAGTTCCAAAGAATAAAAATATCAAGAAAACAGTCTGACCAGTAAAAAATAAACAAAAGAAGAATAGATCTAATTGACATCCTGTTATCCTCGTTTCACTTATCGCAACTTTGTCTCCATTGCGCGTATCATCATACTCTATCTGAACTTCCTGTTCTCTTGTGTCTTGTGTTTGGATTTTCTCTTCGGTGGCAATTTCCACGCCACGTGACTTTTTTTCCTCTTCGTTAGATGGTGGCTTGTTGTTCTTGAAAATCTTTTGTTTAATAAGCTGCACAAAACAACAACAACAACAATTAAAGCAGGCAGTCATATTAACTTCATTATGATTGTTAGTATCTTTCAACATATGATGGACTGCATACCGCGCCAACATTACTCAGCGCTAGTCATGCTTAACTTCAAACTCAGACAAATGTAATGAATTCTTACTTTCTGTTTCTCTTCACTGTTATATTTGATTATCACCCATAGTGTAGCCAAAGTGGCAAACAATCCAAGGGAAATAACCTCTGTCAACAGAATGGCCAGGTACGGGGTTGCGGAGGATAAATTCTTTGGCATCACCTGACTGGCTCGGAATAAAGCAAACGAAAATGAAAGTTACAAAGTTTTGAAATGAGGTAAACAGAAGTTAGGGACACACACACACACACACACACACACACACACACTCACACACATACACATACACAGGCAGTGCAGCCGTTAGGGGGTGGGGCAAACAATTGTCAGGGGGGCTTTAGAAATCTTTATTATTTTTTTTTTACTTTAGTTTGAGAGTTTGTGAAGAAAAGGTTGCTGATGGGCATTCAACTTTTCTAGTTAGTCGGGGGGGCGGGGTGGCGGTGGGGGGTAGGGTTGGGATCTTGAATCTCTGGCTGCGACTCTGATACAGGACATAAAAAATGGAATATACAATTATACAAGTATAAACATACAGTTAAGACCAGAATCTTTCTTGGGAAATGTGGGTACAGTTTCAAAGACTAAGATGAGGTCGTAGATGAATAGTTCTAGAGAGCTCTCATTGCTTTTTGAGGGTGGACCAGTCGGGTAGCCCCAAAGTGTAACTTTGCCTAAGGCCCCCAAGTAAATTTGAAAAGGGCCCCAAATAAATTTGAAAAAAGCCCCCAAGTAAATTTGCAAAAGGCCCCTAAAGTAAATTTGCAAAGGGCCCCCAAGAAAATTTGAAAAGGGCCCCTAAAGTAAATTTTCAAAAGGCCCCCAAGTAAATTTGCAAAGGGCCTCCAAGTAAATTTGAAAAGGGCCCCTAAAGTAAATTTTCAAAAGGCCCCCAAGTAAATTTGCAAAGGGCCCCCAAGTAAATTTGAAAAGGGCCCCTAAAGTAAATTTTCAAAAGGCCCCCAAGTAAATTTGCAAAGGGCCCCCAAGTAAATTTGAAAAAAGCCCCCAAGTAAATTTGCAAAAGGCCCCTAAAGTAAATTTTAAAAGGACCCTCCAAGTAAATTTGAAAAGGGCCCCCAAGAAAATTTGAAAAAAGCCCCCAAGTAAATTTGCAAAAGGCCCCTAAAGTAAATTTGAAAAGGGCCCCCAAGTAAATTTGAAAAGGGCCCCAAAGTAAATTTGCATACAGTCCCCAAAATAAATTATTCTAAATCACTTTTATGCACTAAAAATGAAAGAACGGATCTGTAATATTAACATGTTCAGGTTAGACAGTTTAACATTAAGAAAAGAGCTATGTGACACTTACCTGATGTAGCTCAGGAATATCGCTGATGACGTGAAGATGGTCACCAGGTAGGAAATCTTCTCGCCCGAGTTCTCCGGAATGAGGAAAACCAGTGGAATCATAACTGACGTCACCACCATGGGGAAGATGACGACAATGACGTAATACAGGCGCTGACGTCTTACTGTCAGAATGTAGTTGGGGTAGACATTGGCTATACTGTCGGTGAATGTCTCCACGGTGAAGTTTAGCAAGACCCACTCACCTTTAATATTGTAAAGGTCGTCATACCCAAGGCCTGACGTAAAGATCGATTCGCCCTCCAAATTTAACACCACAGGCACAGTAGAGAGTCTTTGGTTGATAACATACGGTGCAAACCCGCAGGTCTGTGTGTCGAACGGAAATTTCCGAACGTCTATCGGGCACCTGAACGTCACGTGGGACAGACTCTCGCACGAGACGAGTCCGGAAGCGTTCAGGGTTAAAGTTTCAGGGTAGGACAAGGTCGTTGAATCCCTGTCTCCGATCCAGACGGCCAGCTGTGGTACCCACATCTCATCGGTCGCCATGACGACGGCTGTGAGACCGCCGTAGCTGCTTGGATCCCAAGTTAAGCTTGTGTGCGTCCACCACACAGAAAACTGGCCTGCTAAAGTCATCAGCTGAAATAAATGAGGTTCAGACTGCAGCAGATTTTCGCTTACACTTTCTGAGTCACAACTAGTCATCAGACGATTAATCGTAATCGGAACGGAGAATTTTCGCATTTTCCGATTTCTCATTTCAATCATTGAAACAGTTTCAATACTTTGATTTTAAAGGTTTATATAACTTTCACAAACGATTATTATGAGACAAATCCTCTATTAGACATGTGACACAAGACATGAATACATTTTGTAAAAATCTAAATTGTGCCTCACCCAATTAATGATATAAACAATATTTGTGTATTAAGTAGTTGAATTTAACAAAAAAAAAATCTTTTAAATTCAAATTTTAAGTGTTTTACCCCTTTACCTATCATAATATTGTATCGGTTAGGTTGCACTAGTTTATACTGAAAAAAATACACAAAATTGTGTTATTCGAAGATAACTAATTAATTAAGAATTGTACAGTGGTTGGATATTAACGAAGCTTACTAAAAGACATTATATTGAAAGCCAATGAAAGGTAAGGTTTGGGTGTAAAGAGTGTCATGAAATAGGTAATGTTGAAATATTTATATAATATTATGTAAATAATATGTTGATTTATGAAATGTTGACTTATGAAATGTTGACTTATGAGATGTTGACTTATGAAATGTTGACTTATGAAATGTTGACTTATGAAATGTTGACATATGAAATGTTGACTTATGAAATGTTGACTTATGAAATGTTGACTTATAAAATGTTGACTTATGAAATGTTGACCTATGAGATGTTGACTTATGAAATGTTGACTTATGAAATGTTGACTTATGAAATGTTGACTTATAAAATGTTGACTTATGAAATGTTGACTTATGAAATGTTGACTTATGAAATGTTTCCTTAAGAAATGTTGACTTATGAAATGTTGACTTATGAAATGTTGACTTATGAAATGTTTCCTTATGAAATGTTGACTTATGAAATGTTGACTTATGAAATGTTGACTTATGAAATGTTTCCTTATGAAATGTTTCCTTATGAAATGTTGACTTATGAAATGTTGATTTATGAAATGTTTCCTTATGAAATGTTGACTTATGAAATGTTTCCTTATGAAATGTTGACTTATGAAATGTTTCCTTATGAAATGTTTACGTATGAAATGTTGACTTATGAAATGTTGACTTATGAAATGTTGACTTATGAAATGTTGACTTATGAAATGTTGACTTATGAAATGTTGACTTATGAAATGTTGACATATGAAATGTTGACTTATGAAATGTTGACTTGTGAAATGTTGACTTATGAAATGTTTACTTATGAAATGTTGACTTATCCATGTTTACTTATGAAGTAAGGCTTTTCATTAATTCAATGGTTCAGTACTCTCGAATGAATAAAGCAATTTTGAAACAGATTCAATGTTCTATGCCTAGGACTCTAAGACCTGAATAGTAATAAAGAGCAACTAATTATCAAGTATTAACTCTTTATATTGCTTTTACCCGCACACTTTTGAGTGACGTTTAGCTTAAAAATTTTCAAGATGTTTTCGTACCTGTTCGATTTGGTCAACTTGAACAACCTGCATGAGGTACATCTTTAAGTTGAGGACCCACGGGTCAGAGGTTGTGCAGGTCACTTCCGCAGGTATCTTGTGAACAATGACAGGCCTGGTTAGCAGAACGTTCCTGAGCCTGCCGTAGTCCTGAATGGCGGAATCGTTGTCGACGCCCATGGTAAAAACACGTGACACAAAGCAACCAATGAAAATAATCCATTTCCCAAGCACATCCATTTGAGCTCACGCTAAAGGGAAAGACGTAATGTTCCCTTCAAAATATACATTTTTAACATTTGAGTTATAAACACTAAGACAGACTGAAGATATCCGACCAACTTTAAAAAAAAAAGATATTCAACTTTTGAACTACTTTTGAACTAAATGAATCAGATTACGGATTATCACGGTTTGAATCAAAGATGCAAAACGTAAACATTTATTTTTTTTAGAATATTTTCTTTGTTTTAAAGAGCTATGATTAGTAAACAGTTTAATATAGTCAACTGACTAGATTTATAGACCACTATCTATCTGTGACGGTCCTTTTTAATATAGATCGCTGTGACCATCCGTGACAGTCCTTGTTAATATAGATAACTCTATCCATCTGTGATAGTTCTTGTTAATATAGATCATTCTATCTATCTTTGACAGTCCTTGTTCATTTTCAGGAGTTATAAACAAAAAAAAAAAGGAAACAGCCAAAATATTACGATTGGCTGATGGCTACAAGGGGAGATAACGACATACACTTTTTTTTTAATGATTGCTTATTAGCGGACAATATTTACTAAGCAAACTCAAAATTGAGCATGAGACAGTGAAACTTGACCTGATTGATGGGGGTGAAGCGTGCTAAACCCTCTATCAAAATAAAAAGATCAAAGGGACAAACTGTCAAAACAAAACCACACTGTAAAAGAGAATTTACGAAGATACCCAGTTTTATTTTTTTAATTCAAAATAAACATACATATAGAAAATAATCGATAGAATATTGCAGTGTCATGCTTAGACCAGAGTTGAGCTAACTATGGCTGGAAGAGTACTTAAGACACGATGATTGGCTGTTTAATCCTACCCCTCCACCCCACCTAAAAATGTGTATGTTATTACATTTACATTTATTTCTATATTTGAAAAAAATTCCAATGATCTGTTAATGACTTCAGATATATATACAAATGAGAGAAGTAACACACCAACCAATGAGCGTGCATCTTACTAAACACGAACCAATGAGCGTGCATCTTACTAAACTGCATGCACAGATGCCCGTTCATTTTTAACTCAATTACTTTGTTCTTATTTTTACAAGTATAATAAAAAAGAAAAGTTCCACTAAGCCCCAAAGGACTCATCTGGGCAGATAAAGTTTAGAATTCATCTGTTTCTATAAACTCGGCATATGAAGGGATTGTGTGGTTAGCACAACGCCCACCCGCCTTTACTTCCCCCAACTTAAAGCCAGGTGACCCATTTAAAGCTGGGTGGACTTGTGCGACTTACACCAGGACCTGAAGAAAATCCCAAGGTTCTCACTAGCGTTCGAACCCAGGACTCTCCGGTCGACAGTTGATTGCCTAGTAAAATGTTACAGTTTAAAATTAAAAACAAAGAAAACATGGCATCTAATTAATAACACATTAAATAAAAAAAAAACAAAGTTTCATCTAATTACAAATAAATATATTAACAAAATGAACGTGCATACGTATACAAGTGATTTATCACGTGATAAGTACAAACTAATCGAGCCAATCACTAGCGTTCGAACCCAGGACTCTCCGGTCAACAGTTGATTGCCTAGTAAAATGTTACAGTTTAAAATTAAAAACAAAAGAAAACATTGCATCTAATTAATAACACATTAAATAAAAAAAAAAACAAAGTTTCATCTAATTACAAATAAATATATTAACAAAATGAACGTGCATACGTATACAAGTGATTTATCACGTGATAAGTACAAACTAATCAAGCCAATCTGACCCAAAGAACAAAGATATCAAGAAAACAGTCTGGCCAATCAAAAAGAAACAGAAGAAGAACCAATCCAGCTGAGATCCTGTTAGCCTCGTTTTATACATCATGACTTGATCTCCACTGCGCATGTCAACGGGCTCAGTCTGAACTTCTTCTTCTCGTGTTTCTCGCTTTGGAAATTTCATTTGGGTTGCTAGTTTCACGCCACGTGACTTATTCAACCTTTCCTTATATGGCTTGTGGTCTAAAATAGTCTTAAAAGAAATAAAACAAATGACTTAAATACTTCTAAATTAAAACTTCAAGTTTGTTTAATATTCAAATACATCGGGAGATACACAGTCAGACATTAAAAACATTAACGTAGAAATTGAACTGAAGATTCTCTTATTGAACCTATAGAGACTATCGATGCCAATTGAAGCCAACCTGTTGTGTTTTCGTTTGTTGCTTTAGTAATGGCTTTTCCATGGGATTATGTGCTTGGGACAATGCACAGCGAGTTTGATCTCCCCCCCCCCAGACCCCCCCCCGCAGATACCCATTTTAGGGTGGGGCTGACTTTAGGACATTGTTCACAGCCTCTAAAGCAGTGGTCCCCAATCTTTTTTTCCATGGACCGGTCATCGTTTGATAATTTTACCGCGGCCCCGTGGGAGGGGATTGGCCCGGGGGACCAATATAATCGCCCCGATTATATTTATATCGTCTTTGGAAAGTCGCACAATCATGAGATGAATAAAATAAATATAAATAAATAAAAAGTAATATTTCTTGGGCGGCCCAGCCAGTAACATTTGTTCCAAGGACCGGTTTCGGTCCGCGGCACGGTGGTTGGTGACCACTGCGCAAGAGTTCCCGACCCTCACAAAGGAATCGAACCATGGACCTCATGTTTAGTAGATAAGCAATTTGCAACCCCCAACACCCCGTCCCTTCAAGAGATTATGGCATGATTCAAGATTAACCAAATTAAAGAACTGGTTGGTTCATTTTAAATCATAAATGCATTGTAATATATAATAATAATACTCATTTCCAGTGTGCGTTAAATCGAAAGTAAAGAATTAATACAACAGTATTCCAGTTTAAAATACAACCATGGAAACAATCGGATCTGCCCGAAACCAAAAAAATAACCTAGCCTACCGATCAAGCATAAGGGGATATAACTCTATGCAAAGGTTTTGCAGGGTACAGGTAGTAAGAGATAATTGTCAAGTAAAGACAATCCTCAAGGATGATTTTATTTTGTAAAATACTTTATCAAAATGATCATTATTTGTGTCTTTCAACTCTGGAAGAGTAGATGTCTCAATTAATTGACGCTGCATTTAGTTTGACATAACTTTCAGAAAATGCACTTTACTAAATATCCTATTCTGAGGGATGTAATAATTCCTTACTTTCTTTTTCTCTTCATTGTTGTACTTGTTTACCACCAACAGAGCAGCCAAAGTGGCACACAGCCCAAGGGAAATAACTTCTGTCAGCAGAATGGCCAGGTACGGGGTGGTGGTGGATAAATTCTTCGGCATCACCTGACTGCTCCAAGGTAGACAAATCAAGGTTAAACATTGGTATTATGAGGGCATTTTTTTTTGCCCCCTTTTGCATTCAGCTTAAGACTATATAGGGAAATGATTCCAGCGCATCATATTTAACAGCATAGAGATTGACATCTGTCTGTCTACTGCAGATTGAAAGTGAGAGTACCATCCCCTATTTAAATATGTATGACCTATTGCCTTGAGTTTTGATTCGATAAATGTTTTTTTTTATTTACATAACACATAAAATAAATAACCCTAACCCTAACCCTATTGAATTACATTGACCTATACATGATAACCTCAAAGTTGAACTATGGCATATCTCTATGCAAAGGTCTTGGCGGGGTTAAGCTAGTTAGTACATTGGATCGAAATCAAAGAGAGGGCTTTACATTATAGTGCAGGGAGACATAGTGACAAGGAATTGGGCCACGGGGTCAGTCCAGTGGGTGAAATTAGGCACTCAAGGAATGGACTAATCGAGTTCGACCAGGACAGAGTGTTGATTAGGTATTTAGGTGCACAAGGCAGAATCGAAGCGATATTTATGGGCCCTAAGCATAGATATTTGGGGGAACTTTACAATATAACTTTTTATCATAAAAGGAATTTATATCGGTGACGGTGTGTGTGTGTGTGTGTGTGTGTGGTCCCTGTTAGGATGATCCTTAAAACCACTTTTATGGTGCATTTCTTTCATCCCTACCATAGCCGATAGTGCAATGGCCATGGAGGCACCAATGGAGATATATCGGGAAATAGAGCCAAGACCTGAACAATTTCCTTGGTCTTCACCGGAGATCGAACCAGACCCTTCAGATCGACAGTCGAGCGCTTTACCGCACGAACATCCCCCATCCCCATCGGTGAAGGTAGATGGGGAACATTTGGATGTAAGGTCTATAGGCAGTTGAATTGTTTGGCGGTTATCCGTTAGAGCGACACTGGTTAAGACCAGATGAGTTTCAAATGGATAGAATTCATTATGATCTAACATTTGAAAGTGTTAAGAATTAGACCAGTTTTCATTAAGACGAAAACATTTTTTATTTGTTTCATAAAACAGACCTGATGTAGCTCAGGAATATCGCCGACGACGCGAAGATGGTCACCAGGTAGGAAATCTTCTCGCCCGAGTTCTCGGGAATGAGGAAAACCAGTGGAATCATAATTGACGTCACCACCATGGGGAACATGACGACAATGACGTAATACAGGCGCTGACGTCTTACCGTCAGAATGTAGGTGGGGTAGATACGGTCTGTATTTTCCATAAACGTCCCCACTGTAAAGTTCATCAGGACCCACTCACCTTTAATATTGTAAGGGTCGTCATTCCCAAGGATTGACGTAAAGATCGATTCGCCCTCCAGATTTATAGCCACAGGCTCCGTAGGCAGTCTTTGGTTTATAACATACGGTGCGAATCTGCAGGTCTGTGTGTCGAACGGAAATTTCCGAACGTCTATCGGGCACCTGAACGTCACGTGCGACAGACTATCGCACGAGACGCGCCCGGAAGCGTTCAGGGTTAAAGTGTTAGGGAAGGTCAAGGTAGTCGAGTCCCTTTCGCCGATCCAGACGGCCAGCTGTGGTACCCACATCTCATCGGTCGCCATGACGACGGCTGTGAGACCGCCGTAGCTGCTCGGATCCCAGCTTAGTTCTGTGTGCGTCCAACCCACAGAAAACTCGCCCGCTACCGTCATCAGCTGCAATAAAAGACATCCAGACTGTGGCAGATTTTTTTCGATAACCCTTTCGGAATTACAACTAGTCATCGGACGAATAATCGGAATGGAAATTTGTTCATATTTTCCGAAATCTTATTTCATTCATTGGAATTTTCTATAAATTGTTTTTAAGCTTTAGATAAATTCTCGCAACTCATATTTCGCAATCGGCAGTTAGGGAAAAGAATCGTGAATTATATCGGAATGTTTAAAAAAAATGGTATCGTCCACTATGTAGACCCGATCTCATTTTGAATAAGTCAACGGTCATTATCCCCCCTCCCCCCAATTTATGATATACAAATATTTTTTTGTATAATAAGTAGTTGATTATAAATAGCAAAAAAAAAATAATATTTCCAATTCAAATTCCAAGTGTTTAATGTTTAATCAGTGGACCCAACATAAAAATGTTTCGGTTTGGTTTTAACTGCTCTATGCTGAAGATTTACACAAAATAGTCTAATCTCGAAGATATCTGAGTACATAAAGAAGTATGCAGGGATTAGATATTTAAAAAAAAACGTGTAAATGAAACACATGCAATGTTAGCACATGAAAGCTACGTTAGGTTGTAAAGAGCTTTATGAAGTGGCTAGTGTTAATATATGTATATAATTTTTCTGTTACGAAATATGTTTGCTTATAAATGTCTACTTTTGAATGTTTACTTATGAATGTTTACTTGTGATTATTTACTTACGAATGTTTACTTATGAATGTTTACTTATGAATGTTTACTTGTGAATGTTTACTTGTGATTGTTTACTTGTGAATGTTTACTTGTGAATTTTTACTTATCAATGTTTACTTTTAAATGTTTACTTATGAATGTTTACTTGTGATTATTTACTTGTGAATTTTTACTTGTGAATGTTTGCTTATAAATGTTTTCTTTTCAATGTTTACTTGTGATTATTTGCTTGTGAATGTTTACTTGTGAATGTTTACTTATGAATGTTTACTTGTGAATGTTTACTTGTGAAAGTTTACTTGGGAATGTTTACTTATGAATGTTTACTTGTGAATGTTTACTTGTGAATGTTTACTTGTGAATGTTTACTTGTGATTATTTACTTGCTAATGTTTACTTGTGAAAGTTTACTTATGAATGTTTACTTGTGATTATTTACTTGTGAATGTTTACTTGTGAAAGTTTACTTATGAATGTTTACTTGTGATTATTTACTTGTGAATGTTTACTTGTGAAAGTTTACTTATGAATGTTTACTTATGAATGTTTACTTGTGAAAGTTTACTTGGGAATGTTTACTTATGAATGTTTATATGTGATTATTTACTTTTGAATGTTTACTTATGAATGTCTACTTGTGATTATTTACTTGTGAATGTTTACTTATGAATGTTTACTTGTGATTGTTTACTTGTGAATGTTTACTTGTGAAAGTTTACTTATGAATTTTTACTTATGAATGTTTACTTATGATTATTTACTTGTGAATGTTTACTTATGAATGTTTACTTGTGATTATTTACTTGTGAATTTTTACTTATGAATGTTTACTTGTGAATGTTTATTTGTGAAAGTTTACTTGTGAATGTTTACTCATGAGCGTTTACTTGTGAATGTTTACTTGTGAAGTAGGGGTTTTCATTATTTAAATGATTCAGTAGAGTCGAATGAATGAAGTAAGTTTGAAACACATTCAATGTTCTAAGCGGAAGTAAATGCCAGGACTCTAAGACCTGAATGGAACTAACAAGCATCCAGTTAATCAGTATACACTCTTCAAACTACATTTTATTCCTATAGTTTTGAGTGACGCATAGCTTAAAATATTTTTTAAAGATTTTTTTTTTCGTACCTGTTCGATTTGGTCAACTTGAACAACCTGCATGAGGTACATCTTTAATTTGAGGACCCTCGGGTCAGAGGTTGCGCAGGTCACTTCCGCAGGTATCTTGTGAACAATGACAGGCCTGCTTAGCAGATCGTTCCTGAGCCTGTCGTAGTACCGAACGGCGGAATCGTTGTCGACGGCCATGGTGAAAACACGCGACACAAAGCAGCCAACGAAAATGATCCATTTCCCATGCAAAGCCATTTTAAGATGGGCATCATTGACATCATTGAGAGTAACGTCCATCGAGAGATAGAATTCAAACGAAATAATGATATGCAGCTGCCGGACGACAGTGTTGTCCGGATCACGTGTTGAATCAAATGATTCATTTATTCATACATCTATAAAAAAAAATTGATTTAGGTTTTCTTTTTTTTTTTCTGTTTTAACATTCTTTTATCGCTGCAATAAAAAAGTTCTATAATGGTTAAAAGGCTGCATTGAAATGAACCTCATTATTGACTGTCTGTTATAGTCTCTGTTTGCACGAAGGTGTTATGGTGAAAAAAAAAAAGTAATATGACAATAGACTAATGCCATGCTTCGATTGGTAAATGGCACAGTATTTAGTTAGCAAACTTGGGGGTTTTAACATCAGACATTGACACTGGTATGCTGAAGCTGGTGCTTTAGGGTCAATCGTATTAAACCATGTATAAAAAAAAGGAACTCAATTTTAAAAACCGAAAAGTATGTTACGTATACACAGATTATGTGACGTATGCACACATGTAAGTGACGGGTACACAGATGTATGTGACGTATGCACACATGTAAGTGACGGGTACACAGATGTATGTGACGTATGCACAAATGTCTGTAACGTATACACACATGTATGCGACGTATACACAAATGTATGTGACGTGTAACCCAAATGTATGTGACGTGTACACAAATGTATGTGACGTATACACAAATATATGCGACGTATACACAAATGTATGCGCTGTGTACACAGATGTATGTAGCTTTTACACAAATGTATTTGGTTTTCTTATGGTAAGGTTTTCCTTATTGTGGTTTGTTTTTGTGCTGTACAATTCAAACACATTCAATTGACATTCACCACCTGCCTCACCTGCTTTGCCTGCCTCACCTGCCTTACATGCCTCACCTGCCTCACCTGCCTTACTCACTTTACTTGCCTCATCTGTCTTACCTGCCTCACCTGCCTTGCCTGTCTGAATTGGTAAATGACCAGCACGTCTATTAACATCAAGCCGTACACCACATTGAAAGTCCCTGACTAGAATTAACATCCGATGTACGACAGGGGGTATCCGGCTAGAATCTCACCCCGCAGTTTCACGTAGCCGGACAAGCCGGTCAAGTTGAATCCACCAACGGGTCAACTTACGGTCAACATGTGATCATCTTATAACCAGACCAGGAACGTTTCAATCAGAAAATGTTTCAGTTGATGGAGATAAATTGGTATTTTTTTTTAAAAAAAAAATAAGTCTTCTTTATAAAGTCAATTAGGTTAAAAATGTCAGATTAAACAACGTATCACAGATTAAAAATAATTAACACTTAAATAATAACGTATTTTTAAAATTAGATAAATCCAATGCGGGGGTTGAGAACAGGCAGAACTGAAATTGAGTGTGAGTAAAACGTCTGGTTTCTGCTTAACTGTTGATCTTTTCGAAACACGCTTTTTAATCAGTGGTGCTAAAAAATAAAACAATTACGGTAAATGGGTTGTCATTATGCGTAATGTTCCTGAGACTTGTTAACATTTTATTTCAATGGAAATATTTGCTTTCTGGCGCCATTTACGGCGATTACCGTAAAAATGATCTTTGTTGCCATTCTAATAATTCCACTAAAAATACAAATTGTAACATTGATTGAAAAAAAAAAGTAGATGTTACATGATATAAACTTGTATCTTTGTTTTTTGGGTGTTCTTTGTGTTTTTACCGGTGTGGTAGAAATAAAACAGTTTTCAGATTGTTCGAGTTCTCACTAAATGTTGCCTATGTGTAAAACATTCCGAAGGGAGGCTACTCTTCAATGAATTACACATGTGTTTTATTCGAGTATTTTCCCCTTTACTGGGATAATCATGTTATCTGACGTTGGCACAGAATAAGACAAAGTAAATTTTATATTTAAAAAAAATATGGTATAGAATTTTTATCGGAATAAACCATATTTAGCAGAGTGTTTTAAAAAAAAAAAAGATTTTATCACATGTTATTATGACTTATGAATTAATTCAATCGCAAAATATATTTATAGTAAGTCTAAAAATTATTTTTCAATTATCTTCAATTTTTCTATTGCTTCGTTTCTACTTTTTCCCGTAATATTTTGTGTTATAGGTCTCACAAAAACAAGAACTTTCATCCCCTTGACCGATGCGGTCGTTTGGGAAACGAATGGACACTTGGACAGACCTATATCCAGGGCCGCTTTATCAACTAGGCACAGTAGGCACTGTGTCTAGGGCCTACGGACTTTTCAACGGCCTACGAAAGCCAGAACATAAAGTGAAAACAAGTTCAGAATGCCAGTAAAATTTAATAATGTTTGTATTAAAGTAACTATATATGAGTGTGTGAGATGAGCACATCAAGCTGCACATATGTAAATTACAGTATGTTAACTTTTCGGCTCTTTGTCTTAGCAAAGTCACATATGACGTCCTCAAAATTTTATTTAGATTTCAAATCGCAAAGAAGTGTGGGTGCCTAGGGCCTACGATGACCTTAAAACGGCCCTGCATATATATGTAGTGTTTTCAAACGTCTTGTCTGCAGGTTTATAGACTTCGTTGCACCCACCTCCTCTCCAAGTCTGCGGCGACAATATGTACGCATTACCAGGGACTGAACCCTCACCCTTTGCAATGTCAAATTCACTGTCGACTTCGCTATCATTCCCTTTATCCGGCCCTATATATCTAAATGGAAGATTCTGATATAAATATATGTGCACGCGCACAAACACACAAACACACACACAAACACACACAAACACACACAGACACACAAACACACACACAAACACACACACAAACACAAACACACGCAAACACACACAAAACACACACACAAACACAAACACACACACAGACACAGACAAACACAAACATACACACACAAACACACACACATACACAGACACAAACACACAAACACAGACAGACACAAACACACACACACACAAACACAGACAAACACAAACACACACACACACAAACACAGACACATATATATTCAGTGCTTTTTTTCCCTGGCATTATGACTCCTTTCTTCCCGTAGACTTTTGTATATTCATATATTACAGTGTTATTTCTTTTTGACGCGACGGAGTTAAATAGGAGTTCCGGTGCATCTTTTTAAAAAAAAAACATAACAAACAAACAGTCACTGTATATATTTTATTTCCCTACAGGGACTTCACACAAACTTCATCTTCCCGCTGGCCCTTTTAACCAAAGGTTAAACTATTAGCGGTAAAAGGGCGTAAGGTAGCTTAGGCAGTAAAATACCCGAATTAACAAGTGGATAACAAAAGACAAACCGAAAATTGATTGTTGAGTTGTACACATCCTTTTGTCCCGGAGAATTGAAACAGGTTTTTAAAGACCTACACAGGATTGAAATTGAACTACTTTTAGTGTATTTGTTTGGTAATAGATTTAAACTACAGCCACCTGCAACCGAGCTGTATATCTTTGACGTCTAGATTTGGTCTGTCTTATTGGGACACATGTTGGAGAACCCCTGTATTATCCCCCGTCCTTGGGTAATAGCAAGAGGTGAGACAGACAAACACACGTTTTGTACTCATGAGTAACTTTTATAAGTAGGCTTGCCATACGTCCCGGTTTGGCCGGGACAGTCCCGGATATACTGGGTTGTCCCGGTGTCCCGCCCGGTTGTTGAAATTGTCCCGGTTTAGATTCAGGGCACAGTTTCTTGGAAATAATTGAGCAAAATTATTAGATCAGAGAATGATTAATCTGCTCTTGTGTGATCAGTAACATTTTGGTAAGTAACACAGTAATACAAATTTGCAGAAGTGAAAAATACGAGTGGTACAACAAGAAGAAAACTGTTTTGTTTTGTAAAAATATCATGTTTGTGTACCATTATGAATAAAATAATAAAGATTATCTATTCTATATTTTAAGTGTTTTTTACATTAATGTTTTCATACTCCCCCCCCCCCCCCGGAACCGACTTCCCTAAACCTAAAGTAAAAAAGACAGAACTGTCCCGGTTGGTCCGTGAAAAAATATGGCAACCCTATTTATAAGTGACTAGCAATGTACCAGTCGTTGCGCTGGGGGGGGGGCATGGTGCACCCTTGTGTAACAGGATTGAATGTTACAGGAGCATCGTAGAATATTTACATGAGTTAAAGAAACAGCTTCGCATACAGTCGTCAATAAAATATGATGTACACATACGCACACACATACACTAACACAGACACTAACACATACAAACAAATAAACACACACACACACACACGCACACACACATAACATGAATGGGGCATGTTAGGGTTAATAAGTTGATGCTATGTGAGTAGAAACATTTTTTTTTCACCTGTCAGAAGTTACATTTTACCCGTCAACGCTTGTAACGTCTAACAGGGGTACCAGGTCTAACATGGGTACCAGGTCTAACATGGGTACCAGGTCTAACATGGGTACCAGGTCTAATCAGATACCGGGCTAGATTGGTATGGAATGTTGGGGTTGGGGTGGGAGAGAGAGAGAGAGAGAGAGAGAGAGAGAGAGAGAGAGAGAGAGAGAGAGATTACGACATCAAACGAAGAATTCCAAAAAATAATTGATGAATTGTTATTTGGCCCTTAGGGAGGTAAGTGTCAGTCCTCACGCATTAAAACGGCCACGTCCCATCTACTAATAGTTTTAATTTTTTTAGATTTTAAATTAGTAATAACAATAGTATGATAGAAATAATAAGTAAAGAAAAAGTAGTCTATTATGAACGAAACAGCAACATGTTTTTCCAAGCACCAGAGACAATCGATAGGTTGTTGTTGGACCTGGGTAAAAAAAGTACCCAATTTAGTAGAAATTAAATACTGTAAGGGGCGCCTTTTGCAGTGGCGTAGTGAGCTTAACTCGCGCCCGGGGCAAAATACATTTTTAGCGCCCCCCACCCCTTATTCGAAAACCATATAACATTATATGCAAAGTATATCATAAGGCGCCCACTTTGTGAGTAGCGTCCGGGGCAACGATGCCCCCCCTTGCCCCCCCTTGCCCCCCCTTCGCACTATGCCACTGCACCTTTGGCAGTGTCTAGACTGCCTGTCAATGAGATAGGATTTGCAGGTTGGTATAGCATCAGAGGCAGATCTACAGGCAACAAAACAATTGGTTTTATGCTGAATGATCGTCCCATTATGATGTGTACTTTAAACATTCAAACACACCAACACGCACATCTCTCTTACACACGCCTAAATCACTCACACACACACACACACACACTCACACACACACACACACACACACGCACACACACACTCCTTACATCATACACATACAAACACACATCGCGACGGAGAGCCACAAATCGTCACACCAACACACATCAAACAATGGATCCGTTGCCACGGTAACCACGACAGTAATGACTTGGACAGACTAATGCTGTAGTAGGTACATCAAACATCCATGTAAACAGAACGTTAGGCGCACTGCAGTGAATGGATGGATCCAATACAAGTTACCATCAGGAGCAGATAGATCAAGTTGTGTTCTGCTTCAAAGCACGCTGTCTGTACGTGGACTTATTTTCCCATTAAAATTATTATTCCATCATAACTCTAAAACAGGGGTGGTAAGACAATTAAAAGAAAGCTTGCCCACACCTTGTGTAAACTCAGGTGGAGTTGACTGGTCATCCTGTTACGGGTTGACTGACCGGCCACCCTGTCACGGGTTGACTGACTGGCCACCCTGTCACGGGTTGACTGACCGGTCATCCTGTTACGGGTTGACTGACCGGTCACCCTGTCACGGGTTGACTGACCGGTCACCCTGTCACGGGTTGACTGACCGGTCACCCTGTTACGGGTTGACTGACCGGTCATCCTGTTACGGGTTGACTGACCGGTCACCCTGTCACGGGTTGACTGACCGGTCACCCTGTCACGGGTTGACTGACCGGTCATCCTGTCACGGGTTGACTGACCGGTCATCCTGTCACGGGTTGACTGACCGGTCATCCTGTCACGGGTTGACTGACCGGTCATCCTGTCACGGGTTGACTGACGGTCATCCTGTCACGGTTGACTGACGGTCATCCTGTCACGGGTTGACTGACGGTCATCCTGTCACGGGTTGACTGACGGTCATCCTGTCACGGGTTGACTGACCGGTCATCCTGTTACGGGTTGACTGACCGGTCATCCTGTTAGGGGTTGACTGACCGGTCATCCTGTTAGGGGTTGACTGACTGGTCATCCTGTTACGGGTTGACTGAAAATATGACGAAGAAAATGAAAATGGACGGTAGACATTCAAAATGTAAATATTACAAAATGAAAACAAACACGGCGTGTCTGCGTTACCTTGATACCTGAAAGAGTTTTGATCAACATGCCAGCAATTAAATACTTTAACGGTGCGCCGTATTTTACATTGAGCATAATGTTGTGGACCAAGCCAGACAAATATTAAATTTACACTTACTGATCGATTGATGACTATGATGTTCAACTCAAATGAAGGTTAGTTCTAGTTCAAAGTAATCTTTCTTCTCTTTTCGGCTAAAAGTTATTTTCTGTGTTAGTCGTGACATTATTTTTGTGTTTTAGTAATAAGCTTGGATGTAATTTAAAAACTGCTGTCTGGTAATTTTGTTTTGTAAAACATTTTGATAATTCATTTGTAAGTTTGATAACGCCACACGTCACTCCGTTCACATATTTCTACACATCAATGGGAAAGATGGTCGTGTGGTAAAGCGATCGACTCTCGACCTGTGAGTCCCTGGTTCTATCACCGATGAGAACCAACGGATATTTCAGGCCATAGTTAAAGTCCCCGTTATATCTCTCGTGGTGCCTCCATGGCCATTGCACCATCGGTCATACTGGGGGATTAAAGAAGGGCGCCATAAGAAAACAGTCCCATTAGTGATTTACATGATCTAAGAGATTTCATCTCATTCTTAGAGTCACTCCCGCATCAAGTAGCGTGAATAAGCAACAATCAAGCTCCATTTTTCTAACTATATATCTAATCTAAATGTATAATGTTTAACAAATATAATCTATTTCTCTTATTATATTTGTGTGTGTGTGTGTGTGTCCCGATAAACAAACTTGCATGCGCATCAGTGCCGTAGCGAGCTTAACTCGCGCCAGGGGCACAATACCTTTTTAATACCTTTTTAGCGCCCCCCCCCCCGCATTCGAAAACCCTATAATATTATATGTAAAATATACCATTTGACGCCCCTTTGAGAGTAGCGCCCGGGGCACGATGACCTTACTTGCCCACCCCCTCGCCACGTCTCTGATGTCCATGTATGTTCATTGTTTAACGTGAACAGTCCACAGGGTAAAACACGCCGCGATGCAGTTGTTCACCGCCGTCGTGCTGACCATTGCTGTTTCTCTGTTGACCGCTCCGGGGGGCAGTCGGGCGCAGCCGTACGGAACCCCGCAGGAGGCGTACGAGGCTCTGCGCAGCCACCTGCTGAACAACTCGGTGGTGGTGCACAAGATGCCGCCATGGCTGAACCACGGAGACCAAAGCCACATGGTCATCACGTTGATTCTGATTGATACTCTGAACATCGATGAACTAAACCAGGCGAGTATATCTATCTATCTATCTATCTATCTATCTATCTATCTATCTATCTATCTATCTATCTATCTATCTATCTATCTATCTATCTATCTATCTATCTATCTATCTATCTATCTATCTATCTATCTGTCTGTCTGTCTGTCTGTCTGTATGTATGTCTGTCTGTCTGTCTGTCTATCTGTCTGTCTGTCTGTCTGTCTGTCTATCTATCTATCTATCTATCTATCGAACTATGAATATATCTATCTATCTATCTATCTATCTATCTATCTATCTATCTATCTATCTATCTATCTATCTATCTATCTATCTATCTATCTATCTATATATATATATATATCTATCTGTCTGTCTGTCAGTCTGACTCACTGTCTGTCTGTCAGTTTTTCTTTTTACATACCTTACTACATACTTACATAACTAACTAAATACCCATCTATCTATTTATCTAAACATTTAACTGTCTATTATCCATGTGTTTAACAATCTGTCCAAATTTTTCTTTAAAATTATTTATTCACCACCTACCTATCTATCTATGCATTCGTCTATTTATGTAATGACATTACGGGCATAACATGGAGCATAACACGGAGCATTACATGGGGCGTAGATTGGGTTATAACACGGAATATAACATCATAATAAATACATAATCGTCTAACATAGACGGTAGACCGTACGTTCGACCGTCTGTATAAAAATAGTCTGGGGAATTCCAAAATTATAGAAACTGAAATGAGACAACTTACTAAATGAGAGTATGTTTGGTGCGTATTTTGTTCTTCAAATGACTCTATCTTGAATAAAAATGAAATGCTGGGGAATTCTAAACACAACAAGGATTTCTTATTAATGAATTAAGATTTTTAAATGATATGGAGTAATGTGCGCAAATTATGTAAAGTTGTTACGTTTGTATGTTGAACATGATAAAACAAAAGGATGAACTGTTTGGAAATGAGTCCTTTAAAATAAAATTAATGAATTAAGATTTTTAAATGATATGGAGTAGTGTGCGCAAATTATGTAAAGTTGGATGTTAGATTCAAAGTTTAATAGTCGGGGGTTGTTTTTGTTAAACTTCTGTACCCATAATGAGGATTATTTTCTTTGGGATGAATTATATAAAATATGAACTTTATTTGATGTATTATTAAGTGTCCCTTAAATGTGTTTTGGCTACAATAATCTGCTCATGTCCTTTGGGGACACTTCTAGTACATAGCAATGCTATTTTTATGTATATAGATTGTTAACTCGCTCAAATATATATCACCATTTTCAACTCTAATTGCGTGCCTAATAGCCGGTCCGGGTACCGGGCCTATGTTTATTAGTGGGTTATAACGCGGGGCATAACAAGGGCATAACGCGGGGCATAACAAGGGCATAACGCGGGGCATAACAAGGGCATAACATGGGGCATAACACGGTGTAACCCCATGAAATAAAAGAAAATTGTCATGTTCAGTAAGTACGTCCAACGTTTTCAAGACATCATAGTGGGTCGAAAATCGTGAGTGACCGTTGATCAAGTTTAGGGAAACAGTTGACCCAACAATATAATAGTAACTCTGCCAGAGTCAGATGAGGAGACCGCTGTAACTCACCTTGTCTATCTTGACAGATGCACAAAGTATTAACTCACCTTTTCTATCTTGACAGATGCACAAAGTATTATCTCACCTTGTCTGTCTTGACAGATGTACAAAGTATTAACTCCATCTTAAGATACATTGTGTTAACTGTAAAGAAATCAGTGTTCAAAATGTTTTACAAAATTATGCTTCGTTGTTGTATTCTTGGTGAACTCACAAAAAGCCTGAAAAAGTGAAAATAAAGATAATATATTTATCTTAATCAATCAAGTTACCCCTCGATAATGATAATTTTGATTTTTCTTACAGGTAATGAGTGTCATAGTTTACCTCCAGTTTACCTGGTCTCAACCCGCTCTCGCTTGGAACACAACAGAATTTAATGATCTGGACGTCGTTGAGATCGACACGGGGTCCATGTGGAGCCCTGAAGTTAACGCCGTCATAGGGACCGGCGACAGCCTGAACTTGGATCTTCCAAATACGCTGGAGGTCACGCATGACGGTTCCGTTTCGGCCAGGAAGCAGCATCAGATAACTTTCAGGTGCAGCATCGACTTTAAGAAATACCCCTTTGACACCCAAGTCTGCCGCCTCCGGTTCCACGTCATGACGAAAAAGGGCCTGGGAATGCCCACTGTCCTGCGCTCGGATTCTAAAATTAACGTCGCCCTGCTCTACGACGTGCGCGGGGAGTGGGATGTTATGAATTTCGCCTTGGTCGGAAGCGCGACCAACAGCAGCGGCCTGTCCATCAATGCTACCAGCGCCACGTTCACGCTGAAAAGGCGACCCGTGTACTACGTCATCACGATTCTATTCCCCCTGGTGATGACGTCACTCATGATCCCGCTGGTGTTCTTGATTCCGGTCAACACGGGGGAGAAGGTTTCATACCTGGTGGCTATCTTCACGTCCACCGCCATCTTCCTGAACTTCATCTGGTACGTATACGGCGATGTGTGTTTAAAACACAAGTTTAGAACATATTAAGAATCATTGTACTTATTGAATTAAGTGTTTTAAATGGCTGTCCCTTTTTAAAAAAAATAACCTGTCACAGACCAACCAAATAAAATACTGTTTTTTTTAACGGAGCCAGATTAAAATATTTTTTTTTTGTACTATTCATTATCCAGTAAAGAGATAATTAAATCAAACCAATGATTAAATATTATTAGAATATAACAGGTGTGATATCTATAAAAAAGTATATAAAAACACGTCAAGTAATTTATTTAAATAAAATTCATGTGTGAACATTTAATTGAAAAGGCTTGCAAACTCATTTTTTTGTTTGTTTGCAACAAATGCGCAGAGCTTGCCACGATTATAAAACAGCCTTTATATTTTCACATTGTCTAATTTTTTTTTCTTTCCAGTAATGTGATGCCACGTAGCCTTTCCGTTGTTCCATATTTGGCAGTCTTTTTGATAGAAGTCCTGGCAGAGGGCTGGCTTGCCATGTTGACTTCATTAGTTGTTGTCAGAAAGTTCGCTAGAGAAGAACAGGTTGGTAATGGCTAATATATTCACAGGCGTCGTTATAAGTGGGTGCGAGGTTTTACGGGTCCCCGATAGGGTGGGAGGGTCATTGTTTTAGGGGGCCCCAACAAAAAAATTACATAAGGGCACACTATCTGTTAAGCAAAGACATTGGATATTGCACCAAGAGAAATGTACAAATGATTTCTCGAACCGTTTTAAGTTGATTTACACAAGAATACTAAAATCATAGCTAAATGCGTGCCTTAAGAAAAATAGAATTTTCCGAAGTATTACATCCAGTGGTGTACCTTAAAAGTACCTATGTAAGTAAAGGTTGAGTGGGTTTTGAACCCGTACTCTTTATCACCTATTAGCGAGAGGTAATTCATCAGTACGCTCATCGGCAGGTAAGCTGAATAGACATGATGCTGTTAACTGGTTTTGCAGTGGCGTCAATACAAGGCCTGCGAGATTTAATGTGTGTGTGTGTGGGGGGCAGGCCCGTAGCGTGCGGGGGCCGGGGGGGGGGCGGCCCTCCTGAGTTTTGTCTGGCCCCCCTCTGCTTGTTTGCTCTACATAGTAACATTTATTTTCTCGCCCCCTCCACTGCTATTGGCATGGCCCTTGCTGTAGAATGCCTGGCCCCTGCTGTAGAATTTTCACGCTACGGGGCCGGTGGGGGAAGGGTCATGGACACACATGAGAATTTTTTGACCCAGGAAGCTAGAACAACGGGACCAATCACCATTTTATAAGCAAAATAAATACATAAAAATCAACTTTTATTCTGAGAAGTGACCCCCCTCCCCCCTCCCCCCCCCATTTTCCTTTCAAACTTCCTGTAATTGAGTCTGCCAAGTTTATTTTAGTGAATCCACCGGGTTAGAGATACACTACAGGCAGTTACATACTTTTCTCTTTATCTTATCAGGCACACAAACACAGCAAGGGAAACGCCGTCAAACTATCGGCCCAATCGTTTAAACGGGCTCAGGTAGCCCCGGTAGAAATGGTACCGCCCCTGGTAAAAGGTTATCACGACTACTTTGTCGAGGACACCCCAAGTCCCGATCAAGCAGACGGTTTCTACAGACCAGACTCGCAAGTCAAAGGTGCCAGATGTAACGTGAACTCGACACTGCTGGACCGGGTCTTCTTCTTAACGTTTACCATCCTGCAGATTCTGTTTTTGATTGTTATCTTCTGTGTTGTGGACTGGCTATAACAGTCGAAGGCAGATTCTGTTTTTGATTGTTATCTTCTGTGTTGTGGACTGGCTATAACAGTTGAAGGCAGATTCTGTTTTTGATTGTTATCTTCTGTGTTGTGGACGGCTATAACAGCCGAAGGCAGATTCTGTTTTTGATTGTTATCTTCTGTGTTGTGGACTGGCTATAACAGTTGAAGGCAGATTCTATTGCATTTGTGTACACACATTTTAAAACTTATTGTTACTTTTGACATTTACATTTATCCTAAAGGGCAATTTTGTTTTCTATGCCATATTGAGTTAGAATTTTTGACGGGCCCGTCTACGTATGTAATGTTTATATATATATATATATATATATATATATATATATATATATATATATATATATATATACATAAAAGAAATATCATAGTTAATTGATAAACTTTTACAGGAGTGGGCAAACGACAACCCGCGGAGCCAAGTACAGCCCTGATTTTTTTAAAAGTTTACTTTATGACCAATGACGTTTATAATACATTTACCCTAAACATTTGTTACATGTAGACATATATATCAATCAGCTCTTTGTTTGTTACCTTCTGTCAAATGTACTAGTTCGCCTACCTAACTTCTACACAACAAACTACTTATCGCGCCCGGGGCACAATACCTTTTTAGCGCCCCCCCTTTCCCTCCCCATTCGGAAACCATAAAAAATTATATGTAAAATATACCATTTGGCGTCCCATTGTGAGCAGCGTCCGGGGCATGATGCCCCCCTCACTTGCCCCCCCCCACCTCACTACGCCACTGCACATATTTAAACTTAAATTCGGATAAAGTAAGTCAGATCTAAAAAAAAAAAAATATGTTGGTATACTATTTATGTGGTTTGTATAAATTAGTTCCTGACCGCTAATTATTTAGATTTTTACAAGATGGCCGGTGTACCTCTTTTCGGAAAACTGTAGGCTACTAATTTCTGGGGTTACTTCATCTTGGTCATCTCAGGAGTTGATGAAATCATTTAATAGAACTTAATCTGCTCCGTCCAGACGTCACTGCGGCTAGACTCTTAGTATCCCACCTCTCTCTGTCTGTCACACACATCTCTCTCTCACTTATATATATATATATATTCACACAAATATATATATATATATATATATATATATATATATATATATATACACACAAGCACATATAACATACATGCTCACATATTAACAATGCGTGTGTTTTTTTTTTGGGCTATCCGGTTTGCTTTTCCTGAAAACCGCCGTCAGTCTATTGTACATATTTTGATCGAACTCAGGATCTGTCAACTAATCCGCCGTGAAACAATCACACCAAACACTTCAAACCGCGTTATAGTTTCTATGGCAACGCCACACAACAAATCCCACCAGCTCAAACACGTTCACACAGTATTACTTACACTTATAGCAAATTGACACAATAAATGGAATCATCATTCACATTAATCGATAAACTTGCTTTTATTTGTAGTGTTTGACAAACATTCTTCAATAATTAATCACATGGCGTGATCATCTATGCACCACCATAAAGTTGGACGATATTACGTTCACAAGTGTTCAAAACAAAGCATTTCTCTCTCTCTCTCTCTCTCCCCCCCCCCCTTTCCGATTATGCCAAGTGAAATATCTTTATGTTCTATCCACCAATTTCAAACAAACCCGTGACTGGTGGATCTAACATGGGCACGTTGTGGCCTCACGTGACGGCACTGTGTGTGTGGGGGGGGGGGGAGGGGGCTGCCACACCCTCTATGTCCTCGTGATGTTATCAATAACATTCAATATAATGAATCCGTTCATCCTAATTATTACTCTTGTATACACTTGTAAAATTTAAGATCCAGAGGCTTCATGGCAGAATTCATCCGCCTGATTGTTTAAAGACACAAAACATGTGAATGGAACTGTGGGATTGTTTGTTGCAGCGGCGTGATTTTTTTTTTTTTAGCGTTCTTTGGCTGCCGTGTCCAGGCGTAGTTAGGAAACAAGGGAAGAGAAAGCACTTTCTCTGTCGCAGTACTGACCCATTCTCCAATTTAAAGATTTAAACTTGAATGGTACAGTTAAGACTGACGTATTTAATTTAAAAAAAAACTTGAATACGTATCCCTGAACTAAATTAAAAAAAAAAAAAAAAAAACAAAAGGTAAAATAAATAAGCAGCCCTCCCCCCCCTCCAACACTTGTTTTAACTAGGATCCGCCGCTGTAGGGACGCAAATAAATTTAAGGTCTTTAAAAAATCTTAATTTTGTAGGTTTGTTTTTAATTAATGAGGAGCAATTAAATCAATTTAAATCTATATGTTTATTGAAACATATGAAACTTATTTACTAAGCTATCCATGTTTTAACTACGTTCTCTTAAAATAGAATGAAACCCAGCCATCAGATCATTATAACCAAATATTTAATATAAATAAACATTGTGATAATTATAATTATTATAATTAAAAATAATATGATTACCATTATAAATTATAATAATAACAATTAAAGTATTTGCATAGCCGCGAGTACGTGAATTTTTAGCGAACCCCCCCCCCCCCAACTCTAACCTGTTGATGAAAAATCATCATCTTGTTTGTTTGTAAACATAATAAATCAATAACTACTTAAATACAAACAAACAGATACAATAAACACTTTGTATGTTTGTTCACGGGTGAAAGTTTAATGGCTTGATAATAACTTAACACTTGAACAGTCCAGAGTGAAAACATGCATCTGATTGTCAAGCCTTGGCAAGGACGTTGGCGGTTTTCACTTCATCATCATCCATTGATGCGCCTTGTCGTCTGCCGAGTGGCTGTCATCTGCGGATTAGACAAGGCAAGCAGTTGCTAGAACCGGTCGGGCGGGTCTGGGTATCGTTATTCTGTTTGACAGAGAGAATCGATTACATCAGGTGATCGTCGTGATGAGTACAAGTCAAATGAATCGATTACGAGACGAATAAATCTTTAGACATTCAGAAAAATTGGACAAAGTCGTGAAAGATGGTTGATTTTCCCCATAAAGTCGTCTAGCTTTAAATAAGTTTAACCTAACTTTAGTTGTGGAAATAGAACACATCCACTGGGTCCATTGTATGAACCAAGGAGACCATAATGTTCGTTTCACTTTTATTTTACTTACTAGCTGCACTCTGCAAAACCTTTGTATAGAGTTATATCCCCTTACACTTGATCGGTAGGCTAGATTATTTTTTTGGTTTCGGGCAGATCCGATTTTGACATGATTTGTATTTTAAACTGGAATACTGTTGTATTTATTCATTACTTTCGATTTAACGCAGAACCCAAATCGCTTTTACATATATTATACTTATTAACAAGTAGGCCTACTTGTTATATAAAAAATGATATTTGCACTAGTAAAGTTCCCCTAAGTCCCTACGGGCTCTTCGGGGCAGATGAAGTGTAAGATCGGCATATAAATGGTTTGTGTGGTTAGCACGATGCCAAGCCGCCTTTACTTCCCCCAACTTAAAGTCAAAGTAACCATTTTAAAGCTGGGTGGATTTGGGGGACTTACGTCAGGACCTGAAAAAAATCCCAAGGTCCTCGCTGAGGTTTGAACCCAGGACTTTCCGGTCGACAGTCGTGCGCTCTACACCGCACAACCACCCGTCCACTAATCTGTACACTAACTACATAGATTTGTTGTTTTTTTTTAAAGTGTGCACAAACGATCAAGAACATTAACTTTTAAAAAAACTCCAAGAAAAAATGTTTTTGTTATTTGCTGTGTTCTCTCCCTTTAATATAAGCAATGTCTACATTGCGTGACGTTCTGCTGTGAGTGCTAACAATTCAGTTCCAAGTACATGTAAACAATTTGTGTGCACTCACCTATGTAACTGTTGCAACGTGGAAAATTTCTCGGGGGCGCCGGCCACAGGGGGAAGGATTCGTTCAAGAGGGCCAGCATCCCGTCGCTCATGTGGAGGTTGATATGGCAGTGAATGACCCACAAACCAGGGTTTTTGGCCTGGTGATGAAAGGGAATATATATATATATATATATATATATATATATATATATATATATATATTGTCATGGTATAGTTATATATATATATATATTAATCGCAGTAGAATATGTTAAAACAGTGACTCTCAAAATGTGTTCCAATGATGAGCTTTCGGTTGGTAGCGACAACATTTTAAGTTATAATGTATCCACAGAAATTCTACATGGACACGATAACAGCTATATATCTCTACATGCTACACATATAAAAGTGTGCCAATATGCAAAGTGATAAGAGGGAGGCTATGCTCCGGGCCAGAAAGGCAGGGCCCAATTGAAGATATTCTTAGGGGCCCCTGCCTAGGACTGGATTAGCCATTGAGCTGATTGGGACCTGAAATATCAGAATAAGGATCCGTCGCAATTTTTCACCGCTAACTTGATACAAAAAAAAATAAATCAGAATAACTATTTCTTACTTAAAGGAATATATATGTATATAAATAAATAAATAAATATATATATATATATATATATATATATATATATATAATGCAAATATAGCAGGACAAACATTCAAAGGAATAACATATATTAAGTAATCAAATAGCTTATGGCCCCTTTGCTAGAAGAATGCTGGGCGCTTGACTGTGCCAGAACCGTCTTAACACTATTTTGGGCCCCTGGGCAAACCATATAGACTAGGGCCACTATGACTGCAGCTCAAACTAATAAGATAGAAATGATCGAATACAACTACCTAGGTAACCGATTAGACCCACGTTTCGATACCAGACTGGATAAACCCGAAAATATCTTAACCTTAAATCTGGCCACAACATAGCCACCGGATGGGACAGTGATGGTGTCCTTGATGGGCGGGCGACTGAGCTCCATGTCCGGTATATTGCCAAGGTTCCAGCTTTGGTTCGCCCACCTGGCACTGTTGCAGAAGCTCTCGGTCCCGTTCACTCCCTGGCCACAATCTACGTCAGCGTTTTGTTTGAGGAATTTCCCGTTGGTGACGTTGTATTCGGGAAAACCCATTTTCACAACCTGTGATTAGCATAAAGTACGACGACTATCATTGGAAAAAAACCAAAAAAAAAAAAGGTTTAAACTAATCGTAAATTATGCATAGCCCACCCATAAAGAGTATATAATCACAGCCAAACAAGACCATTGCCCTGGGATCCATTTGCCAAAAGGCTCCATCCAGTAAGTAGTGTTGAAGTTTTATTTCAAGGGTCATCGGGGCTGGGGTCATCGGGGCTAATGAAGTGTGGACCTTATCTGTCTCTCTAGGGCATTGAATATCATGGAATTTCGCGGTCAGCCCAGCCGCCTTTACTTCCCCAACTTTAGTCAGGTATCCATTTAGAGCTGGGTGAAATTGAAGGACTTTAGCCATCTTTTACAAGGACCTGGAAAAATACACTTGGTTCTCACTGAAGATCGAACCCTGGACTATCACGTCGACAGTTGAGCGCTCTACTCCACATGTCCACCCGTCCCTCTCCTTCCAATAGACAAGTGCAAATCCCTTATGAAACTGGGGCTATTAAGGCCCTAAAATGAATCTTTGCCTGGGCACCCCACATCCCCGAAATTCTTCAAAAGAATCTGTTTGGAACAGACATGGACAAACTACGGCTTGAGGGTCAAATCTGGCCCGCATGACTGTCTGATTCGGCCGACAGGATTGTCTGATTCTGCCCGCAGGACTGTCTGATTCGGCCCGCAGGACTGTCTGATTCTGCCAGTAGGACTGTCTGATTCGGCCCGCTGGACTGTCTGATTCGACCCGCTGGACTGTCTGATTCGGCCTTTCACTAATTTCTACCAACAGCCTATTAAGTTTTTAGGTCTACCTTTTACATACATTAGTTCTTGAACCCAATGCGGCCCGCGACTCAAAAAGTTTGCCCACCCCTTTGGCCTTTTCCCTAATTATGGTCACTTACTTGGAAAGAGTAGCCGTGAAGGTGGATGGGGTGGTCCCATCCGCACCCTCCGCCCATGTTGAGAAAGACCAGCTGGACAAGGTCCCCATCAAAATAGGTCACGTGGTAAGGACAGTGGCAGATTTTATTGTCGCCGCAGCTCTCCCTCTTGCAAGTGGGTCCTCTCAGGTCGGGCTGCATGTTGAGCACAGAAGTAGGTTAGCGTGATACATTGGAAAGACAGACAGAATGATGGGTGAGTAGATGAAATATAGATTTACCTGGAAATACCCGTCACCTGGAAATATGTCAGATTCCACCAAACCATATAACTAGTAAATGAGTTTTTTAAAAGAAAGCTGTTAAGTTCCTGTAAGAATGTTTAACTCTAAGATTACATAAACCACCAATGGGACATTCATATTTGCCCCTTTTTTCATAACCATCATTTCTTATAGTGAAATGACCGTGGAGGCACTACGGGAAACAGAGAAATATTTTACCATGACCTGAAAATAAAAATCCTATTCTTGTGATTAGGCAAATTAGGCAAACGGCCAAAGGGGGGCGGCTTCCTCTACAGACTCCACCTCCTATCAAATGTTATTAAAGCTCATAAAGGTACTTTTGCTCCGGGCCCTCAAAGATCAAAGAACGGCCCTATGTTTTTGTATACATATAATATAAATTTGACAAGAAAACTTTATAAAAAAGTGTGTTTTTTTACCTGAGCTAAAGGTACCATAGGATGGTCCACATACGCCCTGCCGTTGACAGATCCCGGTGTTTCATCACGGCCGGGAAAGGCAAAGTTCATGAAGTATTCAACAAAGTGTTGGTCCTGTGGTGGCTGTCATAGAGATGAACAGGTGTATACCAACATACACACACATATATATACTCATTCCCAAATACACATACATAAATACTGTAACGTTTAGATATACTCAAACATTCTTGCTTTCGTTTACACACATAATACAAATACATGTATACTGCAGAGCTGTAGCTAGCTATTGTTGCGCCCTGTGAAAGTTACATGTGTTAGCGCTCTTTCTCCCAATTTGAAAAAAAAATTCAAAAACATTTAACCCATATGGCGGCGCTCTTCAGGCGCCCCCTTCATAGTTCGGCGCCCCCGTGTGGCCGCACAACTCGCGGTACCCTTCCTACGCTAGTGGTATATTGTATGTATATATATTATACATCCATATTTTAGATACATAAATAACGAACAAACATAATCATCAAACATAGCCTCGTGGATGCATGAACCCATGCATACACAATAATAGCGTCCCGGGCTGTCTTGTAGGGTCAACCTTCCACCCTTCCCTCTATTAACGTACCCACAGTGGCACCGAGAGCAAACGCGGGCCCCAGGGCAGGACATCATTGCGGGCCCCTTATTAAACAATGAGTCGTGAAAAAATTGACATGGTCGGGGCTGCCGGGCCCCCTTTATGCCCCCTTACAGATGCGAGCCCCCGGCAATGACCCCCTGCCCCCTCTCGGCGGCCCTGCGTACCCATATTCATGGTTTCTCATATAAATACACAACTACACATGTATGGATTGTATGGTACACATTGAACAGGATAATGAAAACTCACAGATAAATATACACACATTTACATATATACCTAAATGCACGTCCATGATTATACATATCAAATTTACACTTGTGTAAATCAACTGATAACAAAATATATATACATGCAAGTGCAGACACTCCTGCGCTGATCAGACAAAGTCGAGTTACCTCCTCCTGCGTCTGCGGCTCCAGTGATTTGACTTGGTCAAAATTGACGCACTCCGTGTTACTGCCACTTGGGTAATAGAGAAATGGACAGTTAAACACCCGACACGGTTTCAGCGGCGTACACTCAGCCCTCTGGGACGTGGGGTCTGTGTCCGCCGGGGCGCCTTTGTAATGCAGGATCGCCTCAGCCACATGGTGAACGCCTACCTGGTGTTGTTGATAAAAAAGATTTGCGTCTCATACGATTTTAAAAAATAAATAAATATATAGCCCGGTCACGGCCGGTTATTTCGCGTGGGCACAAACGGGCTAAGGGAGGTCACCGCAATAAGAAAGTAGAGGAAACCGTGGAACGTTGATTTGTGTGTGTGTGTGTGTGCCTCGGGCAGAGTGGACCAGTCGGGTAGTTTTGTTTGCCCATTGGTCAGGAAGTCAGGACGTCAGTTTCTTTGAGCTGAGGGACACAGCGAGTTTGATCTCACGGGGTTTTAAGAGATTAAGTGTCAAGCTCGCAGATAAACTGAATTCAAAGAGGGAGAGATTGGGGTGGGGGGGTGGACATCAGAATGAAAGGACTACAGCTAATCAATGTTAAGTGGACTGTCATTTTATAAAATATAATCGATAATTAGTTTTGTGATTTGAAACTGAAATTTGAATTCTAAATTCTTTTATAATATTTTTTTTTATTTTTATTATTTTTTTTTTGAATGATTATTTACAAACGTTTAAATAACCATCTGCCAGTCATAAGTCAAAATGTTTGACCCATTTCCACAAAGCTTCAGTTATGATATTTGACATTTGGTCTAGCTAATGTATACTTGGCTTTAAAAAGTACGGAAAGTGTAGCTAGGAAACATAATCTATTGGTATTTTTAAAAAAAGGAGACAAATAAGGTTCGTTTCAAACACACATAAATTGATAAATGAATAATAATAAACAAATAAAACATAAAGAAAAATCCAATGAAATATATTGTTATATACATAGGAATATAAACTTTAAAAAAAAATTCAAAACGACCCTAACAAACGATGAAATCCCCCACTCCCCCACCCCGATTATTTTAAAGTAAATTATGGAAAGTGTAGGAATTGTTTGTGTGCCAATGTTTGTGTGTTGATTCTTGTCTGCTAAATTCTGTGTGTTACCATTTGTGTGGTGATAGTATGCCTAACGGGCTCTAGACAGACCAGATAAATACAGACTGCTGTATTTCAGGGGCTTAGACAGACGGTTTTCTAGTTAAAACAGTTTGGAGGTGTGTATGTGTGTGCGTGTGTGTGTGAATCCTTTCGATATGAGTGTCGTGTTGTGACGTGTAGCTTACACTCACGGATCTTAACATGACAATCTTCCCAAAGGCCCCACAGATGACAATCTTCCCAAAGGCCCCACAGATGACATTCTTCCCAAAGGCCCCACAGATGACAATCTTCCCAAAGGCCCCACAGATGACAATCTTCCCCAAGGCCCCACAGATGACAATCTTCCCAAAGGCCCCACAGATGACACTTCCCAAAGGCCCCCACAGATGACATTCTTTCCAAAGGCCCCACAGATGGCGATCTTCAAAAGGCCCCATAGATGACAATCTTCCCAAAGGCCCCACAGATGACATTCTTTCCAAAGGCCCCACATATGACATTCTACCCAAAGGCCCCACAGATGACAATCTTCCCAAAGGCCCACAGATGACATTCTTTCCAAAGGCCCCCACAGAGGACATTCTACTCAAAGGCCCCACAGATGACAATCTTCCCAAAGGCCCTACAGATGACAATCTTCCCAAAGGCCCCACAGATGACATTCTTCCCGAAGGCCCCACAGATGACAATCTTCCTAATAGCCCCCGGGTACTAGCGCCCCTGACCCTTCCCCCATCCCACACACCTTACCTCCAGTGTCTGACCCCTAATCCAGTAGTTCCCCGCGGACTGGTCGCACGAGATGACAACGTCTATACGTTCTCCGGGGTGAACGATGACGGACTCAACCTCGAAGGGCTCCAGGTCCCCACCGTCAGAGGCCACAACCAGGAGAGGGTGGCTGTCGACGGACACGCGGAACGGGTACACGTCTCCTGGGTGATACAGTCGTAGTCTGTTGAAGCAGGAAAAAAAAACATGGTCTATACTGCTTGGACTGGTTACCAGCAAAGAGTTTCTAACAAACAAAGTCTATACTGCTTGGACTGGTTACCAGCAAAGAGTTTCTAAATTGAAATTTAGATTCAACGCAAAGAAACATTCAGCACGTTTCTATATTATAGTAAAAGAATCGGCTGCCCCTGGATAAAGTGGAATTACTTTAAAGACATCTTCGTCATTTACTTGTTAGGGATTTAATGCATTTTTTTCTTAATTTCATTGTTTAGATTTTGTCTAACTAGCATTTAAAATTTCACATTTGACTTAATAATATGTTAGCAATGGGGCCAATAGGAAGGGAGCAGTCCGCCCCAGGGGGACACTTACGTTAACACTTGTAAGGAGCGGCAATTTATTTCTTTATGTCCTTTATTATAGCACGGGAATGGGGCGGCATTTTTAGAGCTGATCCCGGGCGTCACTAACGCTAGTTAAGGGCCGCAGTGAGTGGTGTATTTTTTTTTTCAAATGGCACAAAAGTTATTGCAGCAAATATTTCTGACAGCTAAACTGAAATAAATAAACAAACAACTATACAAACTATTAATTGCACCCTAAAATCTTTCTCGCCATATGTGAATGAATCTTTAAACGAACAAAAAATATATATAAAGAACTTCTGAATTACCTGTACGTTTTGCCACTCTCCACATTGAAAGTCGACAACGGGGCGCCATTGTGTTTGGTGCCTGTGTCGTCATAGAAACGACCTTTGCCGTTGATGAGCCCTGACTGGAAAATAAAACCACTGAAATAGATAAAAAATAAATGTTGCCAACTCTAAAGTATCATTGCGTGAAAAAAAAAATGTAAGGACCAAAAAACACGCATGCTGGGCCGAGGGCGTATTTCATGTATCGACAGTGGCGTAGCTAGCATCAATGCTGCCCAGGGCGGACTATAAAAATGTCTTCCTATTTCCAAGCCATTAAAAAAAATACCAAACTGATAACAAATGCCGCCGCTTGCTTGGGGGCTAATTAATTTCCACCAGCAGACGTGGATTTTAAGTAACAACATTGACTGCAGAACATGAACAAACAGCGAGGGACATTATCAAACTTCAAGGGACATTATCAAACATCAACATTCTTACATTCACACATCGATCATATCACGTTAATGTCCTCTAATGTAAGTTGGGTTGTATATAACAACTCCTTTATTCTACCACTGGTCTAGAAAAACGTTTGGGTGGTTGCGGCTCTTGGAGCCCTAGAACAACGTTTGGATGGTTGCGGCTCTTGGAGCCCTAGAACAACGTTTGGATGGTTGCGGCTCTTAGAGCCGTACAACAACGTTTGGGTGGTTGCGGCTCTTAGAGCCCTAGAACAACGTTTGTATGGTTGTGGCTCTTAGAGCCCTATAACAACGTTTGGGTGGTTGTGGCTCTTAGAGCCCTAGAACAACGTTTGGATGGTTGCGGCTCTTAGAGCCATACAACAACGTTTGGGTGGTTGCGGCTCTTAGAGCCCTAGAACAACGTTTGGATGGTTGTGGCTCTTAGAGCCCCATAACAACGTTTGGGTGGTTGCGGCTCTTAGAGCCCTAGAACAACGTTTGGATGGTTGCGGCTCTTAGAGCCCTAGAACAACGTTTGAATGGTTGTGACTCTTAGAGCCCTATAACAACGTTTGGGTGGTTGTGGCTCTTAGAGCCCTAGAACAACGTTTGGATGGTTGCGGCTCTTAGAGCCATACAACAACGTTTGGGTGGTTGCGGCTCTTAGAGCCCTAGAACAACGTTTGGATGGTTGTGGCTCTTAGAGCCCTATAACAACGTTTGGGTGGTTGCGGCTCTTAGAGCCCTAGAACAACGTTTGGATGGTTGCGGCTCTTGGAGCCCTAGAACAACGTTTGAATGGTTGTGACTCTTAGAGCCCTAGAACAACGTTTGGATGGTTGCGGCTCTTAGAGCCCTAGAACAACGCTTGGGTGGTAGCGGCTTTTAAGGCCGTTTGGGGTTTCATCGTTGAGCTAAATGCGGCTCCCAATAAATACGTTTTTTTTAAATTAATATATTATTTCATTTTAACCAAATCTTGTTCAACGGAGGCTTATTATGGAACTTTTCCCCTACATAAATAATAATTAAAAAATAATAAAAAAATAACGTCAACGAAAAAATGAAAATCTACCCTCATCGGCCTCATGCGGTGGCTTAAAAAAAAAAGCTAACGACCGCACCGCACGGTTCTTATCGCGCGAAAATCGCACGTGGCACTTGCCCTAGTTGCAGCTCCCGAAATCCCGATACGACGACGACAACACCACGTACCTGTACTTGATACCTGCGTGGGTGCTTGTTATGTTGTGGCGCTCCCCGCCGACGTAGAAGCCCCACCTCATCTTGGCCGTCATTGCCGTGGAGTCCCAGTTGTGGTTCCAGTCGTGGAACATCAGGATGAACTCTTGATCGTCCTTGACCTCTCTTCTGTCTAGCCTGTGGTCAGTAGAATATTTTCATTTCAAATCTCTGTCGCAACTCTTTAAATAAAAATCAAAAGCCTGTTTATTAGATAACCTCCCTTAGTTTGATCACAGTCACATTTTCCTATCTGTTAGAATAACTAACCAAACTAAAAAAACAAACTAGAACTAACTTTCTCTCTGCATTTATCAAATTTATCTAATGATACTACATAGTGGGAAAACAAAATATTGTGAATTCATATTTTCAAATGTCCAACAAAATCTAGAAGGTACAGACTTCGAGCTACTCCAGTCCTTACAACATTAAAGACCCCCGGGCTAAACCAAACCATTCGGAGCCTACTTCAACATCTCAAAGGAATACAATTGGTATAGCCTAGTGCAATTAGAATGGTCTAGTTATCCTGATGTACACATACTCGAATGGATGGTGTAAAACGTAAGATCGGGCTTGATGTGTTGTACTAAATGCAGACCTCACGTCTTGAGCCAGTATTAAATGTCTAGCAGCTGCTGGACAATTTAAACTTGATACTATTTTCTTTTTTTTGTTCAATCTCACATAATAGCAGCGGTTATGTAGACAAGGCCATGTAGACAAGGCTATGTAGACAAGGCCATGTAGACAAGGCCATATAGACAAGGCTATGTAGACAAGGTATGTAGACAAGGCCATGTAGACAAGGCCATGTAGACAAGGCCATGTAGAAAAGGCCATGTAGACAAGGCCATGTAGACAAGGCTATGTAGACAAGGTATGTAGACAAGGGCATGTAGACAAGGCCATGTAGACAAGGCTATGTAGACAAGGCCATGTAGACAAGGCCATGTAGACAAGGCAATGTAGACAAGGTTATGTAGACAAGGCTATGTAGACAAGGCTATGTAGACAAAGGCCATGTAGACAAGGCTATGTAGACAAGGCTATGTAGACAAGGTATGTAAACAAGGCTATGTAGACAAGGTTATGTAGACAAGGCTATGTAGACAAGGCTATGTAGACAAGGCTATGTAGACAAGGTATGTAAACAAGGCTATGTAAACAAGGTATGTAGACAAGGCTATGTAGACAAGGCTATGACCGAAGCCTGCCAGATTCAAACCAGGACTTCTTTAAGACTGAGATGTTTATCTCTTGATAGTACAAACCACCACTGGGACAGTTTTTTGTTGTGGACTTTGTACACAATCAACATAGCCGAGATTGCTAGCAAAGACGGAGGGACCACGGGTGACATAGTGATAACTGGAGTCGCAGTGACTCGAACCAGTAATTTGCGGCTCACCTATCGGACTCAAGACCAATGCACCACCAAGTCACAAACCCGTAATTTGAACCACGTCTGTGGGGTTCACAACCGAATTGCAATAAAAAAAAATTATATTCCAATTTATCGTTCAAAATCTAATACAAATTTGAAAAAAAAAATGAATATATTTTTCTGTATAAAAAGCGTTCATTTTCACAGTCGAGACCAGAGCAAATCAGAATGCAAACAGAATGCCGTGTTTTCTTATCTCTATTGTGTGTAAAACCAGATGTGTAACTTAAAGTTGACTGTAAACATTTGATAAAATACTTTGCAATGTATTCGTAAAGAGGAAGGGAAAGGGGCAAAACTCCAAAATATAGTCGGGTGCTGAGGGCATCAAAGGGACGTAATCCGGCACTACTGATGGTGCTGGTATAAAAACTTACCCTGGATGAACTATAAATGGTCCGTAGAGCCCATTGGTCATTTGAGGACCACTGTGGGAATGGTAAAAGAAAGATCCTTTTGGCTCCGCTCTGAAAAATAAACAAACAAAGTCATTAACGGACTTACAAATAAATAACACAGGTAAATAAATAACACAGGTAAATAAATAACACAGGTAAATAAATAACACAGGTAAATAAATAACTAATGCAATAGACGAACATTAATACTTTATATTTAAAAAAATAATCTCTCTGTAAATAACGATTACCTCATGTTATATATATGCTACAGTTAGTTGTTACTTTTATAATCATAATTATTGATAGACAAATTACGCCACCGCCTACCGGACTCTCCCCCCACCTCGCACTATAAAAGGGGGCCATTAAAGTATCCAATGGTGGATGGATGGTCGAGCGGTGTAGAGGGCATGGCTGTCGACCTAAGAGTCCCGCGTTCGATAATCGGTGAGAAAACCAAGGGCATTTTCCCACGTGAAATTTGATGTAAAGTCTCCCCCCTCCCCAAGTCAGTGGCGCAACCAGTGGGGGGGGGGGCAAGGGGTGGGCTTGAGCTCCCCCCCCCCCCAGGTCAAATCATCAATACATAATTTACATTATAAAGTTACAAAAAAGACTGTCAAACTGTCTTTTTTCACTATGTGAGCCCCCCCCCTCCCCCCAGCACTTTTTAGCTGGTTGCGCCACTGCCCCCAGTCCACAGAGCTTTAAATGGTTACCTGCTTTTGTCGGGGAAGTTAAGGCGAGGTCCGTTGTGCTAATCACACAATCCCTTCATAGCCCCCTCCCAATTGCCATTTAGGGCTAAGGGAACATTACTAAAGTATAAATTCCTACCAACCCTAATGCTAAGATGGCCCCCTCCTACAAACATCTATAGAATAATGTGCCCGGGCCCCACCAGATACCTGAGAGCGGGCCCTGATTATAAAAACAATAGAACAGATTACAAAAAAAAAACGAAAAAAAAAACAACACCACTTAGTATGTCTAATGTATGCAGTTGCTATAGTTACGTGAATGTTTGGTCAAACTGCTGGCCGGGCAGAATGGGGCACTGCGTCACAAAGGGCACCCCGTCACTGAACGGTGTCCCAGTCTGGTGCTGGCCGTGGACGTGAAGTGACGTAGTTTCCTGTGTCGGCGAATGGGACAATGGTAAAAAGAGAAAACTATAAATAGATACACTTCTATGAACAACACTGCGCACACACATAGTTGTAAATAAGTTATAATCACAGTTTACTATCGTGGGTCACGTGAGATATTTGGTTGGTGTCTTGTTGTTTGTTTACTGTGTTTGTGTCAAGAGTTGAATTAAAGGCGTATAGAAGCAAATCTGTCTTTGATATCTGGAATTATCTACATGTCTAGCTTTCCATCAACAGATACATCTCTCTGTATACTAATCTAGTCTGTTGTATTACTATAGATATATCTAACGATATATCATCAATCTATATATAGTTTATAGTTTTACCCAGTACATGAATCTCTCTCTCTCTTTTTCTCTCTCTCTCTCTCTCTCTCTGTGTGTGTGTGTGTGTGTATATATATATATATATATACATATATATATATATGTATTTGTATCTATCTATCTATCTATCTATCTATCTATCTATCTATCTATCTATCTATCTATCTATCTCTCTCTCTGTCTGTCTGTCTGTCTATTTATCTTGTCGATCAGTTCTGCTGGTCACTAGAATGACCCCATTTCCTACTCACGTGCATCATCTTGTTGTGGACGTGCAGGTGTACCCTTTGACCGAGCCTTACGTGCAGGGCCGGGCCCGGTATGGTGCCGTTGTACGTCATGACCAGCCTAGGCTCGAAGTAACCGTCGGCCGTGATGACATCATCGGGCGACACTGGAGCGTGGTCACCAGTCATTTCCTTGTTGTAGCTGTTCAATACAAGCAACAATTTAGCAGGCCATAAGTAACTGACTGAGTCCTCGTAGCGAAAATAATCTCTCTCTCTCCCTCCCTCTCTCTCTCTCTCTCTCTCTCTCTCTCTCTCTCTCTGTCTCCCTCCCTCTCTCTCTCTCTATCTCTCTCTATCTATGTCTCTCTCTATCTCTCTTTCTCTCTCTCTCACTCTCTCTCTCGCTGTCTATCTCACTCTCTCTCTCTGTCACTCTCTCTCTCTCTCACTCACTCACTCTCTCTCTCTGTCTCTCTCTCTCTTTCTCTCTCTCTCTCTTTATATATATATATATATATATATATATATATATATATATCTGTCTATCTCACTCTCTGTCACTCTCTCTCACACTCTCTCTCTGTCACTCTCTTTATCTCTATCTCTTTCTCACACACTCTCTCTCTGTCTATCTCACTCTCTCTCACTCTATCTCTCTGTCACTCCCTCTCTTTCACTCTCTCTCTATCTCTCCCTCATTGTCTCTCTCTCTCTCTCTCTCTCTCTCTCTCTCTCTCTATATATATATATATATATATATATATATATATATATATTAGGGTGGCCCAAAATATCTTTTTGTCAAATTTTTTTGGAGCATTTGTTTTTTGTGTTTCCTTTGACTTCAAAACAGCACAGACAAAATTTCATGAATATATGACTTTATTTAGAACTGCCTCATCGACACTGAAATTTAAAATCATATTGAATTAATTTTGGATGTGAGTATGCATATATAAAGCACACAGAAAGTGCTATATGGTTCTGGAAATATTTAGACAAAATCTATACAATTCTATTAGGTCCTGGAAGGTACTATGAAATCCCTAGAAGGTTCTAGAAGCTTCTAGAAAAACGTTGAAAATTTGAGAAAGTTCCGGGAAATTCTAGAAAACTCTAGAAGTTTTGATATTCATATAAATAACCAGCTTCACAAGTGCATTTCAATTTAGTTATAAATATCAAGTGTTATAAGATCAAATGTTGCGTCTATACAAATATCATTCATTTAGTTATGACTACTAGGTCGAAACGTGTTGTTCATTTAACTGGCATAGAAGTTGACACAACTCCTGTTTATTGAGCTAGGTACTTCCCCTAATTGAGCCTACTGGCCAATGGTATGTTTACAAACACAGCCATCGGGCAGTTAGTTGGTACAATTTTTCATGACCTATTTCTTTGCTTGTATACTGTCCAGTTGACATGCCAATGTTTATTGAGCTAGGTACTTGCCAATGGTATGTTTACAAACACAGCCGTCTTCAATAAGACATTTGGGGGTAGTACAACTGGAGCGTCTGTGCTGCTATTAAAGCGTTTAAAGACGTTTTTGCCAAAAATAAGACAGGCAGAATTTAGTATATGTCACGATGTCCGAAAAGAGCGAAATCTACACTATTAAAATAAGAAGTGATCACATTTTATTCAAATATCCTTAAAATGAAAGACAACTCAAAATATTTGCCACGTGGAGATTACAAAGAACTTCTGACACTGAATCTTATCTTCCTGTGAGAAATTCCCCCCTTGGGGTGCGTTTTCATGTTCCAGGAGCTTATCATCATGAAAGGTGAATGTCTAAAATATTCTACATCATGAAGATGTATCTTTTCCGTAATCAATTAAAGCTGACTAAGCATGAAGACAGATAATTGCAGAATATGGTATCTTTGCATCCTTGGTTTATATTAAAGCTTGGATTCAGTGTCCCATTTTAGCAGACAAACCTTTAAATGATCTGGATATCATCAAGCTTCTTATTAATTATAAGAATTTTTTCTCCCTTCATTTCTCAGACTGCATTGAAAACAATTGACCGACATCTCTGGTACCTTATTGCAGAACTCATTCTTTTGGTTATCTTTTCTCAACGTGTCTCAGTGGATGAGAAAAACAGCCTTGCTGCTTGCTTGAGGCAATTTGTGCAGAAATCTTCTGATGATCAGAAAGAAGAAAGGAGCATCTGCAGTACAAATGATCCTTCAGCACTTCATAATGTGACATTAAAGGATTTTGTGACTTCTTCAACGCTGCTCTTCTTTAATGCTCTTCTGCCTCCCATAAATTTTATCATGACTGATGCTTCCCCCTGGCAACAAACTCCATTCTTTCAGAAGGCAACATCAGTGTTCTCTTCCTTGAAAGTTGTCAATGACTGTGCTGAGCGGAGAACGGAGAAATGCACTGGCGTCATCATTCAAATCATCTGTCACCAAATCAGAGGACGAAAAGCAGTACATGCTCCTAATTGTTGAACAGCATCGCAAAGAGTTTCCAGATGCCAAAAAAAAAACAACTGTGCTAAAGAGATCGCAACTTGAAGACCTTCAGGACTCAAAACGCTCAGACTAAAAAGTGTATTTTTGAATGGCGTACTTAGAACTACTCTGCAATACAGTCAAATTAATTTGTCATGTAACTAGTATTATTTTACTGTTTAATTCCTACTGTGTATTATAATTGTTCTTTGTATCTAAAAAAATAGCATTATAAACCTTGCAAAATTTTCATTTAATGCAACTGCCGAATACCATAAACACGAGATAGCAAGTGCATGAGGCAGTATTTATAGGAGCCAAAATGGTGTGAAATTTGGTATATACATGTTTTAAATCACAGTGAACCAGAAAACTAAAATGCTCTTAATAAAAAATCAACTTTATTTATTTCCATTATAAAGTGAGCCACCCTAATATATATATATATATATATATATATATATATATATATATATATATATATACACACACAGTGGATTACGCTTAATTGGGACACCGCTTATTTGGGACACATCTCAGATAAACCAAACCAAGAAGCCAATAGAAAATTTGTATGTTTAATTGGGACAGCCGCTTAATCGGGACAAAATGCCTCGGTCCCGATGTGTCCCAATTAAGTGTAATCGACTGTGTACATATATAAGCTATTTACTCCTGGCGTTGCCCGCGAAATCTCGGTGTCACGTGAGACCCCTTTCCTAATCAATATACCCCCCCCCCCTTTAGTGAAATGACTTGTTAACTGAATTAAAACAAAACTCAAAATGAAAGTAGAAAAATCAACCAGGAAATAAGACATGAATTGTTCACAAAAGAATACAAATACATACATTACAAATACAAATACATACATTACAAATACAAATACATACATTACAAATATAAATACATACATTACAAATACAAATACATACATTACAAATACAAATACATACATTACAAATACAAATACATACATTACAAATACAAATACATACATTACAAATACAAATGCATACATTACAAATACAAATTACATACATTACAAATACAAATACATACATTACAAATACATACATTACAAATACAAATACATACATTACAAATACAAATACATACATTACAAATACAAATACATACATTACAAATGCAAATACATACAGTACAAATACAAATACATACAGTACAAATACAAATACGTACATTACAAATACAAATACATACATTACAAATACAAATACGTACATTACAAATACAAATACATTCATTACAAATACAAATACGTTCATTACAAATACAAATACATACATTACAAATACAAATACGTATATTACAAATACAAATACATACATTACAAATACAAATACATACATTACAAATACAAATACATTACAAATACAAATACATACATTACAAATACAAATACAGTTTTATAAAGCAAAGGTGTTAAATATCCTAATTCACATCTCGTTCCTTAGTATATACAAGAAAAAAAAATACCACCTGGATATTAAGGGGTGTAAAAAATTAATGTAAAGAAAAGGGTTTGAATGAGCTGTATGTAATAAACATATGTTTCAAGAACGGATATTACAAAAATATCAGTGCAATGTTCCAAATACAAACGCACACAAAATTCCTACTTACATACAGGCCGTTGGTGTAATACAGGGGTGGGCAAACAACGGCCCGCGGGCCGCATGAAGCCCTTTAGAGTATGTTATGCGGCCCGTATTTATGTACATATTGCGAGTGTGAATGCGAAATTGATGGCAAAATGCACGGTTATTATCATTACTTCATATTTTCATACGTCGTAAATTGTAATGGAAGTAGACAAAAAAATATATGCAGCCCGCCGATAACAATCAGGTTTTCAATGTGGCCCTCCGTAGAAAAAGTTTGCCCACCCCTGGTGTAATATATATATAGAGTACAGATGTTCGAGTGGTGTAGAGCGCCTGAATGTAAGACCGGGGGGGGGGGGGTCTGGGGATTCGATATTCGTTGCGATAAGACGATTTTTTTTTAAGGTCATTGTGTATCTGACTAGAGCTGGGGGAAGTAAAGACGACTGGGCGTTGTGATAGCCACACAAATCTCCTTTGTATGCCGTGGTTACAGAGGGAACAAGTGAATTCTACGCTTCATCTGGCTAGAGCTGGGGGAAGTAAAGACGACTGGGCGTTGTGATAGCCACACAAATCTCCTTTATATGCCGTGGTTACAGAGGGGACAAGTGAATTCTACGCTTCATCTGACCCGATGGCCTAAGGAAGCTTTGATTCTTTTTAAAATATATTTATTTGTGCGTGTGTGTGTTGTGTGTTTGTGTATGTGTGTGTGTTGAAAAGTCCAAGAAGTTGTCCACAACATCAATATGTTCTAATAACTCTCTTCATTGGGATAAACTATATTTTTATGGGATCGTAGATTGTTTTAGGCCTATATATATTATATATATAAAGAAAAATATATAAACACCTGAAGGGTAAGTAAGTGGGACAATGACAGCCAAAGGGGACATAATCAGCTCTTTTTGTGATTTATATTATCAGTTGATTGATTTCTTTCATTAAATTGTCTTTTAGCACATTTTAGGGCATAATACAATATTCATATACCAGTGATATAATCAGAAATACCAATACAGTGTTACTTTTTTTTATCATAATGAAAAAGCAAATATAGAGACAGACAATCAAACCAACAGACTGACAAACATATTATTTAGAGAGGCAGATAAATAAACAAATACATTGTTATGAAAGCAGGCTATATAAACTTTTAAATCCTGAATTTCCTGTTTAGCCGATGTATGAATGTGTTCGACGGAGGAAAGGAGGGTGGAGGTTGTATTGATTCCTAGGTGAACAGCAACATACACACACATGAACAAACATTTATATGGCCTTATGGAGCTAATATGCGCATAAGCAGCCCGATTTATAAGAAAAACACAAAGATTATATATATATATATGTGTGTATTAGTATATATATATATATATATATATATACATAACGGGTGGTCGTTCGGTGTAGAACGCTTGACTGTCGACCGGAGAATCTCGAGTTCGAATCTCAGTGAGAACCTTGGGATATTTTCAGGTTATGATGAAGTCACCAAGCCCAGCCAGCTTTAAATAGGTACCTGACTTTAAGTTGAGGGAGTAAAGACGGCTGGGCGTTGTGCTAACCACACACTCCCTTTATATGCCGAGGTTACTGAAACAGATGAATTCTACACTTCATTTGCCCCCGATGGCCCGTTAGGGTTAAGTCAACTTTACTAATATATGTATATTATATATATAAATTTAAAAAATTCAATTAAGTAATCACCAGGGCCACCTTAATGCATGAGCCCACTCTGGCACAAGTCTGGGGCCCCCATGTTCAACTACCATATTTCATGTAAAGTTTTAGTTAGTTTTTTTTTTTGTAGGGGAGCCCCCGAGGTACTGGTTTCCTGTAAAGACGCCCCTGCTTACTCACGTACTTGTAAAGTTTGCCGCCCTCCAGTTTGACCAGCGTCTTCCCTTTGATCATGGTCATCCTGTAGTCCACCACTAAAGTGAAGTGGCAGTCGGTCGCTTCGAAGTCGCACCAGCTTTCCGTCAGATCCGGCTTGACCACCGAGACCAACCAGCATAGTGAGCAGCTGAACAACAACAGGACTGGTGTTGGCCGCCGCATCGCTGATCACTGCTTGGTGCGTTCCTCCTGGTCTTAGATTGCGAACAAATGAGATCGATATCCGGCATATTGTAAAAACAAATCAACAACAACAACAACAACAACATGTTTCAAACATTGCAGCTTTATTGGTAAACTAAGATTACAAACATAACCTAACTTAATAAAATCACAGGGAGCAGGTTCGTTTTTAGATTTTGTGGAGACATAGGCGGAGACTGGTAAATTTTGTGGAGTCATAGGCGGAGACTGGTATATTTTGTGTATTCATAGGCGGAGACTGGTATATTTTGTGTAGTTATAGGCGGAGACTGGTATATTTTGTGGAGACATAGGCGGAGACTGGTATATTTTGTGGAGTCATAGGCGGAGACTGGTATATTTAGTGGAGTCATAGGCGGAGACTGGTATATTTAGTGGAGTCATAGGCGGAGACTGGTATATTTCGTGGCTTTAAGGGAAAAAGTATAAGTAGGAGCTTCTACGGAGTTAGATTTGATTGGAATTTATACTGATGAGGGGGGGTGGGGGGCTTTTTGGAGTGGGGGCGGGGACCCAACGCGGTCACTCATTTACCTATCCTAAGAGCGACTTGTGAGAAGTAGTTATATTTATATATAATATTTTAAAGAAAGTATTGAGTTAAGGCAGGTTAACTATGAGATAGAACTGATTCCTTTAAAAGTCTTGGGGTAAGTTTTAGTAAATGTGTCCGGTGCCTTGTGTTGATACACCAGGACCTGCAGTGCAGTCTTTTTAATATATATATATATATATATATATATATATATATATATATATATATAGACAGGTAGGTAGGTTGATAGACAGACAGGTAGATATGTTGATACATCAACAGACATATATATATATATATATAGAGAGAGAGAGACAGTTTGTTAGATAGATAGATAGATAGATAGATAGATAGATAGATAGATAGATAGATAGATAGATAGATAGATAGATAGATAGATAGATAGATAGATAGATAGATAGATAGATAGATAGATAGATAGATAGATAGATAGATAGATAGATAGATAGATAGATAGATAGATAGATAGATAGATAGATAGATAGATAGATAGATAGATAGATAGATAGATAGATAGATAGATAGACCTTTTAAAAGGGATACCTCTAGCCGTTGTGCAATCGTCCGTTTTTACATGTGTGTTTGTATTTACATGTGTGTCTGTATTTACTTTTGTATGTGTATTTACACGTGTATTTGTACTTAAATAATGTGTTTCGGTATTTAAAAGTGTCTTGATATTTATACCTACATTGAATTAGTATTTATTAGTGCCTTTGTATTACATAATGTGTATTGGTATTCACATGTGTATTTGTATTATTTACGTGTGTATTTGTATTATTTACGTGTGTATTTGTATTATTTACGTGTGTATGTGTATTATTTACGTGTGTATTTGTATTATTTACGTGTGTATGTGTATTATTTACGTGTGTATTTGTATTATTTACGTGTGTATTTGTATTATTTACGTGTGTATTTGTATTATTTACGTGTGTATTTGTGTGTTTGTATCTACTGTCCGAATGTTTCTCTCTTCCAGCTCTCCATACTCAAAGTCCTCCTCAGTTGCTAATAAACTCTGTCCGGTGAGTACAAGTGACATTTCAGCGGTACTCACTCAGATTACCACACACAATATACTTGCTCGTGAATTACTCCTTACTAATAGACTCATTATCACCCTTCTGTACCCCCGCCCGCCCCCCCCCCTCTAACCCGACCCCCGGTGTGGGTGGGCCTGCCTACGTACACTGCAAAAGGACACATATAAACACTTCACTCACATACAAGCAGAAACACACGCGCAGAGCACAGCACATCACAGATTTGTGCTTCCACAATACAACCGTAGACACAGCTGTTGAATGTTTGAACGCAGCATCCGTCAATACAGTGAACAAAATGAAGCAATATTTTTTATTATAAATGGGGGGGGGGGATAAAACTTAAAGTTTGATTTTAAACGATAAGTTGATTGGTAATGATTCCTTTAAAGAAGAAGACAGAACATTCCCATCGTAAAAACTGAATAAACTGACTTAATGTGTCTCCGTTTTAAATCACGTACAATATATATGTACCCTGCAAAACCTTTGCATAGAGTTATATCCCCTTAGGCTTGATCGGTAGGTTAGGTTATTTTTGGTTTCGGGCAGATCCGATCTTTTCATGGTTGTATTTTAAACATGAATACCGTTGTATAAATTCTTTACTTTCGATTTTATGCAGAGCATAAATCCACCGGCGGCGGAACGAAATATTTTAAGGGGGGGCAAGCCTAAATTTAAATTTAAAAATTTAAGGAGGGGCAAGACATAATATGACCGAAAGACATATTTTACCCCCTTAATTCTATAATAGAATATAGTAATTCTGTAGCAAGTATTTAATCGATATTATTAAAAAAATAATATATTAAAAAAGATAAAAATGAACATTGAGCACTTCTGTCAACTGATTCGTAATGTCAGCTTGTTTACAAATTTAATAGTGAAATTAGATCAGAAAATTACTGATAATTATCATGAATGATGATGAATATGAAACCGGAAACGGGAAACTCAATAAACAAAAAGTTATTTATGAAAAGATAATAAATAATCGTATTTTCTTTAAAAATTACATTTGCCGTCATTCGGTAGATGGCAATACTTCTCTATACTTATGAGCCACCCCCCCCCCCAGGCCAAATCATCAATACATAATTTACGTTATAAAGTTACAAATAAGACTGTCAAACTGTCTTTTTTCAATATGTGAGCCCCCCCCCCAGCATTTTTTGCTGGTTGCGCCACTGGGTACACGTACACCAAATTACATGGGGAATGTTCTTAAACAGGTTTCGTTCTTTCTCAATGGGTACTTTAATTGTAATTAATTATTTTGGATATCAAAGACATGAAAATTGGCAAACTTTTACCCCGATTTCAGGTTTTACGAGCTTCTCTCCCACATAGCTAACTTACTATAAATATGATCGGTACGGGGAACCAAATATCACATTACTTACTACATTATTACATTCCATTCCTTCATCCATAGCAATTGTCATCTTTTGATACAGTCATGCCTAAAAGAGAGAGAGAGAGAGAGAGAGGAAAGGGAGAGAGGGAGGGAAGGAGGAGGAGGGAGAAGGAGAGAGAGAGAGGAGAAGGGGGAGGGAGTGAAGAGGGAGAGAGAGGGAGGAGAGAGAGGGAAGGAAAAGAGGGAGGGAGGGGGAGGAGAGAGAGAGAGGAACTGCCAAAAATGTTGTGTATCCACATTGCTTTAAGATAAATGTACCCTTTTATTGCAATTTGCATGCAAATAAACCCTTTTTTACGCGTCTTATTTTAAATCTTAATTAAACGTCAAATTACGCTTCTTAAATAAACAGAAAACATTATTTTAAACCCGGGCAAAGCCGGGTACTTGCAACTAATTTTAAAATATGCCACAACAACTCTCAATAATGTGATTACTGTAAAATGTCAATTAATTAATAATTTCTTTCAAATATTAAATTTAAGAAATAAATCAAATGAATTATGAAAATGAAAATGATATATATAAACTAAAATGAATTACATAGTTAAAAAAGTTAAATTTTAGGGGGGGCAGACTGGAAATTCAAGGGGGGGCGGTGCCCCCCATTAAAAGTTTTAGGGGGGGCCGCTGCCCCCCTGCCCCCCCTGCTCCGCCGCCAGTGCATAAATCTCTTATATATCTATATATATATAATATAAACCTCTTTTATTGTTTTTTTTTTTAACTTTTTCTTTTCAAATAGGTCCCAAATTTACCAAAAACTTACATCGTTCAAGTGGGACGCCGCCGAGAAAGATTAGTTTTTACACTGGTTCGTAAAGCGTACGAGTGTTAGAACCAGTGCTGTGATCCACCATTTTATCCTTATACCATGTTATTAATTGGCTATTTAGTATCTTAAGGCCTTTTTTTTTTGTTCAAGTACTAATACGTAGTTCTCTTGATATAAGTCAACTCATTACGTCGTCCATGTATTACTTCCCTTCACCAGCTTGCGCTTAGCGGTAAGCATGTGTGTGATTGTGTGTGTGTGTGTGTGTGTGTAGGTCAGAGTTGCACGGATCACTGTGTGGGTCTGCTGCATTTACTTTACGTGAGAACATCAAATGGAAGTTGCTGCTTTTTTTCCCCCTATCATTTGAGCAGCTCAGTTAATGAGTCATTTACATTTATTACGTTTAACTTGATCGGGGGTGACTCTGGAAAAGTGTGTTTACGTCTGGTTGTGGGTGGTGGGGGTGGGGGGGTGGGGAGTGTGTAATTGCTAGTGCATGTGTATTACTCCGCCTATTGATGGAAAGAATTAGTTTATTACTCTCTACCTAAATCAGCGGTTTTTAATCTTTTCCCCGACTGTACCACACAAAGGATGTGAAGGTATGTCCTCGGGTTACCCCTCATACAAAAGTTCGCGAATAAAATTTACATTTTTTCCCACAAAGGAACGGGGCTCACCTTTCTAATGCGATATTTGGGTCAGGTGGTTTGGTCAGGTGGTTTGGTCACTCGGGCGAACTAGCTAGACCTTCTTCAAACTATTGGTTATTTTAAAACTAAAAAATTATAAGTCGATGCTCACCCCTACATGTACCCCTTGGCGGTGGCGTGCGTCACTGTGGTTGGTGTCACCCGGTCTGGAAAATTCAGGGTTTGGTCCCCCCCCACCCCCTCAAGATTTCCACCATGAGCAATGGAAGACTACAAATTTCGAATTTTCCTGCACTAGAGCTTAGAGGATTTACTTGAAAATTACTTAAGCGATAAAAACGATACTGGCTGTATTTCAGAAAGATGCCTATTATTTTAATTCAACTGAGCTACAGACGCTCTGCATGGTGGCACCCAGTTCTACTGCTCTGCAAGGTGGCACCCTGTGCTACTGCTCTGCATGGTGGCACCCTGTGCTACTGCTCTGCATGGTGGCACCCAGTTCTAATGCTCTGCATGGTCGCACCCTGTGCTACTGCTCTGCATGGTGGCACCCTGGGCTACTGCTCTGCATGGTGGCACCCTGTGCTACCGCTCTGCATGGTGGCACCCTGTGCTACCGCTCTGCATGGTGGCACCCTGTGCTACCGCTCTGCATGGTGGCACCCTGTGCTACTGCTCTGCATGGTGGCACCCAGTTCTACTGCTCTGCATGGTGGCACCCTGTGCTACTGCTCTGCATGGTGGCACCCTGTGCTACTGCTCTGCTTGGTGGCACCCTGTGCTACTGCTCTGCATGGTGGCACCCAGTTCTACTGCTCTGCATGGTGGCACCCCGTTCTACTGCTCTGCATGGTGGCACCCTGGGCTACTGCTCTGCATGGTGGCACCCAGTTCTACTGCTCTTCATGGTGACACCCAATTCTACTGCTCTGCGTGGTGGCACCCTGGGCTACTGCTCTGCGTGGTGACACCCTGGGCTATTGCTCTGCGTGGTGACATCCAGCTCTACTGCTCTGCGTGGTGGCACCCTGGGCTACTGCTCTGCGTGGTGACACCCAGTTCTACTGCTCTGCATGGTGGCACCCAGTTCTACTGCTCTGCATGGTGACACCCAGTTCTACTGCTCTGCGTGGTGGCACCCTGGGCTACTGCTCTGCATGGTGACACCTTGGGCTATTGCTCTGCGTTGTGGCACCCAGTTCTACTGCTCTGCATGGTGGCACCCAGTTCTACTGCTCTGCATGGTGGCACCTCGTTCTACTGCTCTGCATGGTGGCACCCAGTTCTACTGCTCTGCGTGGTGACACCCTGGGCTATTGCTCTGCGTGGTGGCACCCAGTTCTACTGCTCTGCATGGTGGCACCCTGGGCTACTGCTCTGCATGGTGGCACCCAGTTCTATTGCTCTGCATGGTGGCACCCTAGGCTACTGCTCTGCATGGTGGCACCCAGTTCTACTGCTCTGCGTTGTGGCACCCTGGGCTACTGCTCTGCATGGTGGCACCCAGTTCTACTGCTCTGCGTGGTGACACCCTGGGCTATTGCTCTGCGTGGTGGCACCCAGTTCTACTGCTCTGCATGGTGGCACCTCGTTCTACTGCTCTGCATGGTGGCACCCAGTTCTACTGCTCTGCATGGTGGCACCCAGTTCTACTGCTCTGCGTTGTGGCACCCTGGGCTACTGCTCTGCATGGTGGCACCCAGTTCTACTGCTCTGCGTGGTGACACCCTGGGCTATTGCTCTGCGTGGTGGCACCCAGTTCTACTGCTCTGCATGGTGGCACCTCGTTCTACTGCTCTGCATGGTGGCACCCAGTTCTACTGCTCTGCATGGTGGCACCCAGTTCTACTGCTCATGTTTTTGACTATGCTCGGTTAAAAAACCGACAACGCCGAGTTCCTTCTGCTATGAAATTTAGAATTCTTGGTGTCACCGTTGCGGCCCGCACCCTCTACCCCCAGTGACGCCCCTGCCCCACGTGCCTACGGTTGAGAACCGCGGGCCTTCAAATGTACGTGTATAACGTGTTGCAGTTTAAACAACAACAACAAAAACAACCAGCCAACGGTTTAAAATGTGTTACGTGCAAAGCAGTCTTTTAGAAAGACTCTGTTCACAAAATCGCTAGTGACAAAATAAAATTTATTAACACTAAACGTTACCAGTTTAAATTGTATGTAATAAACTTCAGAAGATAAGTAGTATAGTTTTAATATGTATGCTCAGTATATCAAATTGTTTAAATTAGATTTTTTCCCCTACATCGTTGTAAAAAATTGGAATAAGCAGTACAGAATAATTTAGATGATATAAGATCCATCAAAGTACACAACAGTCTAAATCTAACCTAACCCCCTACCTGAAGAAAGATTTATTCACATATTTTATTTTGTCTTTTTAACATTTCACATACATTTTTTTTTAATTTAAGCTCATATAATGATCATTTTGGATTAGTTTTACTTAATTTTGTATTAAATGAAAGATTTACGGTACCAGTAATGTAGTTTTCCTTCTTTAATACAAACAATCTTATGATTTACTACATCCTTAACAATAACACATAATACAGTCCAGGGCCAGTAACTCGCTTGAAACAAGTGGGTGTGGCACTATTTCAAATACATGTAAACAACGTTCTATTTACTGGGGGGAAAAAAGGCGTTGTTTATTGTTAGGAGATTCTTTTGTAATGGTGAGCGATCCGTTGATTTTTGTCATTTGAAGAAAATATTTAATTTTTTTTGGTTCATTCTCTATCACACTTGAGGATAGAACCCGGATGATTTATAAAGAAGATGTTCATAATAGATTATATATCATCAGATTATAGATCATCAGATTATAGATCATCAGATTATAGATCATCAGATTATAGATTGTCAGATTATAGAACTAAGTTTCAAACTGAGATGAATTTTGAGGTTATACATCGTGAAGTATCTTTGATCTATCTATCTTAGATCTATCTATCTTTGATCTATCTATCTTAGATCTATCTATCTTAGATCTATCTATCTTAGATCTATCTATCTTAGATCTATCTATCTTAGATCTATCTATCTTTGATCTATCTTTCTTAGATCTATCTATCTTAGATCTATCTATCTTTGATCTATCTATCTTAGATCTATCTATCTTAGATCTATCTATCTTAGATCTATCAAACTATAATCGGAATTATTAATTAATTATTACTGCCTGTTACAGTGATATACTTCCGAGAAATATTGACTTTGACTACACATCGAAGCATTGAATCTAAACCTTTTAAACTTACCTACGAGTGGGTGTTCTATTATCCAGTGACAATGTATGTGACAACGGTCACAATCTGTGACATACCCCTCCCAAGTAAATAGAAGGTTTAGGCATGTGTTTATATATATATATATATATATATATATATATGTATGTTGTTTGTGTGTTTGTGTGTGTGTGTGTGTGTGTGTGTGTGTGTTACCGAGATCTCCTGAATCGATAGCGTTATTTATTGACACAGTGGCGGCTTATTCCCTGAACTTTCCACTTCAAACTTTACTGGGTTTTTTTTTTAGCTTGGGTTTTGGTTTTTTTTTTAAAAAGTTAAGTCAATGAGAGATTTTGTTTCTCGGTGTTAAAACACACAAAGTGTATCGCAATACACCATTAGGGTGTTCGGTTTTTGGGAGAGGGAAGGGGCGCGGGGAGATGGGGAGGCTAGGTAGAGACTTTTGAGATATTTTGGAGCCCCCCCCCCCCAAGGGAAAGAGTAATTGTTGAGGCTCATATAGTTTCAGAGTAAACGGGGGTAGTGTTCTGTAAGGGGACGGGGGGGGGGGAATTCCCATTGGCAGTTGAAGGGGGGTCCAATTAGAAGTTGAAGGGGTCACATTGGCAAGTGAGGGGGTCCCATTGGCAAGTGAGGGGGTCCCATTGTCGTAGCGAGCTTAACTCGCGCCCGGGGCAAAATACCTTTTAAGCACCCCACCCCCATTCAAAAACCATATAATATTATATGTAAAATTTACGATTTGTTGCCCCTTTATGTGTACACACACACACACAAACACACACACACACACACACACACACACACACATATATATATATATATATATATATATATATATACTCCAACACATTTGACGAGTCTCGGATTTCAAGATGTGGCGATAGGGTCGTGCTGCCCGCCAGTTCCACTCTGGAAAACGCCATCTATCCGCCTATGTCTCTAAAGTAGTGTGGGCTACACGTATTCAAATAATAAAGGGTCGTTGTCTGCGTGTGTGTGTGTACGTGTTTGTGTGTGTGTGTGTGTGTGCGTGCGTTTGGAAGGGGGTTGTTAATTCAATAACTGCCTCAGAAATTGCTGCTACATTCAAGATGGTCTGAATGATCGTAGAAAAAAAAATATTTATAAGAAAAAAAAATATATCTACGTTACTGTTGAGATCACATATTATAAACGATGTACTCCAAGGAGTGTGGTATGAAGGTAAGTGAAGCGGCACCTGGTGCCATAATAGTAAGGGGGCCGAAACTGCGCTGTTTTTAAGGGATAAGTGTTTTTTTTTTTCAGAACTGAATGAGGGCGTCTATAAAAAAAAATGTAACTCCCGCAGCTGTAACCAGCAGGCCCGTAGCCAGGTGTGTGTCTCTAAGGATATCGCAAATGAGAAGAATAAATTGTGATGATTTAATTAGTTGCACTGAATTTTAACTATGAAATACTGCGACAGGCTTTTACAATCGATTCAAAGAAAACAAAAAGGATTAACAGAAATGGTAAGAGAGATGAATTGAAAATTTTAGATACTTAAAAAAATACGTCGTAAATACCTGATGAAACATGGCTATACTCCATTTGTTGTGTGGTTAGATAATCTAGAGCCTAAGTTTATTTACGTCTGCATTATACAGCTAAAGCAACGGGAGGGAAGGGGGTGGGAATGAGGAGGAAGAGGAGGAGGCGGGCTAGTCGTAAATGGCTATTAGCACGTACTCATATATACGGTACTGGTCTATTCGCACGTGTTGCCATAAAGGCAACCGATCAATAAAACAAATACATTGCAATGCATGATTTTATAAAAAAAAAAAGCCGCAATGCATAATTTTATCTGTGTGGTAAAAAGTTGTAAAAAAAATGGACGCGATGCTGAAATAAGGGCACTCTGGTATTTGAAACTTTATACCAGGAATGTATTGACGGGGCATAAAGTAGGGCTGTAGCCTGGAAATCAGGTTACCCTGGCATAATGCGATAACGGAGGGGGGGGGGTTGAGCGGTAGGGGCGACTTCTACAACTCTTCCCTTCAAATTTTTCATCAAAACAATCCGTTATAAATGTTCGATTGGCACACAAACCATTTCCCCTCGCCCCACGCGCTGCGGCCCTGCACAAAGAACACGCAAAGCGGCACATTTTGAAGTAGTGCTTTACATCTTTCCCTCCGTCCATAATTAATTCTTCGAGTGGCCCTTCCGAATTAAGCCCACTGCTCCTCCACATTACAAATCCCTAAATTATACTTAATTTCTATTGCATATTTATCAGATATCCGTGTAATTAGTAATATAATATGCATGTGTGAATATATATATATATATATATATATATATATATATATATATATATATATATATGTGATGAATGTGAACATTAATTTAGTTGGCCCAACTCCCTTACCTACGCCGTTTATTTAGTCTGTTTCTCCCAATGACAGCCATGGACAGGTTGTACGAAGCTTTTACTAATTAATGATTTTCACATTTAAAAGAAAATAAAAACTGTTTTCATTGTTGAAAATTGGTCTTAGAACAAAAAAAAAATATTTCGATAATTTAATGATGTCTTACCTAAACTTGCGGTAACGGTGTGTGTGTGTGGGGGGGGGGGCATGCCCCTGCCGGTAATCATCAGAGTAACTTGGCCGAGAAAGACGTACGTTCGGCTGACATGGCGGGGGCTCAGTCTGTTGCCCACAGTGCCGAACCTAGGGATTTGGGGGGCCTGGGGGGCTTGGCCTCTTTAAGGGCCCCTGCATTTTGACAATCGACACCATGACATGAGATAATGTGCTTAATATTTAATGTAAAAACATTTTGGACCCCTCTCAAGCTGGGACCCGGGGGGGGGACTTTCAAATTTGGACCTCCCCTCCCCCACTCTGAGTACGCCCCTGGTTGCCCAGCGGCGGTATACCATTGCCACAAAGTCCTGTTTTGATCCGTGGAAAGTAGATCCTTGACCTCACATATTACTCCGCCCATTCCGTAAACATTAGTTTTAACATGAATCGATGATTCATAGGTTATGCAGCCAACAAAATGGGTTCGGTTAGGAATTTTGCCTTGACATTCACAGCGCAGTCTCACACGTAAGGCCACGCCCACACCAGTCATTACTTTTGGTTACTATTTTTTTTTTAAAATAGGTCTTTAAAAAAACTGTGGATGTTTACAAATATGAGTTTCAAACTAGCTAGGTACAAACCCCCATAAATAGATGTGCCGTAAATTTGACACTGGGACGGTGACAGGCGGTGAGCATGAGTGAAGCATACAGCGAACTCACTTTTGTTTATTGGACACTATGACGTTGGTTGACAGGCGGTGAGCATGAGTGAAGCATACAGTGAACTCACATTGTTAATTATTGGACACTATGACGTTGAGGCAGTGAGTCTATCTCTCTCTCTCTCTCTCTCCCACTAGTCCACCCAGCTTTAAATGAGTATCTGACACAGACTTGCGTGGCAATGGTATGCCGCCGCTGGGCAACAGACTGAGCCCCCCTGCCATGTCAGCCGAACGTACCTCTTTCTCGGTCAAGTCACTCTCTGGTGTGCGGTGGTGGCGGCTGATGATTACCGGTACACCCACTCACCACCCCCTCCCCTCAAATCTCGGTCCAGATGATTTAGGGGACCTCAGAGCCATTTTTTACGTTTGTTTTTTTTTTTTTTTTTGAAGGGCCGTAGAAAAAAATCTACATTTGGGGTTCCTAGACAAAACACTGTCAAGGTCTCCACTTGGTAATACGGGGGGCCCCGATAATAATCTTAGACAAGAGGGGGGGGGCTTCTGACCCCTTTCACTTCTTTCAGAGCATGTTGTTGTGGACATGACAAAAATGAAAAGTCTTAACAGAACCCCTCTTTCCCCCCTTTTAATCAGCGGCGCTCTATGCAGCCTCCTTCTGGTTTGTCTGTCCTTAAATAACGGCCCTGGGTGACCTAAAAGTTAAATGTACATGATACGATAAGGGTAGGCGATTCCAGTGAGTGTGAATGGGATCCGAACCACAAACCTGCACAAACCCCCCCCCTGCCGCGTTCACTAAGTCGTGGCGACAGAGCTGCCTATCTTGACTGTTATAGAAACAGACCTGTTTGTTTGGTGTACGTATTGAAAGCCAAAGTAAGTTAAACCTTTCGGGTGGCAGAGATACCTATTGAGGCTTCGCGCTCTATAAAAACTATTCATTCTGCACTGACATTTTTTGATAAATCATTGCCACAGTGTTCATCAAGTGAACTTTTTTTTAGGAAACTAAAACGAGAACGGCACTTTCATGTTATTACATTGAACTCTTAATTTTTATTTCAAAAAAATCAAGCCCAATTTTACATTTAATTATTATGTATTAAAAAACAACAACAATATTTGAATTTTAATTAGTGAAACAAGTTGTGCTTGCTGGTTGTTATTGTTTTTGGTTTTTTTTTTTTTGGGCTGAAAATGTGAAACTCATTAATTAAAAAAAGCCTCGTACAACCTGGTCATGGCTGTCAATGGGAGAAACAGACTAAATAAACGGCGTAGGTAAAGGATTTGGGCCAACTATATTAATGTTCACATTCATTACATATATATTCACACATGCATATTATATTACTAATTACAAGGATATCTGATAAATATGCAAAAAAAAATGAGTACAATTTAGGGATTTGTAATGTGGAGGAGCAGTGGGCTTAATTCGGAAGGGCCACTCGAAGAATTAATTATGGACGGAGGGAAAGATGTAAAGCACTACTTCAAAATGTGCCGCTTTGCATGTTCTTTGTGCAGGGCCGCTGCGCGTGAGGCGAGGGGAAATGGTTTGTGTGCTAATCGAACATTTATAACGGACTGTTTTGATGAAAATTTTGAAGGGAAGGGTTTTTAGAAGGAAGTCTCTCATACCCCTCAACCCCCCTCCGTTATCGCAGTATGCCAGGTGCACCTGATTTCCAGGCTACGGCCCTACCCTGTCAATACATTCCTGGTATCAAGTTTCAAATACCAGAGTGCCCTATTTCAGCGTCGCGTTCATTTTTATTTCTTTTTTTTTTTACAACTTTTTACCACACAGATAAAATTATGCCTTGCGGCTTTTTATACAAAACCATGCGTTGTAATGTATTAGTTTTATTGACCGGCCGCCTTTATGGCAACACGTGCGAATAGACCAGTACCGTATATGAGTACGTGCTAATAGAAATTTACGCCTAGCTCGCCTCCTCCTCTTCCTCTCCCCATCCCCCCTCCCCCGCCCCTCACGTTGCTTTTGCTGTATAATGCAGACATAAATAAACTGCGGCTCTAGATTATCTAACCACACAACAAATGGAGTATAGCCATGTTTCATCAGGTATTTACGACGTATATTTTTAAGTATCTAAAATTTTCACTTCATCTCTCTTACCATTTCTTTAATGCTTTTTTTGTTTCTTTAAATCGATTGTAAAAGCCTGTCGTAGTATTTCATTGTTAAATGCAGTGCGACTGACTAAATCATCACAATTTCTTCATTTCATTTGTGATACCCTTTAGAGCCACACCTAGCTACAGCTGCGCGAGTTACATTTTTTTTTTTGTTGCTCTCTTTCAGTTCTGAAAAAAATGCAAAAAGAAACAACACTTAACCCTTAAGAACAGCGCTGTCTCGGCCCCCATTACTATTTTGGCACCAGGTGCCGCCCCACTTAGGCTACCTTCATACCACACTCGTTGGAGTACATCGTTTATAATGTTTATATAGTCAGGTGATCTCAAATTTAAGGTAGAAATTTATTTTTTCTTATAAATATTTTTTTTCTACGATCATTCAGATCATCTTGAATGTAGCAGCAATTTCTGAGGCCGTTATTGAATTAACAACCCCCCTTTCAAACGCACGCACACACACACACAGACACAAACACGTATACGCACACACGCAGACAACGACCCTTTATCATTTGAATACGTGTAGCCCACGTTACTTTAGAGACATAGGCGTATAGATGGCGTTTTTCCAGACTGGAACTGGCGGGCAGCACGACTTCAGTTTGTCCCACGACCCCATCGCCACATCTTGAAATCCGAGACTCGTCAAATGTGTTGGAGTATATATATATATATATATATATATACACACACACACACATAAAGGGGAGACAAATCGTAAATTTTACATATAATATTATTTGGTTTTCGAATTGGGGAGGGGGGCGGTGCTTAAAAGGTATTTTGCCCCGGGCGTGAGTTAAGCTCGCTACGCCAATGGGACCCCCTCAGCTGCCAATGGGACCCACTCAACTGCCAAGGGACCCCCTCACTTGCCAATGGGACCCCCCTCAACTGCCAATGGGACCCCCCCCGTCCCCTTACAGAACACTACCCCCGTTTACTCTGACACTATATGAGCCTCAACAATTACTCTTTACCTTGGGGGGGGGGGGCTCCAAAATATCTCAAAAGTCTCTGCCTAGCCTCCCCCATCTCCCTGCGCCCCCTTCCCTCGCCCCAAAAAACCGAACACCCTAATGGTGTATTGCGATACACTTTGTGTGTTTTAACACCGAGAAACAAAAATCTCTCATTGACTTATCTTTTTTTTAAAAAAACCTAAAACCCAAGCAAAAACAAAACAAAAAAAAAACCCAGTAAAGTTTAAAGTGGAAAGTTCGGGGAATAAGCCGCCACTGTGTCAATAAATAACTATCGATTCAGGAGATCTCGGTAACACACACACACATACACACACACACACACACACAAACAACATACATATATATATATAAACACATGCCTAAACCTTCTATTTACTTGGGGGGTATGTCACAGATTGTGACCGTTGTCATATACATTGTCACTGGATAATAGAACACCACTCGTAGGTAAGTTTAAAAGGTTTAGATTCAATGCTTCGATGTGTAGTCAAAGTCGATATTTCTCGGAAGTATATCACTGTAACAGGCAGTAATAATTAATTAATAATTCAAATTATAGTTTGATAGATCTATGATAGATAGATCAAAGATACTTCACGATGCATAACCTCAAAATTCAACTCAGTTTGAAACTTAGTTCTATAATCTGACAATCTATAATCTGATAAACTGATAATCTATAATCTGATGATATATAATCTGATGATCTATAATCTGATGATCTATAATCTGATGATCTATAATCTATTATGACAATCTTCTTTATAAATCATCCGGATTCTATCCTCAAGTGTGATAGAGAATGAACCAAAAAAAATGAAATATTTTCTTCAAATGACAAAAATCAACGGATCGCTCACCATTACAAAGGAATCTCCTAACAATAAACAACACCTTCTTCCCCCCCCCCCCCCAGTAAATAGAACGTTGTTTACATGTATTTGAGTTACTGGCCCTGGACTGTATTATGTGTTATTGTTAAGGATGCAGTAAATCATAAGATTGTTTTTTTTTTATTAAAGAAGGAAAACTACATTACTGGTACCTAAATCTTTCATTTAATACAAAATTAAGTAAAACTAATCCAAAATGATCATTATATGAGCTTAAATTAAAAAAAAAATGTATGTGAAATGTTAAAAAGACAAAATAAAATATGTGAATAAATCTTTCTTGAGGTAGTGGGTTAGGTTAGATTTAGACTGTTGTCTACTTTGATAGATCTTATATCATCTAAATTATTCTGTACTGCTTATTCCAATTTTTACAACGATGTAGGGAAAAAAATCTAAATTTAAAAAATTTGATGTACTGAACATACATATTAAAACTATACTACTTATCTACTGAAGTTTATTACATACAATTTAAACTGGTAACGTTTAGTGTTAATAAATTTTGTTTTGTCAATTTTGTGAACAGAGTCTTTCTAAAAGACTGCTTTGCACGTAACACATTTTAAACCGTTGGCTGGTTGTTGTCTTTTTTTTTTGTTGTTTAAACTACAACACGTTATACACGTACATTTGAAGGCCCGCGGTTCTCAACCGTAGGCACGTGGGGCAGGGGCGTCACTGGGGGTAGGGGGTGGTGGCCGCAACGGTGACACCAAGAATTCTAAATTTCATAGCAGAAGGAACTCGGCGTTGTCGGTTTTTTAACCGAACATAGTCAAAAACATGAGCAGTAGAACTGGGTGCCACCACGCAGAGCAGGAGAACTGGGTGCCACTATGCAGAGCAGTAGAACTTGGTGCCACTATGCAGAGCAGTAGAACTGGGTGCCACTATGCAGAGCAGTAGCACAGGGTGCCACTATGCAGAGCAGTAGCACAGGGTGCCACCACGCAGAGCGTCTGGAGCTCAGTTGAATTAAAATAATAGACATCCTTCTGAAATACAGTCAGTATCGTTTTTATCTCTTAAGTAATTTCAAGTAAATCCTCTAAGCTCTAGAGAAGGAAAATTCGAAATTTGTAGTCTACCATTGCTCTTGGTGGAAATCTTGAGGGGGGGGGAGGACACACCCTGAATTTTCCAGACCGGGTGACACCAACCATAGTGACGTACGCCACCGCCAAGAGGTATATGGATGGGTGAGCTTCGACTTATAATTTTTAGTTTTAAAATAAACAATAGTTTGAAGAAGGTCTCGCTAGTTCGCCCGAGTGACCAAATCACTTGACCAAACCACCTGACCCAAATATCGCATTAGAAAGGTGAGCACATTCCTTTGTGGAAAAAAAAATGTAAATTTTATTCGCGAACGTTTGTATGAGGGGTAACCACTGACATACTTCGCATCCTTTGTGGTACAGTCGGGGAAAAGATTGAAAACCGCTGATTTAGGTAGAGAGCAATTCTTTCCATCAATAGGCGGAGTAATACACATGCCCTAGCAATTACACACTCCCCACCCCCCCCCCCCAACCAGACGTAAACACACTTTTCCAGAATCACCCCGATCAAGTTAAACGTAATATATGTCAGTGACTCATTAACTGAGCTGCTCAAATGATGGGGGAGGGGGGGGGAAGCAACAACTTCCATTTGATGTTCTCACGTAAAGTAAATGCAGCAGACCCACACAGCGATCCGTGCAACTCTGAATTACACACACACACACAATCACACACATGCTTACACATTAATCTACCGCTAAGCGCAAGCTGGTGAAGGGAAGTAATACATGGACGTAATGAGTTGACTTATATCAAGAGAACTACGTATTAGGACTTGAAAAAAATAGGCCTTAAGATACTAAATAGCCAATTAATATCATGGTACAAGCAGTATAAGGATAATGGTGGATTACACCAGTGGTTCTAACACTCGTACGCTTCACGACCCAGTGTGAAAACTAATCTTTCTCGCGGCGACCCACTTGAACGATGTAAGTTTTTGGGACCTATTTGAAAAGAAAAAGTTAAAAAAAAAAAAAAACAATAAAAGAGGTTTATATATATATATATATATATATATATATATATATATATATATATATATATATAAGCGATTTGGGCTCTGCATTAAATCGAAAGTAAAGAATTAATACAACAGTATTTCAGTTTAAAATACAATCATGAAAAAATCGGATCTGCCCGAAACCAAAACAACCCAGCCTACCGATCAAGCCTAAGGGGATATCACTCTATGCAAAGGTCTTGCAGGGTACACATATATTGTACGTGACTTATAAGGGGGACACATTAAGTCAGTTTATACAGTTTTTACGATGGAAATGTTCTGTCTTCTTCTTTAAAAGAATCATTACCAATCAACTTATCGTTTAAAATCAAACTCTAAAGTTTTTATCTCCCCCCCCCCCCCCCATTTATAATATAAAATATTACTTGAGTTTATTCAATGTATTATTTGAGTTGCGTTCGAAGATTCAACAGCTGTGGTTCACGGTTGCATTGGGGAAGCCCAAATCTGTTATGTGCTGTGCTCTGCTCGTGTGTTTCTGCTTGTATGTGAGTGAAGTGTTTATATGTGTCATATTGTGGTGTACGTAGGCAGGGCCACCCACACCGGGGGTCGGGAGGGGGGCGGGGGGTACAGAAGGGTGATAATGAGTCTATTAGTAAGGACTAATTCACGAGCAAAGTATATTGTGTGTTCGCAATCTGAGTGAGTACCACTGAAATGTCACTTGTACTCACCGGACAGAGTTTATTAGCAACTGAGGTGGACTTTGAGTAGGGAGAGCTGGAAGAGAGAAACATTCGGACAGTAGATACAAACACACAAATACACACGTAAATAGTACAAACACACACGTAAATAATACAAACACACACGTAAATAATACAAATACACACGTAAATAATACAAATACACATGTGAATACTAATACACATTATGTAATACAAATGCACTAATAAATACTAATTCAATGTAGGTATACATATCAAGGCACTTTTAAAATACCGAAACACATTATTTAAGTACAAATACACGTGTAAATACAAACACAAAAGTAAATACCGACACACATGTAAATACAAACACACATGTAAATACAAATACACATGTAAAAAACGGGACGATTGCACAACAGCAAGAGGTATCCCTTTCAAGAGGTCTCAAAAATCATTACCCCTACCAGTTTAAAAAAATAAAATCCAGTTGACGATGAAGCCGTCCGTCGTATGAGCTGCTAGCTATGGGTTCAAATATGTTTGGCTAATTCAACCCTAACCCCCCTTCTTCCACAGTGTCCCTTCACAGCTATATATGAGATAAAATGAAAACATTTGAAAGAATGTTACCTGAATGCTGCCAAGACGATGTAGTGGTGGTGGCATTGTGGACGAGTAGAAAAACACGTGCCTGTAGGCTGCCTGCCCTGACAAAAGCTTACGGGGGTTAATATGGGACATCAGGACCGCCGCAAGAACTGATGTTAGGGGTTCTAGCAAATGACTGCCGCTCTTGACCGGACAGTCTGTAACACATAGCAAAGACCCCTGCATGCCCCCCCCCCCCGAGGACCCGTCGGGTACAGTAATCTGCTATCTAATTACTAGACAGCCATTTGTACCGAGCGGTCAAAGGGGGGGGGTCCTTTTGGGGGAGATTTCAGCAGAGCTATCTATCTATCTATCTATCTATCTATCTATCTATCTATCTATCTATCTATCTATCTATCTATCTATCTATCTATCTATCTATCTATCTATCTATCTATCTATCTATATGTCTGTCTGTCTGTCTATATCTAACTATCAGTCTATCCATCTACTATCTATCAATCAATCAATAAATCTAACTAACTGTCCATATGTCTGTCTATTGATCTATCGACATACCTACTGCCTATCTATCTATCTATCTATCTATCTATCTATCTATCTATCTATCTATCTGTCTGTCTGTCTGTCTATATCTAACTATCAGTCTATCCATCTACTATCTATCAATCAATCAATAAATCTAACTAACTGTCCATATGTCTGTCTGTTGATCTATCGACATACCTACTGTCTATCTATCTATCTATCTATCTATCTATCTATCTATCTATCTATCTATCTATCTATCTATCTATCTATCTATCTATCTATCTATCTATCTATCTATCTATCTAACAAACTGTCTATATATATATATGTCTGTTGATGTATCAACATATCTCCCTGTCTATCTATCAACCTACCTACCTGTCTATATATATATATATATTAAAAAGACTGCACTGCAGGTCCTGGTCTTTCAACACACAGTCAAAAAAAAAAAGGCACCGGACACATTTACTAATACTTACCCCCAGACTTTTAAAGGAATCAGTTCTATCTCATAGTTAACCTGCCTTAACTTAATACTTTCTTTAAAATATTGTAACATATATATATAAAACTACTTCTCACAAGTCGCTCTTAGGATAGGTAAATTAGTGACCGCGTTGGGTCCCCCGCCCCCACTCCAAAAAGCCCCCCCACCCCCCTCATTAGTATAAATTCCAATCAAATCTAATAACGTAGAAGTTCCTACTTATACTTTTTCCCTTAAAGCCACAAAACATACCAGTCTCCTCCTATGACTCCACAAATCTAAAAACGAACATGCTCCCTGTGATTTTATTAAGTTTGGTTATGTTTGTAATCTTTGTCCACCAATAAAGCTGCAATGTTTTAAGCATGTTGTTGTTGATTTTTTTTTTTATAATATGCCTGATATCGATCTCATTTGTTCGCAATCTAAGACCAGGAGGAACGCACCAAGCAGTGACCAGCGATGCGGCGGCCAACACCAGTCCTGTTGTTCAGTTGCTCACTATGCTGGTTGGTCTCGGTGGTCAAGCCGGATCTGACGGACAGCTGGTGCGACTTCGAAGCGACCGACTGCCACTTCACTTTAGTGGTGGACTACAGGATGACCATGATTAAAGGGAAGACGCTGGTCAAACTGGAGGGCGGCAAACTTTACAAGTACGTGAGTAAGCAGGGTCGTCTTTACAGCAAACCAGTACCTCGGGGCTCTCCTACAAAAAAACAAACAAAAACATTACATGAATTATGGTCATTGAACATGGGGGCCCCAGACTTGTGCCAGAGTGGGCTCATGCATTAAAGTGGCCCTCGGCGTATAAAGGGATTGTGGTGGTTAACGCCCAGCCGCCTTTACTCCCTCAACTTAAAGTCAGGTACTATTTAAAGCTGGGTGGGCTTGGTTGGTGACTTCATCATAACCTGAAAAAATCCCAAGGTTCTCACTGAGATTCGAACTCGAGACCCTGCGGTCGACAGTCAAGCGTTCTACACCGCACGACCACCCGTTATGTATATATATAATCTTTGTGTTTTTCTTACAAATCGGGCTGCTTATGCGCATATTAGCTCCATCAGGCCATATAAATGTTTGTTCTTGTGTGTGTATGTTGCTGTTCACCTAGGAATCAATACAACCTCCACCCTCCTTTCCTCCGTCGAACACAATCATACATAGGTCAAAGAAAGTAGGTTTATATCGGCTAAACAGGAAATTCAGGGTTTAGAAGTTTATATAAGTCACTTTCATAACAATGTATTTGTTTATTTATCTGCCTCTCTAAATAATATGTTTGTCAGTGTGTTGGTTTGATTGTCTGTCTCTATATTTGCTTTTTCGTTATGATAAAAAAAATGTAACACTGTATTGGTATTTCCGATTATCTCACTGTTATATGAATATTGTATCATGTCCTAAAAAGTGCTAAAGGACATTTTAATGAAAGAGATCAATCAACTGATAATATAAATCACAAAAAGAGCTGATTATGTCCCCTTTGGCTGTCATTGTCCCACTTACTTACCCCTCAGGTGTTTATATATTTTTCTATATATATATCTATCTATGCCTAAAACAATCTACGATCCCATAACAATATAGTTTATCCCAATGAAGAGAGTTATTAGAACATATTGATGTCGTGGACAACTTCTTGGACTTTACTTCAACACACACATACACAAACACACAACACACACACGCACAAATAAATATATTTTAAAAAGAATAAAAATTCCCTTTTGCCATCGGGTCAGATGAAGCATAGAATTCACTTGTCTCTGTAACCACGGCATATAAAGGAGATCTGTGTGGCTATCACAATGCCCAGTCGTCTTTACTTCTCCCAGCTCTAGTCAGATACACAATGACCTTGCAAAAAAAATCGTCTTATCGCTACGAATATCGAATCCCCAGACCCCCACCCCCCGGCTTACATTCAGGCGCTCTACAGTCTACACCATTCGAACATCTGTACTCTATATATATTACACCAGGGGTGGGCAAACTTTTTCTAAGGAGGGCCACATTGAAAACGCCAGTGCATTTCTCCGTTCTCCGCCCAGCACAGTCATTGACAACTTTCAAGGAAGAGACCACTGATGTTGCCTTCTCAAAGGATGGAGTTTGTTGCTATGTGGAAGCACCAGTCATGAGAAAATTTATGGAAGGCAGAAGAGCATTAAAGAAGAGCAGCGTTGAAGAGGTTACAAAATCCTTTAATGTCACATTATGAAGTGCTGAAGGATCATTTGTAGTGCAGATGTTCCTTTCTTCTTTCTGATCATCAGAAGATTTCTGCACAAATTGCCTCAAGCAAGCAGCAAGGTTGTTTTTCTCATCCACTGAGACACGTTGAGAAAAGATAACCAAAGGAATGAGTTCTGCATTAAGGTACCAGAGATATCGGTCAATTGTTTTCAATGCAGTCTAAGAAATGAAGGGAGAAAAAATTCTTATAATTAATAAGAAGCTTGATGATATCCAGATCATTTAGAGGTTTGTCTGCTAAAATGGGACACTGAATCCAAGCTTTAATATAAACCAAGGATGCAAAGATACCATATTCTGTAATTAACAGTCTACATGCTTAGTCATCTTTAATTGATAACGGAAAAGATACATCTTCATGATGTAGAATATTTTAGACATCCACCTTTCATGATGATAAGCTCCTGGAACATGAAAACGCACCTCAAGGAGGGAATTCCTCATAGGAAGATAAGATTCAGTGTCAGAAGTTCTTTGTAATCTTCACGTGGCAAATATCTTGAGTTGTCTTTCATTTTGAGGATATTTGAATAAAATGTGATCACTTCTTATTTTAATGGTGTAGATTTCGCTCTTTTCGAACATCGTGACATATACTAAATTCTGCCTCTCTTATTTTTGGAAAAAACGTCTTTAAACGCTTTAATAGCGGCACATACGCTCCAGTTGTACTACATACCATCGGTCAGTAGACTCAATTAGGGCAAGTACCTAGCTCAATGAACATTGGTATGTATACTGGACACTGGACAGTATACAAGCAAAGAAATAGGACATGAAAAAATTGTATCAACTAACTGCCAGACGGCTGTGTTTGTAAACATACCATTGGCCAGTAGTCTAAATTAGGGGAAGTACCTAGCTCAATAAACAGGAGTTGTGTCAACTTCTATGCTAGTTAAATGAACAACACGTTTCGATCTAGTAGTCATAACTAAATGAATTATATTTATATTGCCGCCACATTTGATCTTATAGCACTTGATTTTTACGCACTTGTGAAGCTGGTTATTTGTATGAATATCAAAACTTTTCTAGAGTTTTCTAGAATTTCCCGGAACTTTCTCAAGTTTTCCACGTTTTTCTAGAAGCTTCTAGAACCTTCTAGGGATTTCATAGAACCTTCCAGGACCTTATAGAATTGTATAGGTTTTGTCTAAATCTTTCCAGAACCTTATAGCACTTTCTGTGCGCTTTATATATGCATACTCACATTCAAAATTAATTCAAAATGATTTTAAATTTCAGTGTCGATGAGGCAGTACTAAATAAAGTCATATATTCATGAAATTTTTTCTGTGCTGTTTTGAAGTCCAAGGAAACACAAAAAACAAAATGCTCCAAAAAAATTTGACAAAAAGTTATTTTGGGCCACCCTAATATATATATATATATATATATATATATATATATATATATATATATATATATATATATACATATATATATATATATATAGATATATATAGAGAGAGAGAAGAGAAGAGAGAGAGAGAGAGAAAGAGTGAGAGAGACAATGAGAGAGAGATAGAGAGAGTGAAAGAGAGAGAGTGTGAGAGAGAGAGAGAGTGAGATAGACAGAGAGAGAGTGAGATAGACAGAGAGAGAGAGAGTGAGAGAGAGAGAGAGAGAAAAGAGAGAGATAGATAGTAAGAGAGAGAATGAGAGAGAGAGTGACAGAGAGATAGAGTGAGAGAGAGAGTGAGATATACAGAGAGAGAGAGTGTGTGTGTGTGTGAGAGAGAGAGAGAGAGAATGAGAGTGACAGAGAGAGAGAGAGAGTGAGATAGACAGATATATACATATATATATATATATATATATATAGAGAGAGAGAGAGAGAGAGAGAGAGAGAGAGAGAGTGAGAGAAAGAGAGAGAGACAGAGAAAGAGAGAGTGACAGAGAGAGAGTGAGAGAGAGAGAAAGAGAGAGAGAGAGAGATCAGAGAGACAGAGATAGTGGGAGAGAGAGAGAGAGAGAGAGAGAGAGAGAGAGGGAGGGAGAGAGAGAGATTATTTTCGCTGCGAGGACTCAGTAAGTTACTTATGGTCTGCTAAATTGTTGCTTTATTGAACAGCTACAACAAGGAAATGACTGGTGACCACGCCCCTGTGTCGCCCGATGACGTCATCACAGCTGACGGTTACTTCGAGCCCAGGCTGGTCATGACGTACAACGGTACCATACCGGGCCCGGCCCTACACGTGAGACTGGGTCAAAGGGTACACCTGCACGTCCACAACAAGATGATGCACGTGAGTAGGAAATGGGGTCAGTCTAGTGACCAGCAGAACTGATCGACAAGATAAATAGACAGACAGACAGACAGACATATAGACAGATAGATAGATAGATAGATAAATAAATAAATGATTGATACATTGATAGATAGGTAGATATATAGATGGATAGATAGGGAGAAAGATATATAAACAGAAGATATATAGTTAGATATATAGATAAATAAAGACAAAAATATACAAGTAGAAGGATAAATATGTTATATATATATATATATATATATATATATATATGTATATATATATATATATATATATATATATATATTAGAAATTTGGATACAAATACATAGTATATATATATATATATATATATATATATATATATATATATATATATATATATATATATATATATAAACAAAAAACAAGACACCAAACAAAAATCTCACGTGACCCACGATAGTAAATTGTGATTATAACTTATTTACCACTGTGTGTGCGGAGTTGAATGAATATTAGTGTATCTATTTATAGTTGTCTACTTACTATTATCCCATTCGCCGTCACAGGAAACTACGTCACTTCACCTCCACGGCCAGCACCAGACTGGGACACCGTTCAGTGACGGGGTGCCCTTTGTGACGCAGTGCCCCATTCTGCCCGGCCAGCAGTTTGACCAAACATTCACGTAACTATAGCAGCTGCATACATTAGACAAACTAAGTGTTGTTGTTGGTTTTTTTTTGTAATATGTTCTATTGTTGTTATAATCAGGGCCGCTCTCAGGTATCTGGTGGGGCCCGGGTACATTATTCTATAGATGTTTGTAGGAGGAGGCCGTCTTAGCATTAGGGTTGGTAGGAATTTATACTTTAGTAATGTTCCCTTAGCCCTAAATGGCCATTGGGGGGGGGGGCATATGAAGGGATTGTGTGATTAGCACAACGGACCTCGCCTTAACTTCAAAAGCAGGTAACCATTTAAAGCTCTGTGGACTGGGGCAGTGGCGCAACCAGCAAAAAGTGCTGTGTGGGGGGGGGGGGCTCACATAGTGAAAAAAGACAGTTTGACAGTCTTTTTTTTTTGTAACTTTATAATGTAAATTATGTATTGATGATTTGGCCTGGGAGGGGGGGACTCAAGCACACCCCCTGCTCCCCCCCCCCCACTCGTTGCGCCACTGACTGGGGGGGGGGGAGGGGAGACTTTACATCAAATTTCACGTGGGGAAAATTCCCTTGGTTTACTCACCGATGATCGAACGCGGGACTCTTCGGTCGACAGCCATGCCCTCTACACCACTCGAACATCCATCCACCAATGGATACTTTAATGGCCCCCTTTTATAGTGGAGGGGGGGGAGGGAGTCCGGTAGGCGGTGGCGTAATTTGTCTATCAATAATTATGATTCTAAAAATAACTACTAACTGTAGCATATATATAACATGAGGTAATAGTTATTTACAGAGAGATTTTTTTTTTTAAATATAAAGTATTAATGTTCGTCTATTGCATTAAGTTATTTATTTACCTGTGTTATTTATTTGTAAATCCGTTAATGACTTTATTTATTTTTCAGAGCGGAGCCAAAAGGATCTTTCTTTTACCATTCCCACAGTGGCCCTCAAATGACCAATGGGCTCTACGGACCATTTATAGTTCATCCAGAGTAAGGTTTTATACCAACACCATCAGGGCCGGATTACGTCCCTTTGATGCCCTCAGCACCCGACTAAATTTCGGAGTTGTGCCCCTTTCCCTTCCTCTTACGAATACAATGCAAAGTATTTTATCAAATGTTCAGTCAACTTTAAGTTACACATCTGGTTCTACACACAATAGAGATAAGAAAACACGGCATTCTGTTTGCATTCTGATTTTCTCTGGTCTCGACTGTGAACGCTTTTTATACAGAGAAATATATTCATTTTTTTTTTTTTTCAAATTTGTATTAGATTTTGAACGATAAATTGGAATATATATATTTTTCTTTGCAATTCGGTTGTGAACCCCACAGACGTGGTTCAAATTACGGGTTTGAGACTTGGTGGTGCAATGGTCGTGAGTCCGATAGGTGAGCCGCAAATTACTGGTTCGAGTCACTGCGACTCTAGTTATCACTATGTCACCCGTGGTCCCTCCGTCTTTGCTAGCAATCTCGGCTATGTCGATTGTGTACAAAGTCCACAACAGAAAACTGTCCCAGTGGTGGTTTGTACTATCAAGAGATAAACATCTCAGTCTTAAAGAAGTACTGGTTTGAATCCTGCAGGCTTCGGTCATAGCCTTGTCTACATAGCCTTGTCTGCATAGCCTTGTCTACAAACCTTGTCTACACAGCCTTGTCTACATGGCCTTGTCAACTTGTCAACATAGTCTTGTCTACATACCTTGTCTACATAGCCTTGTCTACATGGCCTTGTCTACATAGCCTTGTCTACATAGCCTTGTCTACATACCTTGTCCACATAGCCTTGTCTACATAGGCTTGTCTACATACCTTGTCTACATAGCCTTGTCTACATAGCTTTGTCAACATAGCCTTATCTACATACCTTGTCTACATACCTTGTCTATATGGCCTTGTCAACATAGCCTTGTCTACATAGCCTTGGCTACATACCTTGTCTACATACTTTGTCTATATGGCCTTGTCTACATACCTTGTCCACATAGCCTTGTCTACATAGCCTTGTCTACATACCTTGTCTACATAGCCTTGGCTACATAGCCTTGGCTACATACCTTGTCTACATACCTTGTCTACATAGCCTTGTCTACTTAGCCTTGTCTACATACCTTGCCTGCATAGCCTTGTCTACATAGCCTTGTCTACATGGCCGTTGCAATGGGTGGGCTATTATTATGTGAGATTGAAAAAAAAAAGAAAATAGTATCAAATTTAAATTGTCCAGCAGCTGCTAGACATTTGTTACTGGCTCAAGACGTGAGGTTTGCATTTAGTACAACACATCAAGCCCGATCTTACGTTTTACACCATCCATTCGAGTATGTGTACATTAGGATAACTAGACTATTCTAATTGCACTAGGCTATACCAATTGCATTCTTTGAGATGTTGAAGTAGGCTCCGAATGGTTTGGTTTAGCCGGGGTCTTTAATGCGGTAAGGATTGGAGTAGCTCGAAGTCTGTACCTTCTAGATTTCGTTGGACATTTGAAAATATAAATTCTCAATATTTTTTTTTCCACTATGTAGTATCATTAGATAAATTTGATAAATGCAGAGAGAAAGTTAGTTCTAGTTTGTTTGTTTAGTTTGATTAGTTATTCAAACAGAAAGGAAAAGGTAACTGTGATCAAACTAAGGGAGGTTATCTAATAAACAGGGTCCCCTTTTGATTTTTATTTGAAGAGTTGCGGCAGAGATTTGAAATGAAAAATATTCTACTGACCACAGGCTAGACAGAAAGGAGATCAAGGACGATCAAGAGTTCATTCTGATGTTCCACGACTGGAACCACAACTGGGACTCCACGGCAATGACGGCCAAGATGAGGTGGGGGTTCTACGTTGGCGGGGAGCGCCACAACATAACAAGCACCCACGCAGGTATCAAGTACAGGTACGTGGTGTTGTCGTCGTCGTATCGGGATTTCGGGAGCTGCAAACTAGGGCAAGTGCCACGTGCGATTTTCGCGCGATAAGAATCGTGCGGTGCGGTCGTTAGCTTTTTTTTTTAGCCACCGCATGAGGCCGATGAGGGTAGATTTTCATTTTTTCATTGATGTTTTTTTATTACTACTATTTATGTAGGGGAAAAGTTCCATAAAAAGTCTCCGTTGAACAAGATTTGGTTAAAATGAAATAATATATTAATTTAAAAAAAAAACGTATTTATTGGGAGCCGCATTTAGCTCAACGATGAAACCCGAAACGGCCCTAAGAGCCGCTACCACCCAAACGTTGTTCTAGGGCTCTAAGAGCCGCAACCATCCAAACGTTGTTCTTGGGCTCCATGAGCCGCAACCACCCAAACGTTGTTTCTAGGGCTCTAAGAGCCGCAACCATCCAAACGTTGTTCTTGGGCTCCATGAGCCGCAACCACCCAAACGTTGTTCTTGGGCTCCAAGAGCCGCAACCACCCAAGCGTTTTTCTAGACCAGTGGTAGAATAAAGGAATTTTTATATATAACCCAAATTACATTAGAGGACCTAAACATGATATGATCGATGTGTGAATGTAAGAATGTTGATGTTTGATAATGTCCCTTGAAGTTTGATAATTTCCCTCGATGTTTGTTCATGTTCTGCAGTCAATGTTGTTACTTAAAATCCACGTCTGCTGGTGGAAATTAATTACCCCGCCAGCAAGGGGCGGCATTTTTTTATCAGTTTGGTATTTTTTTTAAAGGCTCGGAAATAGGAAGACATTTTTATAGTCCGACCTGGGCAGCATTGATGCTATTTACGCCACTGTCGATACATGAAATACGCCCTCGACCCAGCCTGCGTGTTTATGGTCCTTATATTTTTTTTTTCACGCAATGATACTTTAGAGTTGGCAACTTTTTTTTTATCTATTTCAGCGGTTTTATTTTCCAGTCAGGGCTCATCAACGGCAAAGGTCGTTTCTATGACGACACAGGAACCAAACACAATGGCGCCCCGTTGTCGACTTTTAATGTGGAGAGTGGCAAAACGTACAGGTAATTCAGAAGTTCTTTTTATATTTTTTGTTCGTTTAAAGATTCATTCACATATGGCGAGAAAGATTTTAGGGTGCAATTAATAGTTTGTATAGTTGTTTGTTTATTTATTTCAGTTTAGCTGTCACAAATATTTGCTGCAATAACTTTTGTGCCATTTGAAAAAAAAAATACACCACTCACTGCGGCCCTTAACTAGCGTTAGTGACGCCCGGGATCAGCTCTAAAAATGCCGCCCCATTCCCGTGCTATAATAAAGGACATAAAGAAATAAATTGTCGCTCCTTACAAGTGCTAACGTAAGTGCCCCCCTGGGGCGGACTGCTCCCTCCCTATTGGCCCCACTGCTCACATATTATTAAGTCAAATGTGAAATTTTAAATGCTAGTTAAACAAAAAAAATCTAAACAATGAAATTAAGAATTGCACTTCTCCCCCACCAACCCCAGTTCACCGGGTCAAGGTTGCAGCCGACATATTGAATCGTTTCGTCGACGTCGCCTTCCCCCCAATCGTTTCACTGACGTTCTTCCCCCCCTCCAAACGTTTCGGTGACAGACATCGTCGTTTTCAACCCCCCATAAACGTTGCACCAACGTATTCGCCCCAACCTTATAAAAGACGTGAATAGTAGTAGTTGAGTTAGTAAGGCGCTCTGAGTTAGTAAGGTGCTGACAGACATATGAGTAGACGTAGTTAGTTCGGTGTAGACAGTTCTAAGATTCTAAGAGTTAGTTGTAAACTTGTAGTGACATTTGTTTAAGTAGACATCATTAGACAAAGGACTTATATTGTATATACATATATATTCACCTATGTTTAGAAGCAATTAAAGTTTAGATCTGTTGTGTTCATATACCAAGCCTTGGCGTTGATATATTTATTAGTTAGAAAAGTTAACGTAACATATTTGGCGATCCTACGCCTTGTAAAGTATAAGATATAATAACGTTACATATTTGAAAATAATAACGTAACATTTGGCGAGCCTGCCCAAAGATATTTCTGGAATCTTCATCTAAGTCAGCAACAGCAGTTAACAGTGGAGTCACACTTACTCAACAACAGCCCAGAGAGGAGTCTCACTGACTCGAGAGCAGCCAACAGAGGAGTCTCACTGACTCGAGAGCAGCCAACAGAGGAGTCTCACTGACTCGAGAGCAGCCAACAGAGGAGTCTCACTGACTCGAGAGCAGCCAACAGAGGAGTCTCACTGACTCGAGAGCAGCCAACAGAGGAGTCTCACTGACTCTGCAGCAGCCAAGAGAGGAGTCACACTGACTCATACATAATCTAGGAGAGCAGAGAGAAGGCGACAAGAGGAGTCAGTCAGTCTGTGTTAATATATTCTTAAAACCAGATAAGTTTTCTTTTTAAATTTTATCTTAGTGCACAATCAAATGTCTCGTTTATTTTGAATCCTTATAGATATTTTGTTGGTAGTCTCTCACTGAGTACATCTTTGTTACTTTTGTAACGGAGTGTTTAAAAGCGGTGCTCGGAGAGATTACATAACATTTATTTGTTAGATCGTTACTGTCTAGTTTGTGTATATGTGACAGTATTGTTTTATTTGTTGTTACTATCAGTTTTCTCTGCCTTTTGTCTTGTTTATTTCGTATTGTATTTGTACCGCAGAAATTTACTTAGTTTGTGTGTTAGATTGTAGATAATAAGTATTTCATTATCCTTATTTAGTTGAAGTTAATATTAAGGTAAGTCAAGGTAACTCAATTTGTTTGTAAATCTTTATTCATAACTCAGAATGTCATCATTCGAACATTTCGTTACCTTAGGACAAACATTAGGGATAGAGACAAAAAAATTAGAGAAATGGGCGCAGGATAGGTTAGAGAAGGAACAAGCTAGGTTAGAGAAGGAATATGAGAAGGAACAGGCTAGGTTAGATAAGGAACATGAGAGAGAACAGGCTAGGCTAGATAAGGAACATTCTTACAACATAACACAAAGCCAGTTAAGAATCAAGCAGTTAGAATTAGAGAAAGAGTTAAGGGATAGCCAGCTCAATAATCCCACCCCTCTACCTACCCCACTGTCAACCATAGATCATAGTCTTGCAAATAGAATAGCTCACTATAAATACCATCTATTTGACGAACAGAAGACAACGATCGACAATTTCCTTACTAAATTCGAACGTGACATGAGAGAACTTGACTTCCCCGAATCCAAATGGACGTATTTGTTAGGTAAATCTTTTACTAGTGACGTTTCCCTTAAGATATGTTTAAACCAGGACAGTTACCAGGTAGTTAGAGAACAGCTTCTAAGGACATATGGACAGACAGAAGCTAGTTTCAGGAAGGCGTTTCATCAGACAGTTTTACAAAAGGACGATGACCCCCAGACATATTTTGACAAATTAGGTACTGCCTTGGATAAATGGCTACAATATGCTAAGGTAGAAAGGACATTTGAAGCCTTTAGGACATTTTTCTTGTTAGACAAGGCCATTCATTCCTGCCACCCTGAATTGAAGTCATTCATTTTAGAAAGGGGACCAAAGACAGTAGAGACAGCCGTGGACCTAATAAGGAAATATAAAACCGCTCACCCTGATAGACCCACAACTACAGTAGAAAATGATATACAGGACATTATATGTTTTAGTAGCGACACAAGCAGGTCCCATCACAGACATAGTCAGAACAGAGTAAATGAGAATAGACCGGTAGGTAGGACAGAATTAATATGTCGAAGCTGCAACAGAAAAGGACATTTTGCTAGGGACTGTCCTTTGAACCATAATAATAGACAATCTAGGTCACCTGAGGACAACCGTAGAGACAATTATCAGGGAAGAGGTAGAAGTAGTCCAAGAGACAGGGTTCATGACGTCATGAGTACATTAGAGCCATCCAAGCCTTTGACAGTAACAAAAGGTAGAGTAGGACATAATAGCGTAGAGGTGCTAAGAGATTCAGGGTGTAATACAATTTTAGTTAAGAAATATTTAGTTCGACCTTCCCAATACACTGGCAGATTTGGTAAATGTAGAGGCTTTGACGGACAAATTACAGCTTACCCAATAGCAGAAATAGACATACAGACAAACTATTTTAATGGTAGAGTGGAAGCACAGGTAGTTGACAGTCTCATTACAGACCTTATTATAGGTAATAGTGTTATGGAGATCAAGGACGATAGAAATAACAGGCAAACTAGGACACATTACAAACAAAAGCCCAGAGTTAGATTCAGTGACGTACAGCACAGTAGTACCCGTAGTGTAAAACCAATAATTTGTTTTCGTTGTGGGTCACACAACCACAAGTCTAGGGCCTGTACAAAGCGTGTAGATGAAGTTATTTGTAGACAGTGTTGTAAAATGGGTCACAGAGAACAGTTCTGCTCTACAATTGCTGAATATAATAGGAATTACCGCCAGAAATATATAAATTAACCCAAGTTAAGCACACTATGAGTTTATAGCTTTAATTACTAAGTAGAATGCCAATTAAACCATAAGTTATAAGTTGATGTTGTTACCATAAGAGTAGTAAGAATATGATGTTTGCTAAGGCTAAGTAATATATGCAAAATGCGCAGTCAAAGGTAAGTGATATAGGTCATACTAGATAGATATACTGAATTAAGTATGATCAGCTAAGTCAAGGAGTCACACGGTAAGTTTAGATGTCTTGTTTCTTTGACTCTTGCACTAAGATACTGAGATAATATGTTCAATATCCCCCCCCCCCCACCTCTAAAGAATTTGCCCTTATAATTTCATAGCTAGTTATTCACAGGCTGACTAACAAAGACCAGTACCTACATATCGTCATACAAGTTCAAGTCGCCACCTTTGTGAGGGCCTAAACATTTATCTGTTACCAACGATCTAATTTCACCTGTTTTCACCTCATATTTGTTCTACGTGTAGCCCCTCACTCAAGCGTAAACCCAGTTAAAGACACTCAATAATTTCCTGTTAACAACGATATGCAGAACGTCATCAACAGTTTACATCAATGAAACAGACAAAACTAAAACCACGCCTCATACATTGACACGTTTACCACAAGAGGTGTAGTTAATGTCACTTCGACCTCAAGTTCACCAGCGAGTGACTATTATAGACAATGGAACGTTTTCGTCTTTACCGTTCGACACGTTGTGTAAAACTGACCTGTATGCCCCATCACCTATTTGAACCAAGACATCAAGGAGCAATATACGCCAGTAACAGAATGAACTTGTTTGTATTATAGAACATTGCATTCATTATGTTTTTTTTTGTTTCGTGCTTTATTAAGTTTGTAATTTATTAAAATGTATTACGTTACATTATATTGACTTATGCATAGATGCTTGACAAGTAGTCTAGACATGTTTGATTTGACATCCATACCATTTTCAATGTGATGTAATACTGTTCCCCACTATACTTTTTATAATAATGATTGTTTGTTTTACTACGTAAAACTTGGAAAGGAGGGAGGTATGTGACGTGTAGAATTGCACTTCTCCCCCACCAACCCCAGTTCACCGGGTCAAGGTTGCAGCCGACATATTGAATCGTTTCGTCGACGTCGCCTTCCCCCCAATCGTTTCACTGACGTTCTTCCCCCCCTCCAAACGTTTCGGTGACAGACATCGTCGTTTTCAACCCCCCATAAACGTTGCACCAACGTATTCGCCCCAACCTTATAAAAGACGTGAATAGTAGTAGTTGAGTTAGTAAGGCGCTCTGAGTTAGTAAGGTGCTGACAGACATATGAGTAGACGTAGTTAGTTCGGTGTAGACAGTTCTAAGATTCTAAGAGTTAGTTGTAAACTTGTAGTGACATTTGTTTAAGTAGACATCATTAGACAAAGGACTTATATTGTATATACATATATATTCACCTATGTTTAGAAGCAATTAAAGTTTAGATCTGTTGTGTTCATATACCAAGCCTTGGCGTTGATATATTTATTAGTTAGAAAAGTTAACGTAACATATTTGGCGATCCTACGCCTTGTAAAGTATAAGATATAATAACGTTACATATTTGAAAATAATAACGTAACAATCCCTAACAAGTAAATGACGAAGATGTCTTTAAAATAATTCCACTTTATCCAGGGGCAGCCGATTCTTTTACTATAATATAGAAACGTGCTGAATGTTTCTCTACGTTGAATCTAAATTTCAATTTAGAAACTCTTTGCTGGTAACCAGTCCAAGCAGTATAGACCTTGTTTTTTTTCCTGCTTCAACAGACTACGACTGTATCACCCAGGAGACGTGTACCCGTTCCGCGTGTCCGTCGACAGCCACCCTCTCCTGGTTATGGCTTCTGACGGCGGGGACCTGGAGCCCTTCGAAGTTGAGTCCGTCATCGTTCACCCCGGGGAACGTATAGACGTTGTCATCTCGTGCGACCAGTCCGCGGGGAACTACTGGATCAGGGGTCAGACACTGGAGGTAAGGTGTGTGGGATGGGGGAAGGGTCAGGGGCGCTAGTACGCGGGGGCTTTTAGGAAGATTGTCATATGTAGGGTCTTTGGGAAGAATGTCATCTGTGGGGCCTTTGGGAAGAATATCATCTGTGGGGCCTTTGGGGAGATTGTCATCTGTGGGGCCTTTGGGAAGATTGTCATCTGTGGGGCCTTTGGGAAGAATGTCATCTGTGGGGCCTTTGGGAAGAATGTCATCTGTGGGGCCTTTGGGAAGAATGTCATCTGTGGGGCCTTTGGGAAGATTGTCATCTGTGGGGCCTTTGGGAAGATTGTCATCTGTGGGGTTTTTGGGAAGATTGTCATCTGTGGGGCCTTTGGGAAGATTGTCATCTTTGGGGCCTTTGGGAAGATTGTCATCTGTGGGGCCTTTGGGAAGAATGTCATCTGTGGGGCCTTTGGGAAGAATGTCATCTGTGGGGCCTTTGGGAAGATTGTCATCTGTGGGGCCTTTGGGAAGATTGTCATCTGTGGGGCCTTTGGGAAGATTGTCATCTGTGGGGCCTTTGGGAAGAATGTCATCTGTGGGGCTTTTGGGAAGATTGTCATCTGTGGGGCCTTTGGGAAGATTGTCATCTTTGGGGCCTTTGGGAAGATTGTCATCTGTGGGGCCTTTGGGAAGAATGTCATCTGTGGGGCTTTGGGAAGATTGTCATGTTAAGATCCGTGAGTGTAGGCTACACGTCACAACACGACACTCATATCAAAAGGGTTCACACACACACGCACACACATACACACCTTCAAACTTTTTTAACTAGAAAACCGTCTGTCTAAACCCCTGAAATGTCTATTCAAAGATAATACAGCAGTCTCCCGTTAGGCATACCATTACCACACAAATGGTAACACACAGAATATTATTTATATTATCAATTTATGTGTGATTGAAACGAACTTTATTTGTCTCCTTTTTTTTTTTTAAAATACCAATAGATTATGTTTCCTAGCTACACTTTCCGTACTTTTTAAAGCCAAGTATGCATTAGCTAGACCAAATGTCAAATATTATAACTGAAGCTTTGTTGAAATGGGTCGAACATTTTGACTTATGACTGGCAGATGGTTATTTAAATGTTTGTGAATAATCATTCAAAAAAAAAAAATTAAAAAATAAAAAATATTATAAAAAGAATTTAGAATTCAAATTTCAGTTTCAAATCACAAAACTAATTATCGATTATATCTTATAAAATGACAGTCCACTTAACATTGATTAGCTGGTAGTCCTTTCATTCTGATGTTCAACCCTCCCCCCCCCCTCCCACCCCCATCTCTCCCTCTTTGAATTCAGTTTATCTACGAGCTTGACACTTAATCTCTTAGAACCCCGTGAGATCAAACTCGCCGTGTTCCTCAGCACAAAGAAACTGACGTCCTGACTCCTGACGCCCTGACCAATGGGCAAACAAAACTACCCGACTGGTCCACTCTGCCCGAGGCACACACAACAAAAAAATCAACCTTCCACGGTTTCCTCTACTATCTTATTGCGGTGTCCTCCCTTAGCCCGTTTGTGCCAACGCGAAATAACCGGCCGTGACCGGGCTATATATTTATTTATTTTTTAAATCGTATGAGATGCAAATCTTTTTTATCAACAAACAAGGTCGGCGTTCACCATGTGGCTGAGGCGATCCTGCATTACAAAGGGGCCCCGGTGGACACAGACCCCATGTCACAGAGGGCTGAGTGTACGCCGCTGAAACCGTGTCGGGTGTTTAACTGTCCATTTCTCTATTACCCAAGTGGCAGTAACACGGAGTGCGTCAATTTTGACCAAGTCAAATCCCTGGAGCCACAGACGCAGGAGGAGGTAACTCGACTTTGTCTGATCAGCGCAGGATTGTCTGCACTTGCATGTATATAATTCGTTATCAGTTGATTTACACAAGTGTATATTTGATATGTATAATCATGGACGTGCATTTAGATATATATGTAAATATGTGTATATTAATCTGTGAGTTTTCATTATCCTGTTCAATGTGTACCATACAATCCATACATGTGTAGTTGTGTATTTAGATGAGAAAGCATGAATATGGGTACGCAGGGCCGCCGAGAGTGGGGGCAGGGGGTCATTGCCAGGGGGCCCGCATCTGTAAGGGGGCATAAAGGGGGCCCGGCAGCCCCGACCATGTCAATTTTTTCACGACTCATTGTTTATTAAGGGGCCCGCAATGATGTCCTGCCCTGGGGCCCGCGTTGGCTCTCGGTGCCACTGTGGGTACGTTAATAGAGGTAAGGGTGGAAGGTGGACCCTACAAGACAGCCCGGGACGCTATTATTGTGTATGCATGGGTTCATGCATCCACGAGGCTATGTTTGATGATTATGTTTGTTCGTTATTTATGTATCTAAAATATGTATGTATAATATATACACATACAATATACCACTAGGGTACCGAGAGTTGTGCGGCCACACGGGGCGCCGAACTATGAAGGGGGCGCCTGAAGAGCGCCGCCATATAGGGTTAAATGTTTTTGAATTTTTTTCTCAGATTGGGAGAAGGAGCGATAACACATGTAATTTTCACAGGGCGCCACAATAGCTAGCTACGGCTCTGCAATATACATGTATTTGTATTATGTGTGTAAACGAAAGCAAGAATGTTTGAGCATATCTAAACGCAACAATATTTATGTATGTGTATTTGTGAATGAGTATATATATATGTATGTGTTTAAGTATACAAGTGTTCATCTATATGACAGCCACCACAGGACCAACACTTTGTTGAATACTTCATGAACTTTGCCTTTCCCGGCCGTGATGAAACACCGGGATCTGTCAACGGCAGGGCGTACGTGGACCATCCTATGGTACCTTTAGCTCAGGTAAAAAAACACACTTTTTTCTTGTCAAATTTATATTATATGTATACTAAAACATAGGGCCGTTCTTTGGTCTTTGACGGCCCGGAGCAAAAGTACCTTTCTGGGCCTTAATAATATTTGATAGGATGAGGGAGTCGGTAGAGGAAGGGCCCCCCCTTTGGGCGTTGGAAGAAGGTCTAAGCGTTTGCCTAATTCGCCTAATCACAAGAATAGGATTTTTATTTTCAGGTCATGGTAAAATATTTCTCTGTTTCCCGTAGTGCCTCCACGGTCATTTCACTATAAGAAATGATGGTTATGAAAAAAAGGGGCAAATATGAATGTCCCATTGGTGGTTTAAGTAGTGTTAGAGTTAAACATTCTTACAGGAACTTCACAGATTTCTTTTAAAAAACTCATTTACTAGTTAAATGGTTTGGTGGGATCTGACCTATTTCCAGGTAACGGGTACTTCTAGGTAAAGCTATAATTATCAACTCACCCATCATTCTGTAGTCTTTCAATCTATCACGCTAACCTACTTCTGTGCTCAACATGCAGCCCGACCAGAGAGGACCCACTTGCAAGAGGGAGAGCTGCGGTGAGAACAAAATCTGTCACTGTCCTTACCACGTGACCTATTTTGACGGGGACCTTGTCCAGCTGGTCTTTCTCAACATGGGCGGAGGGCGTGGATGGGACCACCCCATCCACCTTCACGGCTACTCTTTCCAAGTAAGTGACCGGAATTAAGGAAAAGGCTATATTCCAACTACATAGCAAACAGCGGAGGGAGGGGGGGTTTTAGACCAAAGGGGTTGGCAAACTTTTTGAGTCGCGGGCAGCATTGGGTTCAAGAACTAATGTATATAAAAGGTAGACCTAAAAACATAATAGGCTGTTGGTAGAAATTAGTGACAGGCCGAATAAGACAGTCCTGCGGGCCGAATTAGACAGTCCAGCGGGCCGAATTAGACAGTCCTGCGGGCCGAATCAGACAGTCCTGAGGGCCTAATTAGACAGTCGGGCGGGCCGAATCAGGCAGTCCGGCGGGACGAATCAGACAGCCATGCAGGCCGAATCAGACAGTCCAGCGGGGCGAATCAGACAGTCCAGCGGGCCGAATCAGACAGTCCAGCGGGCCGAATCAGACAGTCCTGTCGGCCGAATCAGACAGTCCTACGGGCAGAATCAAACAGTCCAGCGGGCAGAATCAGACAGTCCAGCGGGCCGAATCAGACAGTCCAGCGGGCCGAATCAGACAGTTCTACGGGCAGAATCAGACAGTCCAGCGGGCAGAATCAGACAGTCCAGCGGGCCGAATACGACAGTCATGCGGGCCAGATTTGACCCTCGGGCCGTAGTTTGCCCATGTCTGTTCCAAAAAGATTCTTTCGAAGAATTTCGGGGGGGGGGGTGCCCAGGCAAAGATTCATTTTAGGGCTAAAGTCCTTCAATTTCATCCAGCTCTAAATGGATACCTGACTAAAGTTGGGGAAGTAAAGGCAGCTGGGATGACCGCAAATTTCCATGATATTCAATGCCTAGAGAGACAGATAAGGTCCTCACTTCATTAGCCCCGATGACCCTAGCCCCGATGACCCTTTAGGCTAAATAAAACTTCAACACTACTTACTGGATGGGGCCTTTTGGCAAACGGATCCCAAGGCAGTGGTCTTGTTTGGCTGTGATCATATACTCTTTATGGGTGGGCTGTGCATAATTTACGATTAAATTAAACCTTTTTCTTTTGGTTTTTTTCCAATGATAGTCGTCGTACTCTATGCTTATCACAGATTGTAAAATTGGGTTTTCCCGAATACAACGTCACAAACGGGAAATTTCTCAAACAAAACGCTGACTTAGATTGTGGCCAGGGAGTGAACGGCACCGAGAGCTTCTGCAACAGTGCCAGGTGGGCGAACCAAAGCTGGAACCTTGGCAATATACCGGACATGGAGCTTAGTCGCCCGCCCATCAAGGACACCATCACTGTCCCATCCGGTGGCTATGTTGTGGCCAGATTTAAGGTTAAGATAGTTTCGGTTTTATCCAGGCTGGTATCGATACATGGGACTAATCGGTTACCTAGGTAGATGTATTCGATCATTTATAACTTATTATTTTGAGCTACAGTCATAGTGGCCCTAGTCTGTATGGTTAGCCCCAGGGCCCATAAGACGGTTCTGGCACAGACATTCGCCCAGCATTCTTCTAGCAAAGGGGCCCTAAGCTATTCGGTTACTTATATTTTATTCATTTGATTGTTTGTCCTACTGGCATTTTTATGTATCTAAGGAGGTTCTAAGAATTGCCTGTTAAAGATCCTACATTTCTCTAAGGCACTACTGTCTTAAAACAGTGGCTCTCAAACTTGTAAGTTTTGTAGACTTCAAACAGGCTGAACTCTGTTAACAAAAAGATATGCTATATTTGCATTTTATATATAAAGATATATATATATATATATATGTGTGTGTGTGTGTGTGTGTGTGTGTGTGTGTGTGTGTATTCATATAAGTATGAAATAGTTATTCAGATTTTTTTTGTATCACGTTAGCGGTAAAAAAAAATGCGACGGATCCTTATAGTCTGATATTTCAGGGCCTTAGGCTGTGGCCCAGTCAGCTCAATGGCTAATGCAGCCCTAGGCAGGGGCCCCCTAACTTAATATTTTCAATTGGGCCCTGCCTTTCTGGCCCGGAGCATAGTCTGCCCCATTTCACTTCGCATATTGACACACTTTTATATGTGTAGCATGTAGAGACTTAGAACTGTTATCATGTGGATAATTTCAGTGGATAAATTATAACTTTATATATATATATATATATATATATATATATATATATATATATATACACACATTCCCTATCATCACCAGGCCAAAAACCCTGGTCTGTGGGTCATTCACTGCCACATCAACCTCCACATGAGCGATGGGATGCTGGCCCTCTTGAACGAATCCTTCCCCTTGTGGCCGGCGCCCCCGAGAAATTTTCCACGTTGCAACAGTTACATAGGTGAGTGCACACAAATTGTTTACATGTACTTGGAACTGAATTGTTAGCAATCACAGGAGAACGTCACGCAATGTAGACATTGCTTATATTAAAGGGAGAGAACACAACAAATAACAAAAACATTTTTTCTTGGAGTTTTTTAAAAGTTAATGTTCTTGATCGTTTGTGCACACTTTAAAAAAAATTCTATGTAGTTAGTATAAAGATTATTGGACGGGTGGTCGTGCGGTGTAGAGCCCTCGACTGTCGACCGGAAAGTCCTGGGTTCAAACCTCAGCGAGGACCTTGGGATTTTTTTTCAGGTCCTGACGTAAGTCCCCCAAGTCCACCCAGCTTGAAAATGGTTACCTTGACTTTAAGTTGGGGGAAGTAAAGGCGGCTGGGCATCGTGCTAACCACACAATCCCTTTTATATGCTGATTTTACACTTCATCTGCCCCGAAGAGCCCGTAGGGACTTAGGGGAACTTTACTAGTGCAAAGATAATTTTTTGTATAAATAATAGTAGGCCTACTTGTTAATAAGTATAATATATATAAAAGCGATTTGGGTTCTGCGTTAAATCGAAAGTAAAGAATTAATACAACAGTATTCCAGTTTAAAATACAATCATGTCAAAATCGGATCTGCCCGAAACCAAAAAATAATCTAGCCTACCGATCAAGTGTAAGGGGATATAACTCTATGCAAAGGTTTTGCAGAGTGCAGCTAGTAAGTAAAATAAAAGTGAAACGAACATTATAGTCTCCTTGGTCCACACAATGGACCCAGTGGATGTGTTCTATTTCCACAACTAAAGTTAGGTTAAACTTATTTAAAGCTAGACGACTTTGTGGGGAAAATCAACCATCTTTCACGACTTTGTCCAATATTTCTGAATGTCTAAAGATTTATTCGTCTCGTAGTCGATACATTTGACTTGTACTAATCACGACGATCACCTGATGTAATCGATTCTCTCTGTCACACAGAATAACGATACCCAGACCCGCGCAAGACCGGTTCTAGCAACTGCTTGCCTTGTCTAATCCGCAGATGACAGCTACTCGGCAGACGACAATGTGCATCAATGGATGATGATGAAGTGAAAACCGCCAACTTGCCAAAGCTGACAATCAGATGTATGTTTTACTCTGGTCTGTTCAAGTGTTCAGTTATTATCAAGCCATTAAACTTTCACCAGTGAACAAACATACAAAGTGTTTATTGTATATGTTTATTTGTATTTAAGTAGTTATTGATTTATTATGTTTACAAACAAACAAGATGATGATTTTCCATAAACAGGTTAGAGTTGGGGGAGGGGGGGGGGTTTCGCTAAAAATTCACGTACTCGCGGCTATGCAAGTACTTTAATTGTTGTTATTATAATTATAATGGTAATCATATTATTTTTAATTATAATAATTATAATTATCACAATGTTTATTTCTATTAAATATTTATAATGATCTGATGGCTGGGTTTCATTCTATTTCAAGAGAACGTAGTTAAAACATGGATAGCATAGTAGATAAGTTTCATATATTTCAACAAACATATAGATTTAAATTGATTTAATTGCTCCTCATTAAATAAAAAAAACCTACAAATTAAGATTTTTTAAGACCTTACATCAGGCCCGTAGCATGCGGAGGGGGGGGGCAGGGGCCGGGCCCCCCTGCGTTTTGTCTGGCCCCCACTGCTTGTTTGCTCTACTTTGTAACATATATTTCCTGCCCCCCCCCCCCCCCCCCCGCTATTGCCTGGCCTCTGCTGTAGAATGTCTGGCCCCTGCTGTAGAATTTTCACGCTACGGGGCTGCCTTACATATATTCCAAATGAAGGGAGGGCGGGTTTGGGAGGAGGAGGAGGTAACATTTATTTGCGTCCCTACAGTGGCGGATTGTAGTTAAAACTAGTGGTTTTTGTTTTTTTTTAATTTAGTTCAGGGAAACGTATTCAAGCTTTTTTTTTATTAAACACGTCAGTCTTAACTGTACAACTCAAGTTTAAATCTTTATATTGGAGAATGGGTCGGTACTGCAACAGAGAAAGTGCTCTTTCTCTCCCTTGTTTCCTAAATACGTCTGGACACAGCAGCCAAAGTACGCAAAAAAAAAAATCACGCCGCTGCAACAGAGAATACCGCAGTTCAATACTTATGTTTTGTGTCTTATAAATAATCAGGCGGATGAATTCTGCCATGAAGCCTCATAGTCTTAAATTTTACAAGTGTATACAAGAATAATCATAAGGACGAACGGATATTCATTATAATGAATGTTATTGATAACATCACGAGGACATAGAGGGTGTTGCTGCCCCCCACCACACATACACACACACTGCCGTCACGTGAGGCCACAACGTGCCCATGTTTGATCCACTAGTCACGGGTTTGTTTGAAATTGGTGGATAGAACATGAAGATATTTCACTTGGCATAATTGGATATATATATATATATATATATATATATATATATATATATATATATATATATATATATATATATATATATATAGTTGCAAGTACCCGGCTTTGCCCGGGTTTAAAATAAGGTTTTCTGTTTACCTTCTGTTTTCTCCCTACCCCCTCTCTCCCCTCTCTTTTCTCCCTCCCTCCCTCCCCTTCTCTCCCTTTCCCTCCCTCCCTTTCTCCCTCCTTTCTCCCTCCCTCCCTCCCTCTCTCAAATCTATCTTCGTCCCTCTCCCATCTCCCTCTCTCCCATCTCCCTCTCTCCCTCCTTCTCTCCCCCGTCCATCCTCCTCCCTCCTCCTTCCCTCTCTCTCCCTCCCTGCCCCCTCTTTCTCTTTATCTCTTCCTCCCATTTCTCCCATCCTCTCCCTCTCTCCTTCCCTCCCCTCTCTGTCCTTCCCTAACCCCTCTCTCCCTCCTTTCTCCCTCCCTCCCCCTTTCCACCTCTCTCTCCCTCCCCCTCTCTCCCCCTTCCTCCCTCCTCATTCCCTCTCTCTCCCTCCCTGCCCCCCTCACTTTTTATCTCTCTCCCTCTCTCCCTCCCTCCCCTCTCTCTCCCTCCCTACCCCCTCTCTCCCTCCCTTTCTTTCTCTCTCCCTCTCCCTCTGCTCCCTCTCCCCCTACTCCCTCTCCCATCTCCCTCTCTCCCCCTCCTTTTCTCCCCCTGTCCACCCCCTCCCTCCTCTCTCCCCCTCCCGCCCTCCCTCCTACCCTCCTTTCCTCTCTCTCCCCCCTGCCCCCCCTCTCTCTCTCTCTTTATCTCTCTCTCTTTATCTCTCTCTCCCTCCCCCTCTCTCTCTCTCTCTCTCTATATATATATATATATATATATATATATATATATATACTTATTATTATGGTTTCACACTTCTTCTAAAATCCTTCTTCATTCCTTTACCTTCCTCAAACTGTACAAATCACAGAGCATGAAAAAACATCAACAATTCTTTGCATCACAAAGGCACAATACAGCACCAGCGCGCAAGTTCTATTCGATCATAGGGAAATGACGTCACAGAGGAATTTTATTTATGGCGCCGTCGAGATTACTTTAATATAGTAAAATACTAAAATAAAAAAAAATTAATTACAATTAAACTACCCATCGATATGAAATGAAACCTGTCCTATAACCTTCCCCATGTAATTATGTGTATGTGTAACAAATTTCACGTTATTTGTTTGTCTGGATCTTGAGTTATAATGGAACAGACAGACAGACAGACAACGAATGCGTCTTATAAGTATATATATATATATATATATATATATATATATATATATATATAAACATTATATACGTAGACGGGCCCGTCAAAAATTCTAACTCAAAATGACATAGAAAACAAAATTGCCGTTTAGGATAAATGTAAATGTCAAAAGTAACAACAAGTTTTAAAATGTGTGTACAAAAATGAAACAGAATCTGCATTCAACTGTTACAGGCAGTCCACAACACAGAAGATAACAATCAAACACAGAATATGCCTTCGACTGTTATAGCCAGTCCACAACACAGAAGATAACAATCAAAAACAGAATCTGCCTTCGACTGTTATAGCCAGTCCACAACACAGAAGATAACAATCAAAAACAGAATCTGCAGGATGGTAAACGTTAAGAAAAAGACTCGGTCCAGCAGTGTCGAGTTCAAGTTACATCTGGCACCTTTGACTTGCGAGTCTGGTCTGTAGAAACCGTCTGCTTGATCGGGACTTGGGGTGCCCTCGACAAAGTAGTCTTGATCACCTTTTACCAGGGGCGGTACCATTTCTACCGGGGCAACCTGAGCCCGTTTAAACGATTGGGCCGATAGTTTGACGGCGTTTCCCTTGATGTGTTTGTGTGCCTGATAAGATAAAGAGAAAAGTATGTAACTCCCTGTAGTGTATCTCTAACCCGGTGGATTCACTAAAATAAACTTGGCAGACTCAATTACAGAATGTTTGAAAGGAAAATGTGTGTGGGAGGGGGGGGGAGGGGGGGTCACTTCTCAAAATAAAAGTTAATTTTTATTTGTTTTTTTTTGCTCATAAAATGGTGATTGGTCCGTTGTTCTAGCTTCCTGGGTCAAAAAATTCTCATGTGTGCCCATGACCCTCCCCCCACCGGCCCCGTAGCGTGAAAATTCTACAGCAGGGGCCAGACCAATAGCGGGGGGGGGGCGAGGAAATAAATGTTACTATGTAGAGCAAACAAGCAGAGGGGGGCCAGACAAAACGCAGGGGGGCACGGCCCCCCTGGCCTCCGCACGCTACGGGCCTGCCCCCCACACACACATTAAATCTCACAGGCCTTGTATTGACGCCACTGCAAAACCAGTTAACAGCAGCATGTCTATTCAGTTTACCTGCCGATGAGCGTACTGATCAATTACCTCTCGCTAATAGGTCATAAAGAGTACGGGTTCAAAACCCACTCAACCTTTATGTGGAGAAATAATATAGTCTAAGTTTGATGACGCAATTCGCTAGGCTCCGCCCACCGCAGTATCTATGGCGTCATTCCGCCATCTTGAGTGTAAATATTGGGAGCTTTAGTGTATACGTCATTTGGTACAAATGACGTATATTAACCGACAGTTGGGAGCACATGCTTTGTTTTATAGTTAGTCTAGCTTTGTGCATCGATGTAGATGGATGCATATTTACAGTTTGCTATTGCACTCCTCCTGGATCTACCTTTATGTCAGTTCATGTTCAAGTATTAAATGATTGTTTGATGTTACTTCACTGGAGTTAACTTCGTGATTTCTGTTGTCTGATTTATTACACCTTCTACAAGCATCATCATTAAAAGGATCCGTAACATATATTTGGCACCTCCGACGTCGAACTGACTGACTTAGCTGGATTCAGGAGCAGTGGAGTGAGTACATTAAGACTCGTTGTAATTACCGGTTAAGTATTCATCGGTGAATTACGTGGCGGCCACCACCCTGGGTGTGCGCCGTGAAAACTGCGTTCTGTAGTGGCCAACGTTACTGTTTGCTGAAGTGGCCAACCCAATTGTTTGCTGAAGTGGCCGACGTTACTGTTTGCTGAAGTGGCCAACCCTATTGTTTGCTGAAGTGGCCAACGTTACTGTTTGCTGAAGTGGCCAACCCTATTGTTTGCTGAAATGGCCAACCCTATTGTTTGCTGAAGTGGCCAACCCTATTGTTTGCTGAAGTGGCCAGAGTTACTGTTTGCTGAAGTGGCCAACCCTACTGTTTGCTGAAGAGGCCAACCTTGCCGTTTGCTGAAGAGGCCTACCTTGCTGCTGCTGAAGAGGCCAACCCTACTGTTTGCTGAAGAGGCCAACCTTGCCGTTTGCTGAGGTGGCCAACCTAGCCGTTTGCTGAAGAGGCCTACCTTGCTGCTACTGAAGAGGCCAACCCTACTGTTTGCTGAAGAGGCCAACCTTGCCGTTTGCTGAAGAGGCCAACCTTGCTGTTTGCTGAAGAGGCTAACCCTACTGTTGCTGAAGTGGCCAACTTTACTACTTAAAGTGGCCAGAGTTGCTGTGTACTGACGGGGCCGACGTTACCGTGTGGCTGGGAATCACCTCCTCATCGTCAGAGGACCCCACCATAGGATCACCGAGGATCAACAAGGGATCATCGAACATCGCGGACAGGGATCACCAAGGATCAACCCGTGTGTTAGTCAACCCCACATCGAACATCGCGGACCGGGATCACCGAGGATCATCCATCGAAGTCAAGGAACAGAATTTACTATTGTGTATTTCTTTATATGTAAGTTGGCATATTTTTTTTATATATATTTATTACTAGAATATTGAAATCTGGTGTAATTATTTGTTTGTTGTTCTTGGTGGAATTCTGTATTTAATACAGTAGAGGTTAAAATAGGGTCCACCCTGAGCAGCCAAAACATTTAATTTTCTGGTTTTTTTTTTAAAAGGAATATTGTATTTATTTTTTTATTACTCGTATGTTGATGACATAATAGAATATTTTTTGTGTATGATATATAGTATCAAACATTTTCATTTATTAGTTATAATTGGTTTTGGTTACTGCCATGTCATCAATTTTAAATATTGTTGAAGCTGGTAAAGCACTTGGCCTCACAGGCCAAGAGTTACAAACCTGGGTATCTGTAGAGAGAGAAAGGGTGGAAAAGAAAGAGATGGAAGAAAAACGGAGAGAGAGGGAAGAAAAACAGAGAGAGAGGGAAGAAAAACAGAGAGAGAGGGAAGAAAGAAAGGAAAAGGAAAAGAAAGAGATGGAAGAAAAACAGAGAGAGAGGGAAGAAAGAAAGGAAAAGGAACAGAGAGAGAGGGAAGAAAGAGCCGCAGAACGGGAAATGAGGAAGGAAGAAATCGCGAACGAAAGGGCGCGCTTAGAGTCTGAGAACAATAGACAGTCAGCTAACCCCGGAGTTAACGGAGCAGGTGATAGAGTGACCACATCACTTAAATTACCTTATTTTACAGAGGGCGTTGACAGTATGGACACATACTTGTCTAGGTTTGAAATGCTAGCTACTAGCGCGGGTATGCCGAAGAATACATGGGCCGCGTCAATTTTAGGATTCATAAGAGGCAAAGCTCTGGATGTATGTTTAAAACTAAATGAAAATGAAATAAAAAATTATGATGTTGTGAAAGAATCATTAATGAAGATTTATGGTAACACATGTGATGGTTACAGGGAAAAATTTAATAATATTCGCCCATCACGAGAGGAAGACCCCAATTTATTTATCACCAACCTTAGTTTGTTTTTTGATAGATGGGTGGCTCTGTCTGGGGCGAAACAAGAGTACCATGATTTAAGGGAACTGATTTTAGTAGATAGGGCAATTAATGTGTGCCATAAAGATTTAGTGGCATTCTTGAAAGAAAAAGGGCCAAAAACTTTAGAAGATGTCACTGATTTATTGAGAAAGTATAAGTCTGCACATCCAGAAAAACCCATATCTAAGTTAGAACCAGACCATAACCAGGATGTGCTGTGCTTTGCTAAAGCTGTACCATATCCTAACCGTGGCCGTAGCTTAAGTCCTGGGAACAGAAATAGATCCAGTGACCGACATGACGGGGACAAATTATGTTTCTCATGTGGGAGAGCCGGACATAGATCGCGAGACTGCAAAAGGGGAAATGGAGGTAGTGATAGTTTATGTTATCTGTGTAACGGGAGGGGACATTATGCTAGGAACTGCACTTGGTCCCGGGAAAATAGTCAGGGGAGAAAAGGACAACAGACCAGAACCATGGACAAGACCAGACAGAGACAAAGAGATAGGGTACAACAGGCAATGTTAGTTCAGGGGGAGGTAATGGTTTACATTTTTACCCTGGGTTCGTTGGTGATGTACCTGTGAAGGTGCTACGTGACACTGGGGCAACGTGCGTGTGTGTCCGTAGATCATTGGTGAAAGATAGTGAATTCACGGGAAGAATGGGTCTATGTGCGTCATTTGATGGGACGGTACATGAGTTACCCATAGCCACTATTAATCTTAGAAGTCCATTTTACACAGGGCTAGTTGAAGCATTAGTCATCGAGAAACCAACTTACGACGTTTTAGTGGGCAATATTGAGGGCGTAATAGAGTGTGATCCCATGGAATTGGATAAATGGAAAAAACTTAATGATCCTACTAGAAACTGTAATGCTGTGACAAGGGCTCAGGCTAAGGAGGAAAACCTCCATAATCAGTCATCAATTAGTAGTACAGATAACTGCTTAATTAATACTCAGGAAGTAAAAATTATACAAAGGGAAGAGAATGTAGTCAACTTTCCTAATCCACACATGACTGACAATGTTAAATCTAGTGACATTCCTGTGGGTGAGATGTCTGACAGGGTCACCATAGATGGAGAGAACTTTTTTACCGAACAGCATAATGACGTGTCATTATCAAAATTAATCAACCGGGATAAAAAATCATTTAGAGATAGGGAAATCATTCAGTTAGAAAAAGGTGTTTGGGTTAGAAAGACACAGTACATGAATAAAACGGTGAATCAACTTATAGTCCCAATGAAGTATAGGAAATTAATTCTTAGGACAGCCCACGATTCACCTTTATCGGGTCATTTGGGGGTTACTAGAACCAAGTATAGGATCTTAGGAAAATTCTTTTGGCCCGGGGTTACCAGAGACGTAAAGAGATATGTTAGGACGTGTGACCTGTGTCAATCAAAGGGGCCCAAATGTACCAGGGGGGAAGCCCCATTACAAACAACCGATGTAGTTGACAGACCGTTCACAAAATTAGCTATTGATATAATTGGACCTATGCCAGTGCTGTCCAATAGAGGGCATCGCTTTATCTTAACGGTGGTGGATGTATGTTCCAGATGGCCAGAGGCGGTGCCTCTTAAATTTATAAGGGCTGAGGACATAGCACAGGCTCTAATGGCTATTTTTTGTAGGACAGGCTTCCCAGATGTTATTTTATCTGACAGAGGTACTCAGTTTGTATCTGAATTAACCAACCATTTTACCTCTGTATTGGGGATCAAACAAATCTTTACATCGCCATACCATCCCCAAAGTAATGGAATTTGTGAGCGACTGAACGGCAGTATAAAAAAATGATCAGTAAAGTGTCTGATGACAATCCGGGAGACTGGGATCTCATGTTACCCTGTGTGTTGTTTGCGTATAGGGAAATTCCACAGGAAACAACAGGATTTTCATCTTTTGAAATGGTGTACGGTGCGAATCCAAGGGGTCCACTGTCCCTACTTAAGGACTTAATGATAAGGAAAGATTTATCCCCTGACGTAAGAACTGCCTATGAGCTAGTGATTGATACAAGACAGAGACTGATAAAGGCCTGTGATGTGGCTAGATCAAATGTTTTAACCAAAAATAAAAGCACATTATTGAGGGTTAATAGGGACAGGAAACTCAGACATATTAGGCCAGGTGAGGATGTACTTGTTTTATTACCTGACAAGACCAATAGATTATTTATTAAGTGGCAAGGACCTTTTAAGGTTACTAGAAAGGTGACAGACGTGGATTATGAAATTAATATTAGAAATAGGTTAAAGGTCTTTCATATAAACATGTTGAAAGTATACTATAATAGACCAATTGAATTAGTTCAGACCGCTGAGAGACAGGTTCAAAATTGTTTCATGTTAAGGAGGAAGATGTACCTGACGCTGACATTCAGACATGTGAGGGACCTGAGGTTGGAAACAAGGAAACATGGGAGGATATAGCATTAAATAACTTAACTCATGACAAAGTGGTTAGTATTAAGACACTTTTGGGTGACTTTACAGATATTTTTTCTGATAGACCGGGTAAAACTGATATAATACATGACATAAAGCTGTCAGAAAACAAGGTTATCCGTCTGAGACCATACACCCTCTCATTACATCACCGCGACTATATCAAGAAAGAGTTAGAAGGGTTACAGAAACAGGGTGTCATAGAACCATCAGAGTCACCATATGCAGCTCCCATAGTGTTAGTTAAGAAAAAGACAGGTGACATCAGACTGTGTGTAGACTATAGACAGTTAAATAAAATAACCATTATGGACTCGTATCCCATGCCCAATCCTGAGGAGTTAATGACCAGGCTAGCCAGAGCTAAATATTTTTCTAAACTGGATTTAGCAAGAGGGTATTGGCAAATACCACTGACCCCTGAAGCCAAACCATTGACTGCATTTATAACTCCATTTGGGTTGTTCCAATGGAATTTCATGAGTTTTGGGCTAGTAAATGCACCAGCCACCTTCAATAGGATGATGGCCAAATTATTTTCCCATAGACAAGACACTGTTTGCTACCTGGATGACATTTGTATTTTTCATGAGGACTGGGATAAACATGTTAGGAGTCTAAGAGAAATTTTTACAGCTTTAAAGAGACATAATTTAACCGTGAGACCGACTAAGGTAGAGATAGGACTGACGGAAGTAACTTTCCTAGGACATAAAGTGGGAAATAATATAATAAAACCCATAGGTGAGTCAGTGTCAAAGATATTAAATATTGAAAAACCGTCATCAAAGAAACAGGTACGCAGTCTTTTGGGCTTATGCAATTTCTATCGGAAGTTTATTCCGAATTTCGCTCATATAATGGAACCTCTGGCTAATCTAACTAAAAAGGGAGAGCCAAACAAAATCATCTGGTCTGATGAATGTCAACGGGCCCTGGAGATTATTAAAACCGCCTTCGCTCAGGGGCCCATATTAAAGTTACCTGACATAGGTAAACAATTCGTTCTGGCCACAGATGCCTCGGCCGTCGCGAAAGGGGGGGCCCTGTTACAGAGCCACAATGGTGTGTTACACCCAGTGCTATATGTCAGTCGTAAATTGACCCCACCAGAGACAAGATATGCCACAATTGAGAGGGAGGGATTAGCCATCACATGGTGCATTACAAAATTGGCAAGGTATTTGTTAGGTGCCCAATTTATTCTTCGGACTGACCATGCGCCGCTGGCATTTATAAATTCCAAAAAGCTAGGGAATAATAAAGTAGCCAGATGGTCACTCCTACTGCAGGATTTTAATTTTATCGTCGTTATCACGTTGCATTTGAAATGAGCTTAAGTTCTCAACAAACCTATGTCCTGGCAGTAAGAAATCCTGTGTACCATAATGTCTATGTTACATGTATTATATGTTTATATGATGACATGTTTGCACGTATATGTTTATATGATGACATAATGATATTTAATAATAATTAATTATTATGATAAAAAAAAAAAGAGAAGTCACTGAAAAAAAAAAAAATGAAGAATAACTAGTGACATGAAAAAAAAAATAAACAAAAGTCACATGAAAAAAAAATATTGAATGGAATAACAAGTGACATAAAAAAAAAAAGTAAACAAGTCACATAAAAAAAAAAAAAGATAATAAAATAATAAATATCAGTGACGAAAAAGAAAAATGATGAGAAATTTGAATTTAATTCAATATGTTTATGCATATATAATTGATGATATTTATTATATTGTTTGCATGTATTGATTTATGCTTCCATGCAATATTGATTTGATTAATCATTGGATAATTTATTTTGTTGTTATGATGATTTGGGATATGTTCTATGATTGAACTTTGTTTCATGTGGCTTCCTTTTGTCGGTATTAGTATTGGGTTTTACATGATTACATCATGCTTAGGTAGAGGGGAGAAATGTGGAGAAATAATATAGTCTAAGTTTGATGACGCAATTCGCTAGGCTCCGCCCACCGCAGTATCTATGGCGTCATTCCGCCATCTTGAGTGTAAATATTGGGAGCTTTAGTGTATACGTCATTTGGTACAAATGACGTATATTAACCGACAGTTGGGAGCACATGCTTTGTTTTATAGTTAGTCTAGCTTTGTGCATCGATGTAGATGGATGCATATTTACAGTTTGCTATTGTACTCCTCCTGGATCTACCTTTATGTCAGTTCATGTTCAAGTATTAAATGATTGTTTGATGTTACTTCACTGGAGTTAACTTCGTGATTTCTGTTGTCTGATTTATTACACCTTCTACAAGCATCATCATTAAAAGGATCCGTAACACTTTACTTACATAGCTACTTCTAAGGGACACCACGGGATGAAATACTTTGGGACAATTCTATTTTTCTTAAGGCACGCATTTAGCTACGATTTTAGTAATCCTGTGTAAATCAACTTAAAAACTGTTCGAGAAATCATTTGTACTTTTCTCGTGGTGCAATATCCAGTGTCTTTGCTTAACAGATAGCTTGACCGTATGTAATTTTTTTGTTGGGGCCCCCTAAAACAATGACCCTCCCATCCTATCGGGGACCCGTAAAGCCTCGCACCCACATATAACGACGCCTGTGAATATATTATCCTTTACCAACCTGTTCTTCTCTAGCGAACTTTCTGACAACAACTAATGAAGCCAACATGACTAGCCAGCCCTCTGCCAGGACTTCTATCAAAAAGACTGCCAAATATGGAACATTGGAAAGGCTACGTGGCATCACATTACTGGAAAGAAAAAAAAATTAGACAATGTGAAAATATAAAGGCTGTTTTATAATCATGGCAAGCTTAGAGCATTTTTGTAAACAAACAAACAAAAAAATGAGTTTGCCGGCCATTTCAATTAAATGTTCACACATGAATTGTATTTAAATAAATTACTTGACGTGTTTTATATACTTTTTTTTAAAGGTATCACATCTGTTATATTCTAAAAATATTTAGTCATTCGGTTTGGTATAATTATCTCTTTACTGGATAATGAATAGTACAAAACTTAAACACGCTGTGTAGGTACTTTGATAAAGTCATACACATTCTATCAAACTTTAAAAAAAAAAAAGTATTTCAATCTGGCTACCTTGAAAAAAAAAACCAGTATTTTATTTGGTTGGCCCGTGACAGTCATTTAAAACACTTCATTCAATAAGTACAATGATTCTTAAAATGACCTGAACTTGTGCTTTAAACACACATCGCCGTATACGTACCAGATGAAGTTCAGGAAGATGGCGGTGGACGTGAAGATAGCCACCAGGTATGAAACCTTCTCCCCCGTGTTGACAGGGATCAAGAACACCAGCGGGATCATGAGTGACGTCATCACCAGGGGGAATAGAATCGTGATGACGTAGTACACGGGTCGCCTTTTCAACGTGAACGTGGCGCTGGTAGCATTGATGGACAGGCCACTGCTGTTGGTCGCGCTTTCGACCAAGGCGAATTTCATAATATCCCACTCCCCGCGCACGTCGTAGAGTAGGGCGACATTAATTTTGTCCGAGCGCAGGACAGTGGGCATTCCCAGGCCCTTTTTCGTCATGACGTGGAACCGGAGGCGGCAGACTTGGGTATCAAAGGGGTATTTCTTAAAGTCAATGCTGCACCTGAAAGTTATCTGATGTTGCTTCCTGGCCGAAACGGAACCGTCATGCGTGACTTCCAGCGTATTTGGAAGATCCAAATTCAGGCTGTCGCCGGTTCCTATGACGGCGTTAACTTCAGGGCTCCACATGGACCCCGTGTCAATCTCAACGACGTCCAGATCATTAAATTCTGTTGTGTTCCAAGCGAGAGCGGGTTGAGACCAAGTAAACTGGAGGTAAACTATGACATTCATTACCTGTAAGGAAAATCAAAATTACCATTATCGAGGGGTAACTTGATTGATTAAGATAAATATATTATCTTTATTTTCACTTTTTCACGCTTTTTGTGAGTTCACCAAGAATACAACAACGAAGCATAATTTTGTAAAACATTTTGAACACTGCTTCCTTTACAGTTAACACAATGTATCTTAAGATGGAGTTAATACTTTGTACATCTGTCAAGATAGAAAAGGTGAGTTAATACTTTGTGCATCTGTCAAGATAGACAAGGTGGGTTACAGCGGTATCCTCATCTGACTCTGGCAGAGTTACTATTATATTGTTGGGTCAACTGTTTTCCTTAACTTGACCAACGGTCACTCACGATTTTCGACCCACTATGATGTCTTGAAAACGTTGGACGTACTTACTGAACATGACAATTTTCTTTTATTTCATAGGGTTACCCCATGTTATACCCGTGTTATGCCCCGTGTTATAACCCACTAGTAAACATAGGCCCGGTACCCGGACCGGCTCTTAGGCACGCAATTAGAGCTGAAAATGGTGATATATATTTGAGCGAGTTAACAATCTATATACATAAAAATAGCATGGGTATGTACTAGAAGTGGCCCCAAAGGTCATGAACAGATTATTGTAGCCAAAACACATTTAAGGTACAATTAATAATACATCATATAAAGTTCATATTTTATATAATTCATCCCAAAGAAAATAATCCTCATTATGGGTACAGAAGTTTAATAAAAACAACCCCCGACTATTAAACTTTGAATCTAACATCCAACTTTACACAATTTGCGCACACTACTCCATATCATTTAAAAATCTTAATTCATTAAAATATTTTAAAGGGCTCATTTCCAAACAGTTCATCCTTTTGTTTTATCATGTTCAACATACAAACGTAACAACTTTACATAATTTGCACACATTACTCCATATTATTTAAAAATCTTAATTCATTAATAAGAAATCCTTGTTGTGTTTAGAATTCCCCAGCGTTTCATTTTTGTTCAAGAAAGAGTCATTTGATGAACAAAATGCGCACCAAACATACTCTCATTTAGTAAGTTGTCTCATTTCAGTTTCTATAATTTTGGAATTCCTCAGACTATTTTTATACAGACGGTCGAACGTACGGTCTACCGTCTATGTTAGACGATTATGTATTTAGTATGATAGATATGATGTTATGCTCCTTGTTATGACCCGTGTAATGCCCCGTAATGTCATTACATAAATAGACGAATGCATAGATAGGTAGGTGGTGAATAAATAATTTTAAGGAAAAATTTGGACATATCGTTAAACATATGGATAATAGACAGTTACATTTTTAGATAAATAGATAGATTGGTATTTAGTTAGTTATGTAAGTATCTAGGAAGGTATGTAAAAAAACTGACAGACAGACAGAGAGTCAGACTGACAGACAGACAGATAGATAGATAGATAGATAGATAGATAGATAGATAGATAGATAGATAGATAGATAGATAGATAGATAGATAGATAGATAGATAGATAGATAGATAGATAGATAGATAGATAGATAGATAGATAGATAGATAGATAGAGATAGACAGACAGACAGACAGATAGACAGATAGACAGATAGACAGACAGATAGATAGATAGATAGATAGATAGATAGATAGATAGATAGATAGATAGATAGATAGATAGATAGATAGATAGATAGATAGATAGATAGATAGATAGATAGATAGACTCTCACCTGGTTTAGTTCATCGATGTTCAGAGTATCAATCAGTATCAACGTGATGACCATGTGACTTTGGTCGCCGTGGTTCAGCCATGGCGGCATCTTGTGCACCACCACCGAGTTGTTCAGCAGGTGGCTGCGCAGAGCCTCGTACGCCTCCTGCGGGGTTCCGTACGGCTGCGCCCGACTGCCCCCCGGAGCGGTCAACAGAGAAACAGCAATGGACAGCACGACAGCGGTGAATAACTGCATCGCGGCGTGTTTCACCCTGTGGACTGTTCACGTTAAACAATGAACATACATGGACATCAGAGGCGTGGCGAGGGGTGGGCAAGTAAGGGTATCATGCCCCGGGCGCTACTTGCAAAGGGGTGCCAAATGGTATAATTTTACATATAATATTATATGGTTTTCGAATGGGGGGGGGACGCTAAAAAGGTATTAAAATGATATTGTGCCGCTGGCGCGAGTTAAGCTCGCTACGGCACTGATGCGCATGCAAGTTTGTTTATCGCGATACAGACACACACACACACACACACACAAATATAATAAGAGAAATAGATTATATTTGTTAAACATTATATTTTTATATTAGATATATAGTTAGAAAAATGGAGCTTGATTGTTGCTTTTTAACGCTACTTGATGTGGGAGTGACTCTAAGAATGAGATGAAATCTCTTAGATCATGTAAACCACTAATGGGACTGTTTTGATGGTGCCCTTCTTTCATCCCCCAGTATGACCGACAGTGCAATGGCCATGGAGGCACCACGAGAGATATAACGGGGACTTTAACTATGGCCTGAAATATCCGTTGGTTCTCATCGGTGATTGAATCAGGGACACACAGGTCGAGAGTCGATCGCTTTACCACACGACCATCTTTCCCCATTTATGTTTAGAAATATGTGAAGAAATGGACGAGTGGTGTTATCAAACTTACAAATAAATTATCAAAATGTTTTACAAAACAAAATTACCAGACAGCAGTTTTTAAATTTACATCAAAGCTTATTACTAAAACACAAAAATAATGTCCCGACTAACACAGAAAATAACTTTTATCCGAAAAGAGGAGAAAGATTACTTTGAACTGGAACTAACCTTCATTTGAGTTCAACATCATAGTCATCAATCGATCAGTAAGTGTAAATTTAATATTTGTCTGGCTTGGTCCACAACTATATGCTCAATGTAAAATACGGCGCACCGTTAAAGTATTTAATTGCTGGCATGTTGATCAAAACTCTTTCAGGTATCAAGGTAACGCAGACACGCCGTGTTTGTTTTCATTTTGTAATATTTACATTTTGAATGTCTACCGTCCATTTTCATTTTCTTCGTCATATTTTCAGTCAACCCGTGACAGGATGACCATTCAGTCAACCCCTAACAGGATGACCGGTCAGTCAACCCGTGACAGGATGACCGTCAGTCAACCCCCTAACAGGATGACCAGTCAACTCCACCTGAGTTAACACTAGGTGTGAGCAAGCTTTTTTTTTTTTAATTGTCTTACCACCCCTGTTTTAGAGTTATGATGGAATAATAATTTTAATGGGGAAATGAGTCCACGTACAGCCAGCGTGCTTTGAAACAGAACAAAGCTTGATTTATCTGCTCCTGATGGTAACTTGTACATGTATAGGATCCATCCATTCACTGCAGTGCGCCTAATGTTCTGTTTACATGGATGTTTTGATGTAACTACTACAACATTAGCCTGTCCAAGTCATTACTGTCGTGGTAACCGTGGCAACGGATCCATTGTTTGATGTGTGTTGGTGTTACGGTTTGTGGCTCTTCATCGCGATGTGTGTTTGTATGTGTATGATGTAAGGAGTGTGTGTGTGTGTGTGTGTGTGTGAGAGAGAGAGAGTGGTTAAGGGGATATTTTTAGGCGTGTGTAAGAGAGATGTGCGTGTTGGTGTCTTTGAATGTTTAAAGTACACATCATAATGGGACGATCATTCAGCATACAACCAATTGTTTTGTTGCCTCTATATCTGCCTCTGATGCTATACCGTACCTGCAAATCCTATCTCATTGACAGGCAGTCTAGACACTGCTAAAGGTGCAGTGGCATAGTGCGAGGGGAGGGCAAGGGGGCATCGTTACCCCGGACGCTACTCACAAAGTGGGCGCCTAATGGTATACTTTGCATATAATGTTAAATGGTTTTCGAATAAGGGGAGGGGGCGCTAAAAATGTAATTTGCCCGGGCGAGAGTTAAGCTCGCTACGCCACTGCAAAAGTGCCCCTTACAATATTTAATTTCTACTAAATAGGGTACTTTTTACCCAGGTCCAACAACAACCTATCGATTGTCTCTGGTGCCTGGAAAAACATGTTGTTGTTTCGTTCATAATAGACTACTTTTTCTTTTACTTATTATTTCTATCATACTATTGCTATTACTAATTTAAAATCTAAAAAAATTAAAAGTATTAGTAGATGGGACGTGGCCGTTTTAATGCTTGAGGGCTGACACTTACCTACCTAAGGGCCAAATGACAATCGATCAATTTTTTTTTTGGAATTCTTCGTTTGATGTCGTAATCTCTCTCTCTCTCTCCCACCCCAACCCCAACATTCCATACCACTCTAGCCCGGTAACTGATTAGACCTGGTACCCATGTTAGACCTGGTACCCATGTTAGACCTGGTACCCATGTTAGACCTGGTACCCATGTTAGACCTGGTACCCATGTTAGACCTGCTACCCTTGTTAGACGTTACAAGCGTTCACGGGTAAAATGTAACTTCTGACAGGTGAAAAAAAAATGTTTCTACTCACATAGCATCAACTTATTAACCCTAACAAGCCCCATTCATGTGTGTGTATGTGTGTGTCTATGTGTGTATGTGTTAGTGTATGTGTGTGTATGTGTACATCATATTTTATTGACGACTGTATGCGAAGCTGTTTCTTTAACTCATGTAAATATTCTACGATGCTCCTGTAACAATCAATCCTGTTACACAAGGGAGCACCATGCCCCCCCCCCAGCGCAACGACGGGTACATTGCTAGTCACTTATAAAAGTTACTCATGGGTACAAAACGTGTGTTTGTCTGTCTAACTATTCTCACCTCTTGCTATTACCCAAGGACGGGGATAATACAGAGGTTCTCAAACATATGTCCCAATAAGACAGACCAAATCTAGATGTCAAAGATATACAGCTCGGTTGCAGGCTGCTGTAGTTTAAATCTGTTACCAAACAATACACAAAAAGTAGTTCAATTTCAATCGTGTGCAGGTCATAAAAACATGTTTCAATTCTCCGGGACAAAAGGATGTGTACAACTCAACAATCAATTTTCGGTTTGTCTTTTTTTATCCACCTGTTAATCCGAGTATTTTACTGCCTAGCTACCTTACGCCCTTTACCGCTATATTTTAACAGTTAAAGGTTGAGTAAATGAAGTTCCCTTAAAAGGGCCAGCGGGAATATGAAGTTTGTGTGAAGTCCCTGTAGGGAAATAAAATATATACAGTGAATGTTTGTTTGTTAAGTTTTTTTTTAAAAAGATGCACCGTAACTCCTATTTAAGTCCGTCGCGTCATAAAGAAATAACACTGTAATATACGAATGTACAAATGTCTAGGGGAAAAAAGGAGTCATAACGCCAGGAAAAAAAGCACTGAATATATATGTGTTTGTATGTGTTTGTGTGTGTGTGTTTGTGTTTGTCTGTGTTTGTGTGTGTGTCTGTGTATGTGTGTGTGTTTGTGTGTGTGTGTTTGTGTTTGTGTGTGTGTTTTTGTGTGTGTGGCTGTGTGTGTTTGTGTTTATGTGTGTGTTTGTGTTAATGTGTGTGTTTGTGTGTGTGTGCGTATGTGTGTGTGTGTTTGTGTGTCTGTGTGTGTTTGTGTGTGTGTGTGTGTGTGCGTGCACATATATTTATATCAGAATCTTCCATTTAGAGATATAGGGCTGGATAAAAGGAGTGATAGCGAAGTCGATAGTGAATGTGACCCACATGCAAAGGGTGAGGGTTCAGTCCCTGGTAATGTGTACATATTGTCGCCGCAGACTTGGAGAGGAGATGGGTGCAACGAAGTCTATAAACCTGCAGACACGACGTTTGAAAACACTACAGATATATTCAGGGCCGTTTTTAGGTCATCGTAGGCCCTAGGCACCCACACTTCTTTGCGATTTGAAATCTAAATAAACTTTGAGGACGTCATATGTGACTTTGCTAAGACAAACAGCCGAAAAGTTAACATGCTGTAATTTACAGATCTACAGCACTGCAGCTTGACGTGCTCATCTCACACAGTTATACAAACATTATTAAATTTTATTGGCATTCTGAACTTGTTTTCACTTTATGTTCTGGCTTTCGTAGGCCGTTGAAAAGTCCGTAGGCCCTAGGCACAGTGCCTACTGTGCCTAGTTGATAAAGCGGCCCTGGATATAAGTCTGTCCAAGTGTCCCTTCGTTTCCCAAACGACCGCATCGGTCAAGAGGATAAAAGTTCTTGTTTTTGTGAGACCTAGAACACAAAATATTACGGGGAAAATTAGAAACGAACCAATAGAAAAACTGATAATAATTGAAAAATAATTTTTAGACTTACTATAAATATATTTTGCGATTGAATTAATTCATAAGTCATAATAACATGTCATAAAATCTTTTTTTTTTAAAACGCTCTGCTAAATATGGTATATTCCGTTAAAAATTCTATACCATATTTTTTAAATATAAAATTTACTTTGTCTAATTCTGTGCCAACGTCAGATAACATAAACATTCCAGTGAAACTTGCAGTTTAACTAGTAATGGGGAAAATACTCGAATAAAATACATGTGTATTTCATTGAAGAGTAGCCTTCCTTCTGAATGTTTTACACATTGGCAACATTTAGTGAGAACACGAACAATCTGAAAACTGTTTTATTTCTACCACACCGGTAAAAACACAAACAACCACCAAAAAAACTAAGATAAAAGTTTATATTATGTAACATCTACTTTTTTTTTCAATCAATGTTACAATGTGTATTTTTAGTGGAATTATTAGAATGGCAACAAAGATCATTTTTTACGGTAATCGCCGTAAATGGCGCCAGAAAGCAAATATTTCCATTGAATAAAATGTTAACAAGTCTCTGGAACATTCCGCATAATGGCAACCCATTTACCGTAATTGTAACATTTTTAGCACCACTGATTAAAAAGCGTGTTTCGAAAAGATCAACAGTTAAGCGGAAACCGGAAGTTTTACTCACACTCAATTTCAGTTCTGCCTGATCTCAACCCCCCGCAGTGGATTTATCTAATATAAAAAAAAATACGTTATTATTTAAGTGTTAATTATTTTTAATCTGTGATACGTTGTTTAATCTGACATTTTAAACCTTATTGACTTTATAAAGAAGACTTATTTTTAAAAAAAAAAAGATTACCAATTTATCTCCATCAATTGAAACACTTTCTGATTGAAACGTTCCTGGTCTGGTTATAAGATGATCACATGTTGACCGTAAGTTGACCGTTGGTGGATTCTACTTGACCGATATGTCCAGCTACGTAAAACTGCGGGATAAGATTCTAGCCGGATACCCCTGTCGTACATCAGGGTCATTCAATGTGGTGTACGGCTGGATGTTAATAGACGTGCTGGTCATTTTGCAATAGAGACAGGCAAGGCAGGTAGGCAGGTGAGACAGGCAAGGCAGGTAGGCAGGTGAGACAGGCAAGGCAGGTAGGCAGGTGAGACAGGCAAGGCAGGTAGACAGGTGAGACAGGTAAGAAGGTGAGGCATGTAAAAGTGGGTAAGGCAGGTGAGGCAAGTGAGACATGTGAGGCATGTAAGGCAGGTGAAGCATGTACAGTGGGTAAGGCAGGTGAGGCATTAAAGTGGATAAGGCAGGTGAGGCAGGTGGTGAATGTCAATTGAATGTCTTTGAATTGTACAACACAAAAACAAACCACAATAAGGAAAACCTTTACCATAAGAAAACCACATACAATTGTGAAAAAGCTACATACATCTGTGTATACGTCACATACATCTGTGTACACGTCACATACATTTGTGTATACGTCACATACATTTGTGCATACGTCACATACATCTGTGTACCCGTCACTTACATGTTTGCATACGTCACATAATCTGTGTACACGTAACATACTTTTCGGTCTTTTAAATTGAGTCCTTTTTTCTTTCTTTTTTTTTTTGAGTTGATACATGATTTAATACGATTGACCCCACAGCACCAGCTTCAGCATACCAGTGTCAATGACTGATGTTAAAACCCCAAGTTTGCTAACTAAATACCCGTGCAATTTACCAATCGAAGCATGGCATTAGTCTATTGTCATATTACTTTTTTTTTTTTTCACCATACCACCTTCGTGCAAACAGAGAGTGTAACAGACAGTCAATAATGAGGTTCATTTAAATGCAGCCTTTTAACCATTATACAACTTTTTTTATTGCAGCGATAAAAGAATATTAAAACAGAAAAAAAAAAAGAAAACCTAAATCAATTTTTTTTTTATAGATGTATAAATAAATTAATGATTTGATTCAACACGTGATCCGGACAACACTGTCGTCCGGTAGCTGCATATCATTATTTCGATTGAATTCTATCTGTCGATGGACATTACTTTCAATGATGCCCATCTAAAATGGATTTGCTTGGGAAATGGATCATTTTCGTTGGTTGCTTTGTGTCACGTGTTTTCACCATGGGCGTCGACAACGATTCCGTCGTTCGGTTCTACGACAGGCTTAGGAACGATCTGCTAAGCAGGCCTGTCATTGTTCACAAGATACCTGTGGAAGTGACCTGCGCGACCTCTGACCCATGGGAGCTCAAATTAAAGATGGACCTCATGCAAGTTGTTCAAGTTGACCAAATCGAACAGGTACGAAAAAAAATCTTTAAAATATTGTAAGCTATGCGTCACTCAAAACTATAGGAATAAAATGTAGTTTGAAGAGTGTATACTGATTAACTGTTTGCTTGTTAGTTCCATTCAGGTCTTAGAGTCCTGGCCTTTACTTCCGCTTAGAACATTGAATGTGTTTCAAACTTACTTCATTCATTCGACTCTATTGAATCATTTAAATAATGAAAAGCCCTGCTTCACAAGTAAACGTTCACAAGTAAACGCTCATAAGTAAAAATTCACAAGTAAATAATCACAAGTAAACATTCATAAGTAAACATTCAAAAGTAAACATTTATAAGCAATCATATTTCGTAACAGAAAATTATATACATATAATAGCATTAGCCAATTTATAAAGCTCTTTACAACCTAACGTATCTTTCATGTGCTAACATTACATGTGTTTTATTTACACGTCTTATTTTTCAAATATCTAATCCCTGCATACTTCTTAATATACTCAGATATCTTCGAGATTAGACTATTTTGTGTAAATCTTCAGCATAGAGCAGTTAAAACCAAACCGAAACATTTTTATGTTGGGTCAACTGATTAAACATTAAACACTTGGAATTTGAATTGAAAAAATTTTTTTTGCTATTTATAATCAACTACTTATTAAACAAAATATATTTGTATATCATAAATTTGGGGGGTAATGACCGTTAACTTATTCAAAATGAGATCGGGTCTACAGAGTGGACGATACCATTTTTTTTAAACATTCCGATATAATTCACGATTCTTTTCCCCAACTGCCGAATGCGAAATATGAGTTGCGGGAATTTATCTTAAGCTTTAAAAACAACTTATAGAAGATCCCAATGTATTAAAAAAGAAATCGGAAAATGTGACCAATTTCCCGTTACGATTATTCGTCCGATGACTAGTTGTAATTCCGAAAGGGTTATCGAAAAAATCTGCCACAGTCTGGTCGTCTTTCATTTCAGCTGATGACGGTAGCAGGCCAGTTTTCTGTGGGTTGGACGCACACAGAACTAAGCTGGGATCCGAGCAGCTTCGGCGGTCTCACAGCCGTCGTCATGGCGACCGATGAGATGTGGGTACCACAGCTGGCCGTCTGGATCGGCGACAGGGACTCGACGACCTTGACCTTCCCTAACACTTTAACCCTGAACGCTTCCGGGCGCGTCTCGTGCGAGAGTCTGTCGCACGTGACGTTCAGGTGCCCGATAGACGTTCGGAAATTTCCGTTCGACACACAGACCTGCAGATTCGCACCGTATGCTATAAACCAAAGACTGCCTACGGAGCCTGTGGCGTTAAATCTGGAGGGAGAATCGATCTTTAAGTCCGGCCTTTTGAATGACGACCCTTACAATATTAAAGGTGAGTGGGTCCTGATGAACTTTACAGTGGGGACGTTTACGGAAAATACAGACCGTATCTACCCCACCTACATTCTGACAGTAAGACGTCAGCGCCTGTATTACGTCATTGTCGTCATATTCCCCATGGTGGTGACGTCAATTATGATTCCACTGGTTTTTCTAATTCCCGAGAACTCGGGCGAGAAGATTTCTTACCTGGTGACCATCTTCACGTCGTCGGCGATATTCCTGAGCTACATCAGGTCTGTTTTATGTAACAAATAAAAAATGTTTTCGTCTTAATGAAAACTGGTCTAATTATTAATACTTTCAAATGTTAGATCATAATGAATTCTATCCATTTGAAACTCATCTGGTCTTAACCAGTGTCGCTCTAACGGATAACCGCCAAACAATTCAACAGCCTATAGACCTTACATCCAAATGTTCCCCATCTACCTACACCGATGGGGATGGGGATGTTCGTGCGGTAAAGCGCTCGACTGTCGACCTGAAGGTGTCTGGTTCGATCTCCGGTGAAGACCAAGGAAATTGTTCAGGTCTTGATTCTATTTCCCGATATATCTTCATTGTTGCCTCCTTGGCCATTGCACTATCGGCTATGGTGGGAATGAAAGAAGTGCACCATAATAGTGGTTTTTAGGATCATCCTTACAGGGACCACACACACACACACACACACACACACACACACCGTCACCGATATAAATTCATTTTATGATAAAAAGTTGTATTGTAAAGTTCCCCCAAATATCTATGCTTAGGGCCCATAAATATCGATTCGATTCTGCCATGTTCACCTAAAAACCTAATCAACACTCTTAACTGTGTACTTATTGTTCCTTATTTGTGACCGATAGTGGCAGTTCGCAATTCTGATTAAATGGACTATTGCGCGGCTATTTAACTATATAAAAAAGAAATGTGGTCAACTCTGACCCATCTTCAGATTTGGAACGAGGGCACCACCATAGCTAGCTACGGCCCTGCAGACAAAGGCATTAAAATTGTTTTCTTTCCTGGTCGAACTCGATTAAACCATTCCTTGAGTGCCCAATTTTACCCACTGGACAGACCCCGTGGCCCAATTCCTTGTCACTATGTCTCCCTGCACTATAATGTAAAGCCCTCTCTTTGATTTCGATCCAATATACTAACTAGCTCAACCCCACCAAGACCTTTGCACAGAGATATACCATAGTTCAACTTTGAGGTCATCATGAATATGTCAATGTAATTCAATAGGGTCTCTTTATTTATTTTATAAGTTATGTAAATGAAAAAAAAAACATTTATCGAATCAAAACTCAAGGCAATAGGTCATACATATTTAAATAGGGAACGGTATTCTCACTTTCAATCTACAGCAGACAGAGAGATTTCAATCGTTATACTGTTAAATGTGATGCGCTGGAATCATTTCCCTTTGTAGACTTAAGCTGAATGCAAAGGGGGCAAAACAAACGCCCTCAATTTCCAATGTTTAACTTTGATTTGTCTACCTTGGAGCAGTCAGGTGATGCCAAAGAATTTATCCACCACCACCCCGTACCTGGCCATTCTGTTGACAGAAGTTACTTCCCTAGGGCTGTGTGCCACTTTGGCTGCTCTGTTGGTGGTAAACAAGTACAACAATGAAGAGAAAAAGAAAGTAAGGAATTATTACATCCCTCAGAATAGGATATTTAGTAAAGTGCATTTTCTGTAGGGAGCGACCGATATGCCTTTTTACCGATAGTCCGATACCGATATTTCCCCCAGGATTTTTACCGATACCGATACCGATATTTTATTTTTAGGGGCTGTCCATTATTTATGTCAACAAATTTTTTGCGATTTTTACCTCCACCCCCCCCCCCCTTGTCAACAACTTGTCAAACTTTCCGAGACCCCCCTATAAAATTACGTCAACATTTGATTACCCCCCCCCCCCTAAAAAGGTGGCTTCCAAAATGTTTATGTGGCAAAATTAGTAGGAATATAGTTAGTTTAATTAAAATACTGAATGTTAGGCGAGTGTGTAACACAGAACTATAAACGCTGCTTAATTTTCCTATTTATTAAGTAATTATATTAAATTAAAAAAAGTAACATTGTTGACGTCAACTTTTCTTGACCTCCCTCCCCTCCCCCTTGTCAACAATTGTCAAAAATTTTCTGACCCCCCTCCCCCCTATTTTGTTGACGTAATTAATGGACAGTCCCTTAAGCAACAACAATGCCAATTGCCAAACACGTGTTTGACTCGTGCTAGAGCTTATGACGTATGTCAACCCATGCCCACCCCTTCCCTGTCATATTTCGTGAAGCTTCGTCTACACAAAAGTCTTGTTCAAAAAATACGCACAGATGTTCACTAATTGTATCATTCAAGGTCATACATTAGAATTAAGAAATGCCAATCCTATTGTTTCAAGGTCGTATCTCTGATGTATACGTGACAATTTCTGCGTACGGTTTTTTTTTTCCTTTTTTTTAAAATCTTGTCTGATCTAGTTATAGAATTGGGTTATTTACTGATTTTTTTTTCTGCAACTCTGTTGTGAAAAAAAAAACAATGTATTGGCAGCCAAATAACGGCCGGTCCGACAGTTAACCCATAGTGCCACTATCGGTTCGACTATCGGTCGCTCCCTACAACAATCGGCCGATCCGATATTAACCGATAGTGCCAATATCGGTCCGATACCGATAGCGATCCGATTATCGGTCGCTCCCTAATTTTCTGAAAGTTAAGTCAAACTAAATGCAGCGTCAATTAATTGAGACATCTACTCTTCCAGAGTTGAAAGACACGAATAATGATTATTTCGGTAAAGTCTTTTATAAAATAAAATCATCCATGAGGACTGTCTTTACTTGACAATTATCTCTTACGACAATGTATTTATGATTTAAAATGAACCAACCAGTTCTTTAATTTGATTAATCTTGAATCATGCCATAATCTCTTGAAGGGACGGGGTGTTGGGGTGGCAAATTGCTTATCTACTAAACATGAGTTCCCTGGTTCGATTCCTTGGTGACCTCTTGTGCAGTGGTCACCAACCACCGTGCCGCGGACCGAAACCGGTCCTTGGAACAAATGTTACTGGCTGGGCCGCCCAAGAAATATTACTTTTTTTTTATTTATTTTTATTTTATTTATCTCGTGATTGTGCGACTTTCCAAAGACGATAAATAACCGCCCCCCCCCTCGCCAATTCCCTCCCACGGGGTAAAATTATCAAACGATGACCGGTCCATGGAGAAAAAGATTGGGGACCACTGCTTTAGTGGCTGTGAACAATGTCCTAAAGTCAGCCCCACCCTAAAATGGGTATCTGGGGGGGGGGGGAGGGTCTGGTGGGGGGGGAGATCAAACTCGCTGTGCATTGTCCCAAGCACTTAATCCCATGGAAAAGCCATTACTACAGCAACAAACGAAAACACAACAGGTTGGCTTCAATTGGCATCGATTGTCTCTATAGGTTCAATAAGAGAATCTTCAGTTCAATTTCTACGTTAACGTTTTTAATGTCTGACTGTGTATCTCCCGATGTATTTGAATATTAAACAAACTTGAAGTTTTAATTTAGAAGTATTTAAGTCATTTGTTTTATTTCTTTTAAGACTCTTTTAGACCACAAGCCATATAAGGAAAGGTTGAATAAGTCACGTGGCGTGAAACTAGCAACCCAAAGGAAATTTCCAAAGCGAGAAACACGAGAACAAAAAGTTCAGACAGAGCCCGTTGCCATGCGCAGTGGAGATAAAGTCATGATGTATAAAACGAGGCTAACAGGATCTCAGCTGGATTGGTTCTTCTTCTGTTTCTTTTTTATTGGCCAGACTGTTTTCTTGATATCTTTGTTCTTTGGGTCAGATTGGCTCGATTAGTGTGTACTTATCACGTGATTAATCGATTGTATATGTATGCACGTTCATTTTGTTAATATATTTATTTGTAATTAGATGAAACTTTGTTTTAATTCAATGTGTTATTAGTTAGATGCAATGTTTTTTTTTTATTTTAAACTGTTACATTTTACCATGCAATCAACTGTCGACCGGAGAGTACTGGGTTCGAACGCTAGTGAGAACCTTGACATATTTTTTTTCATGACCTGGTGTAAATCCCAAATTACACGGGTCAGCTTTAAATGGGTACCTGACTTTAAGTTTGGGGATTAAAGGCGGATGGGCGTTGTGCTAACCACACAATCCCTTTATTTGCCGAGGTTACTGAAACAGATGAATTCTACACTTTATCTGCCCAGATGAGTCCTTTGGGGCTTAGTGGAACTTTCCTTTTTTATACTTGTAAAAAAAAAAACAAGGTAATTGAGTTGAAAATGAACGGGCATCTGAACATGCAGTTTAGTATGATGCATGCTCATTGGTTAGGGTGTTACTTCTCTCATTTGTATATATCTGAAGTCATTAACAGATCATTGGAATTTTCGTAATATATAAATAAATGTAAATGTAATAACATACACATTTTTAGGTGGGGTGGGGGGGTAGGATTAAACAGCCAATCATCGTGTCTTAAGTACTCTTCCAGCCATAGTTAGCTCAACTATGGTCTAAGCAGGACATTGCAATATTCTATTGATTATTTTCTATATGCATGTTTATTTTGAATTAAAAAATAAAACTGGGCATTTTCGTAAATTCTCTTTTACAGTGTGGTTTTGTTTTGACAGTTGTCCCTTTGATCTTTTTGTTTTGATAGAGGATTTAGCACGCTTCACCCCCATAAATGACCCGACATCAGGTCAGGTTTCACTGTCTCATGCTCAATACTGAGTTTGCTTAGTAAATATTGTCCGCTTATAAGAGATCATTAAAAAAGTGTATGTCGTTATCTCCCCTTGTAGCCATCAGCCAATCGTAATATTTTGGCCGTTTCCTTTTTATTTCATTTTTAACACCTGAAAATTAACAAGGACTGTCAAAGATAGATAGAATGATCTATATTAACAAGAACTATCACAGATGGATAGAGTTATCTATATTAACAAGGACTGTCACGGATGGTCACAGCGATCTATATTAAAAAGGACTGTCACAGATAGATAGTGGTCTATAAATCTAGTCAGTTGACTATGTTAAACTGTTTACTAATCATAGCTCTTTAAAACAAAAATAAATGTTTACGTTTTGCATCTTTGATTCAAACCGTGATAATCCGTTATCTGATTCATTTAGTTCAAAAGTAGTTCAAAAGTTGAATATCTTTTTTTTAAAAGTTGGTCGGATATCTTCTGTCTGTCTTAGTGTTTATAACTCAAATGTTAAAAATGTATACTTTGAATGGAACATTACGTCTTTCCCTTTAGCGTGAGCTCAAATGGATGTGCTTGGGAAATGGATTGTTTTCATTGGTTGCTTTGTGTCACGTGTTTTTACCATGGGCGTCGACAACGATTCCGCCATTCAGGACTACGGCAGGCTCAGGAACGATCTGCTAACCAGGCCTGTCATTGTTCACAAGATACCTGCGGAAGTGACCTTCACAACCTCTGACCCGTGGGTCCTCAACTTAAAGATGTACCTCATGCAGGTTGTTCAAGTTGACCAAATAGAACAGGTAAAAAACATCTTGAAAATTTTTAAGCTACACGTCACTCAAAAGTGTGCGGGTAAAAGCAATATAAAGAGTTAATACTGGATAACTAGTTGCTCTTTATTACTATTCAGGTCTTAGAGTCCTAGGCCTAGAAGATTGAATCTGTTTCAAACTTGCTTTATTCATTCGAGAGTACTGAACCATTGAATTAATGAAAAGCCTTACTTCATAAGTAAACATGGATAAGTAAATATTTCATAAGTCAACATTTCATAAATCAACATTTCATAAGTCAACATTTCATAAGTCAACATATTATTTACATAATATTATATAAATATTTCAACATTACCCATTTCACGACACTCTTTAAACCCAAACCTTACCTTTCATTGGCTTTCAATATAATGTCTTTTAGTAAGCTTCGTTAATATCCAACCACTGTACAATTCTTAATTAATTAGTTTTCTTCGAATAACACAATTTTGTGTATTTTTTTCAGTATAAACTAGTGCAACCTAACCGATACAATTTTATGATAGGTAACGGGTAAAACACTTAAAATTTGAATCTGAAAGATTTTTTTTTTTTTTTTTAAATTCAACTGCTTAATACAAAAATATTGTTTATATCATTAATTGGGTGAGGCACAATTTAGATTTTTACAAAATGTATTCATGTCTTGTGTGACATGTCTAATACAGGATTTGTCTCATAATAATCGTTTGTAAAGTTATATAAAGCTTTAAAATCAAAGTATTGAAACTGTTTCAATGATTGAAATGAGAAATCGGAAAATGCGAAAATTCTCCATTCCGATTACGATTAATCGTCCGATGAATAGTTGTGACTCCGAAAGTGTAAGCGAAAATCTGCTGCACTCTGAACCTCATTAATTTCAGCTGATGACTGTAGCAGGCCAGTTTTCTGTGTGGTGGACGCACACGGGTCTAACCTGGGATCCGAGCAGCTACGGCAGTCTTGAAACCGTCGTCATGGCGACCGATGAGATGTGGGTACCACAGCTGGCCGTCTGGATCGGAGACCGGGATTCAACGACATTGTCCTACCCTGAAACTTTAACCCTGAATGCTTCCGGACTCGTCTCGTGCGAGAGTCTGTCCCACGTGACGTTCAGGTGCCCGATAGACGTTCGGAAATTTCCGTTCGACACACAGACCTGCGGGTTTGCACCGTATGTTATCAACCAAAGACTCTCTACTGTGCCTGTGGTGTTATATTTGGAGGGCGAATCGATCTTTACGTCAGGCCTTGGGAATGACGACCCTTACAATATTAAAGGTGAGTGGGTCTTGCTAAACTTCTCCGTGGGGACATTCAACAACAGTATAGACAATGTCTACCCCAACTACATTCTGACAGTAAGACGTCAGCGCCTGTATTACGTCATTGTCGTCATCTTCCCCATGGTGGTGACGTCAGTTATGATTCCACTGGTTTTCCTCATTCCCGAGAACTCGGGCGAGAAGATTTCCTACCTGGTGACCATCTTCACGTCATCGGCGATATTCCTGAGTTACATCAGGTAAGTGTCACATAGCTCTTTTCTTAATGTTAAACTGTCTAACCTGAACATGTTAATATTACAGATCCGTTGTTTCATTTTTAGGAGCCCATTAGCGAAAGTGCATAAAAGTGATTTAGAATATTTTATTTTGGGGGACCTTTGCAAATTTACTTGGGGGCCCTTTGCAAATTTACTTGGGGGCTTTTTCAAATTTACTTGGGGGCCCTTTGCAAATTTACTTTAGGGGCCCTTTGCAAATTTTCTTAGGGGCTTTTCTAAAATTTACTTGGGGCCCTTTTCAAATTTACTTGGGGCCCTTTGCAAATTTACTTGGGGCCCTTTTCAAATTTACTTGGGGGCCTTAGGCAAAGTTACACTTTACTCTCTAGAACTATTCATCGACGACCTCATCTTAGTCTCTGAAACTGTCCCCACATTTCCCAAGAAAGATTCTGGTCTTAACTGTATGTTTATACTTGTATAATTGTATATTCCATTTTTTATGTCCTGTATCAGAGTCGCAGCCAGAGATTCAAGATCCCAACCCCACCCCCCACCGCCCCCCCCCCCGACTAACTAGAAAAGTTGAATGCCCATCAGCAACCTTTTCTTCACAAACTCTCAAACTAAAGTAAAAAAAAAAAAAATAATAAAGATTTCTAAAGCCCCCTGACAATTGTTTGCCCCACCCCCTAACGGCTGCACTGCCTGTGTATGTGTATGTGTGTGTGTGTGTGTCCCTAACTTCTGTTTACCTCATTCCAAAACTTTGTAACTTTCATTTTCGTTTACCTTATTCCGAGCCAGTCAGGTGATGCCGAAGAATTTATCCACCGCAACCCCGTACCTGGCCATTCTGTTGACAGAGGTTATTTCCCTTGGACTGTTTGCCACTTTGGCTACACTATGGTTGATAATCAAATATAACAGTGAAGAGAAACAGAAAGTAAGAAATCATTACATTTGTCTGGGTGTGAAGTTAAACATGACTAGCGCTGAGTAATGTTGGCGCGGTATGTTGAAAGATGCTAACAATTATAATGCAGTTAATATGACTGCCTGCTTTAATTGTTGTTGTTTTCTGCAGCTTATTAAACAAAAGATATTCAAGAACAACAAGCCAACATCTAACGAAAAGGAAAAAAAGGCACGTGTCGTGGAAATTGCCACCGAAGAGAAAATCCAAAGACAAGACACAAGAGAACAGGAAGTTCAGATAGAGTTTGATGATACGCGCAATGGAGACAAAGTTGCGATAAGTGAAACGAGGATAACAGGATGTCAATTAGATCTATACTTCTTTTGTTTATTTTTTACTGGTCAGACTGTTTTCTTGATATTTTTGTTCTTTGGAACTGACTGGCTCGATTAGTTTGTACTTATCAAACGCTTTAAAATGTAATGTATAGATATGCATGATCTATGTTAGATAAAAATTTATTGTTGTGACATATATTTTGTCTTTCTTGGAAAATTTTTGTTAGTTTTGTTCGAAATATATTTTGTCTTTATGGGAATATTTTAATTAAGACATTTTTCAAGAAAGTTCCAGAAAGGATAAGATGTGTATCTCCTTGATCGTGTGGAACAAGTGGAACTGTTTAAGTAGTGTCAATCTCTCATTTAGGGCCGAGTGATGTAGAGCGCTCGACTGTCGACCTGGAGTACCGGGTTCGATCCGCAATAAGATCCAAGGGGATTTTTACAGGTCATGGTAAAAGTTAGTCCAAGTCCCTCAAGTTCACCCAGCTTTAAATAAGTGCCTGAGTTGGGGAAGTAAAGGTGGCTGGGCGCTGTCCTACCCACATACTCCCTCTATATTGTTGTGTATTAGTTTGTGAGTTGCGCAGCAGAATATCTGATGTCAGAATATTATATGTGGGTGTGAGAACATTGTTGGGTCAGTTAGCGTGTTGAATGGCATGGCGTGGGTTTGGTCGTGAACAGGGTGGAAGATCAAAGTAGTGAATGGAGAGTGACCGGAGTGACCAGTATGACCAGTGGGGCATGGCTTTTTTTGGTTGAAGAGATCAAGGGTTAGGAGGGAAGGTGGTTGGAGGGGAAAGTGGAGAAGGGAGTTAAGCGGACAGTAAAGAGTTGATCGTATGGGACAGTTGCTAGTTGACGAGTGTAAAAGTTGGGCCGTTGGTGACTATACTATTTGTCTGGACTTTATTGTTATTTTGTCATCATTCCTTTTTATAATAGATTTGATGGATTAAACTTATATTATTTCGTTTTTATGAATACATTGTTCCTATTATTGATTGAATATTTGAAGTGTTCGCTGTTGTGTATTAGGTAGTGTTTTCCCAAGTGTCATTTTGGTGCGTGGTGTTCAATATGCAGTTGGGATGTTGATCTCAAAGAATGCGGACATATTATGAAGTATTAACGCTGGAGATAAATTAGTGGCCCGACAAGATCCTGTACACAACAATATGTCGTGATTATATAAAAAACAGATTTATTCTACACTTCATCTGCCAAGATGGCTCTTTAAGTGAACTTAAATTACTTTTTGTATTCTTTCACCCTCAGCTTGATGTGCTTGCGCCATAGTACTGGCTTTAGAATATTGCCCAAAAACTTTCTGAATTAAAAGAAATTTGTATCAATCATCAAATTGTTTAAAATAATTTAAAACAAAAAAAGCAAAATATTTATGACTGGAGAAATACATATCAACCTTCATATCTATGGGGCTGTCCATAAATTATGTCAACAAATTTTTGGCGATTTTTACCTCCCCCCCTCCTTCTCCCTTGTCAACAACTTGTCAAACTTCCAGAGGCCCATCCCCCCATAAAATTACGTCAACATTTGATTACCCCCCTCCCCCCTAAAAAGGTGGCTTCCAAAATGTTTATGTGGCAAAATTAGTAGGAATATAGTTTGTTTAATTAAAATACTGAATTTTAAGCGCGTGTGTAACACTGCTTAATTTTCCTATTTATTAAGTAATTATATTAAATTTAAAAAAAAGTAAAATTGTTGACGTCAACTTTTCTTGACCTCCCCCCTCCCCCTTGTCAACAATTGTCAAAAATTTTCTGACCGCCCCTCCCCCCTATTTTGTTGACGTAATTAATGGACAGCCCCTATGACTGGAGAAATACATATCAACATTAATGCCCTTGGTTTGATGTCGCTGTTATTGTAGAATGGATTCTGTTCACATGTACATAAACAAAACGAAATTTCGACTCCAAATAAAATATTGATTGACAATGTAGACCTATTTACATTCTACTTGTATTTATTTCAAGTGTTGAGTGAGTCTGGAACGTTGCTCTCTGCTATCAACAGACTCGGTGACTTTTTTAAATGAAACGTTATTCTCATTTAATTTTTTTTTTTAATCGTACGAATCTTGGTAAGTTGTTGGGAATTCCAGTGAAAAAGAGCTTACAGTATTTTAAGCTAACCCTGTGAAAACAATGGTAAAAATAGTCTTAGCAGTTGTTTTGAGGTCATGGGTGATTCCCAAAGAAGGGAAAGAACTCTTCTGGACTGTAGATACACTGGTAGCTATGCTCCATGTTATAGAACTTTGAACCTTATTTTTAAGCTCAGACTTTGTTTTTGAACATGATTTGAGCAACAGAAGACGGAAGAGAAGTACATGTTTTGTTAACAGAGCTTTGAGCATCAAATTCTCTCCGGAAATAATATCATCAATTCATTGTGCATTTAAGAAAACAAAAGGGAAAAACCACCAAACACCAAGAAGTTTAAGTTGAAAATGTGTGAATCAAAGGCGGAATTATGGATTAGCAAATAGGGCGACCGCCTAGCGCTATCCCCCCCCCCCCAATCCCACCCATTTTACCCAAAGTCGCATAAGGTCTGCCAACCACACACGTTTTGCCAAGGTGCTCTAAAAAAAACATTTCTGCCTCCCCCCCCCTCCCAGCCCAAAATAAAAACCCCGTTAAAACGCCTATGATGAAATGGTTTACAAAAAAAAAACTAACATTCGATTGATACTTATTTGATGAAATTAACTATAAAGTATAATTGTATTGTGCGGGTTTTTTTTTAATATAAGTTCCAGTGGATGCCAATCCACAATGAGCCAACCTTTATCCTTATTGTTGAATGGCATCAATAGCTTGAAAACTCGACACTTAAATACTGTACATATAGCATACACAAAATATAGCATCTAATCTATAGTTACTTTAATAATGCATAAAACAGTAGAATGAATGATGATATGAACAACGTCCTTCCCTTATGAATATCTGTCATCGTCTGTCTTATTATCGTCTGCCAATATCTACATCCTTAACTGACCAGTTAATTATGCTAACTAAATTTCTAGGCCAAATATAATTATTACAGCCAAATATAATTATTACGACTGAGAACCTCTAGTAAAAAGAAAATCCTGGCATATGTTGGTCTTACGGTCCTGGTTTCCCCTCATTTCATTATTTTCTCTTTAGTCGTGTATGTTAATCCAATGTTTTTAGTCCAATACATAGGGTTACCATACACACTCTTCGCATATCTCCCGGGGAACGCATTCCACAATTTGGGAAACACTGATCTAATTAATAACATTAAAAAAAAACGAACGCGGAAAGTGTAGCCAGTAAATTTGGTTATCATGTGATAAGTACAAACTAATCTAGCCAGTCTGTCCCAAAGAACAAAGATATCAAGAAAACTGATTGGCCAATAAAAAATATAAAGAAGAAGAACCAATCCAGCTGAGATCCTGTTAGCCTCGTTTTATTTATCACAACTTTATCTGCACTGCGCATGTCACCAGTCTGGAATTCTTGTTTTTCTTGTCTTTGAATTTTCTCTCTGGTAGCCATTTTGACGCCAATCGACATATTCTTCTTATCTGTAGTCGACATGTTGTTTTCGAAAATCTTTTTTTTTTTTTTTTTAAAGAAAGAAAACAAAAGCGTTAAAACGTTCTATATTGAACACAATATCTATCACAATATAAATAAAAGCATGTTAAGATATGGACCGTTTTTAGGTTTTCGGGGGGGGGGGGCGGCTCATGACCCTCGATTCTCAACCTGTGGCACGGGGAATGTTTATCCAGGGATCTGCACAGACCTATATATGAGGGGTACCGACCGACAGACTATCACGTCAGGGTACAGTCGCGGAAAAGATCGAAAACCGCGGCACAAAGAAAAAAGTCCGTCTTTTTGTGATATTTTAGGGCCCTAACCATTGGTATCTAAACCTGGGCCCAGTTAAATGATAGAAAATTCGTGGGGGTGGGGGGGGGTAGTCGATCCCATAGTTTGCATATTAAACATAAAAAAAACCTCTTTGCTTAAAATACTGAATAAGATCAATAACTTTACATACTAAAGTTTTCTCATCAGTATTTCTTTTGTCTTATTATGGACAATTTAATCATTTTATAGAAAGAAGTATAAAACAGGGCAGTCTTAAATATGATATTAAATCATATTAACTACTTTGTAATTCAATGTATCTTTAAACCCTAGATGGGTACGTTCCGCGTCCATATTAATCCTTATCAGTTAGGCTACCAGAATTTACTAGAGATCAAATTCTGATCCTTACTCTCTGCTGATCATCTGTGTTGTACTTGTTTATCACACATAGTGCAGCCAAAGTGGCAAACAGTCCAAGGGAAATAACCTCCGTCAACAGAATGGCCAGGTACGGGGTGGTGGTGGACAAATTCTTCGGCATCACCTGACTGGCTCGAAATAAAGAGAACGAAAAATGAGTAATGAGTGATTTATATGCATGGCACAACAATGAGCACAGCGAAATAAAAAACAGGGTGAGACCAAAGGGGGGGGGGGGAGGGGGGAACCAGGAACTAATATAATACTTCAAAGAGCCGGAACTATAATTAATCAATTTATCAGGATTTGATAACGTCATTAATCTATCCTTGCCCGCGGTGATGCACAATGAATAGGGAATTCCCATAGATCCGAGCACCGTATAATTTACTAATGAAAGCAGTGACTTTGTGACGTAAGAGCATCAGAGTTGTGATGCTGAAGCCGGCAGAGTAGAATGGAGGCCAATGTATTTATTTACTGTATATAGATTATTAAATGGTGTGTTTTTATTGAAGCTACGCCTTCGCATTGGGGATTTTTCTTTTATAGCATTTAACAATAATAATTGAATAAGGATTAAAATTAAATAAACAAAGAAAAAGAACTGGCTCAATCGGAGCCACTTATGGCAGCAAAGTGAAATATACATTTATACCTGTACGGTTTGCACGGGCCCTACGCAGATAATATTATATATATATTAGGGGACACTAGTTCACTAGTTAATTACTCAAAGGAACCCCCTTATCAGTGCCGAAGCGAGCTTAACTCGCGCCCGGTGCACAATACCTTTTTAGCGCCCCCCCCCCCCCCCGCATTCGAAAACCATATAATATTATATGTAAAATATACCAGTTGGCTCCCCTTTTTGGTAAGGGCGCCCAGGGCATGATGCCCCCCTTTACCCACCCCTCGCTACGCCTCTGCTTCTTATACTACCATATTGGATAGGAACCTATATTGAAGGCGGATCTCTTGTGGGTTGGAAAGGCCTTAGACTGTTGCCTAAGCTTGTCTATCCATAACAAGGTATCTAATGAGACACTGTGACGTTAAAATGAGTATAATTTAAACGGTACAACATTTACATGTTTTTTCAATTTATGACCAATTAACGTTTTTGCAAGGCGATGCATACCTGATGTAGCTGAGAAATATTGCCGATGACGTGTAAATGGTCATCAGGTAAGACATCTTCTCGCCCGAGTTCTCGGGTATGAGGAAAACCAGCGGAATCATAGCTGACGTCAGCACCATGGGGAAGATGACCACAATGACGTAATATTGACGCTGACGTCGTACTGTCAGGACGTAGATGGGAAAGCCCTGTTTTGAATACTCCCTGAACGTCTCAACGGTGAAATTCTGTAAAGTCCACTCACCTTTTATATTGTACGGGCTGTCGTTCGTTAATCCCGACTGCAGATCCGAGTCGCCCGTTAGGATCAACGATCTGGCTAGGTCATAAGTCCTTCTGTTTATAAAGTACGGTGCGAAATTACAGGTCTGCGTGTCGAACGGAAATTTCCGGACGTTAATCGTGCATCGGAACGTGACGTAGGCTTGGCTCGAACACGAGACGAACCCGGATGCGTTCAAGGTCAAGGTGTCAGGATAGGTGAAGGTCGTCGAGTCCCTGTCCCCTAGCCAGATGGCTAGCTGGGGTGTCCACATCTCCTCAGTATACATGTTTACCGAATCCAGACCACTGTAGATGGTGGGATCCCAAGTTAAACCACCGTGCATCCACTCGATATCAAACAGTCCAACTATCGTCATCAGCTGAAAATCACGAAGTAACACGTTACCACCACGCCATGTTTGCAGTTTTATCAGTAGGACATAGTTTTATCAACATTTTCATTAGAGATGCAACAAAACTACCCTTCGTTACCCCTTCCCCTTGATTTGTATATATTCCCCTTTGGCTGAGTGTTATTGAGCTGGTAGGTGTGACCTATTGTTTGGTAAAGTCAAGCATGTTTTGGTCTGACCGGTAGAGCGTGTTAGTGATTGGTCAAGGACAGTGGCGTAGCTAGGGTGGGGGGAGGGGGGGTCCAAATTTGAACGTCCCCCCGGCCCCCCGCTTTAGGGGGGCCCCCAAACGAGTTTCCAATTTTTAATTTTAACACAAAATATTACCTACTAGCTGTAACCGCCACGCGCTGCCGTGACTAAGTCTTCTGTAACGACCAAAGTCGGTTATGTTTTTATAACATACTTTGGAATGGCTGGAAATGCGCCATAGGTACTGTAATAATCAGTTTAGGCTAGAATAATGTTATTTGGCACAGAGATGGTTTGAATTATCTGGCCACTTAGTTTAGCGGAAGTGATTTTTTATTATTATAAGGCAGACGAGAATGCAGACGATAGATTGGTAGACAAGAGACGGACTTGATTATTGATCTCACATCATTTTATACCATGTATGTACTTCCATAAATTGAATAAATAAATATATATATATATATGTTTGATACATAGAAGTCTATTCATTGATTTATACATGTCATTCGTCTGATACATGTGGATACTTAATGATATAATAATATACACCAAGTCAAGTTAGTTGAATCATAAACCATCCGAAGAGACTGAAAAATATTTACACCTACCAAAAGAAACCAGTACCACGAAAATAATATATATATATTAAACATACAACTGATCTACTAATCTACACACATAAAACCAACATATGACAGGTACAATGTCGGTAACGTTTAGAGAGAGTTTGTATTTTTAGGGGGCACATACCTGTTAAGTTAGATGAACTAGTTAGGCTGGAATTAAAAGCAAGGCTAAGCGTCCTTGTATTTTCGAGAGAAAAATGTTGTGATAAGCTAATTATCTACTGTCTGGTTTCGTATACATGGCGCCAAACGTCTACATGTGCTTGATTAGTGATACAAAGAGCATTGTTGAGCATTGTATTTACAGGAATATTGGGTCAGGGATGAATTACTTAATTAAGGGGAGAAAGGAGGAGAACAGAGAGGTACAGAACAGACATGCAGTTCGACAAAATAGGCAGCACACAGGATAGAGTAGTGATGTTTCGGTGAATATGTTTCTTGCAGTGTATAGTTTTATTCTACTTATATTTTGAAATTAAATTTTGCGTAATCGTCAAATAAAGTATATGAATCGGACTTGGCAGTTTATTTAATTTATTTGTGATGTATGTGAGTGAGTACACGCTTAGATAATGTGCCAATCGCTTAGATAAAGTGTCAATCGCTACCAGAGAAGAGAAGACAGAGACAGATCGTCACAAGAACTCACAATGTATAACTAATAATACAAGTAGTTAAGATATCTACTTTAATGTAAAAGTAAGTATTGAGAAAAATTTCGTTTCTAATTCAGTTTATTAATTTAATGCAATTGTGTGTGTAAATTTCAAGGCATAAACTTTAGAAGTTATTAGCTAGGCGTGAATCCTATTAACAAAGCCATGTAATCTTGCTATGCACGTTGTTATATAAGTTAGTGCAGAGGCGTCACTCGGAAGGTGCGGGCCGCACCGGGTGACACCAACATAGGGGTGACACCACAATGAACAATTCTAGATTTCATAGCAGAAAGAACTCGGCATAGTCAGTTTTATAACCGGTCATAGTCAAAAACAAATGAATCTAATTCAAAGCTGCTCGGATCAATCTGGAGTTTTTTGTAAACGCGCTAGAAAAAAGGACGGAGGTAGTCACGTGGTTTTATGAAATAGGAGACGTAGTTTATAAACTTAGTTGAATTAAAGTAATATAGGGCCTACATATTTCTGAATACAGTCAGTAATACTATCGTTTTCATCGCTTTAATATTTTAAAGTAAATTCTCTAAGGCGAAGACCGTATAGAGCCGGAAAATTCGAAATTTGTACCATTGTTCATGGTGGAAGTCTTGGGGAAGGGGGTGACACCCTGAATTGTCCGTACTAAAAGTGTCAAAACATAGTTTTGGTTGTTGTAAGACACGTTGTCTTGACGGCATTGTATCTTCCATTTTTGTCCATGCTATAATCCATCTATCCATAGACATAAATAGAAGGGTCATAGTTCGTATACTTATGTCTATTCGTCTGACGAAATCTCACAATCATGGTGGATGAAACAAGTATACATATTTTTTGTAAATTTTTTATTTGTGAAATGTAAAGAGTGTTGTTCTTTATAGAGAAACTTCACCCATGCCGAAAGAATGAGTTTACCAGAGTGGGGCTACAAAACGGAAAAAGCGTGCTACAGAAAGACGAGAGGCTGCAAAATCAAGGAAAATTTGAAGGGTTTTTAAGAAGAAACCGGATAATAGCATTGAAAACAAAGAAGACCATGAACATGGCGAAGAAAAGTATCACCATTCAGATAATTCATGCAAAGATACAGCATTGTAGCAAAAACCAACTCAAGCTTACTTGGCCACAAAGAAAAACAGGATTCGTCCAGTCCTTGTAACTTCCTAGAATCTTTGAAATTTCTTGCAGAATTTTATGAAGTTACGTAACATCACTTGAATAATTCAACATGAGTTCATAAGCTTGATGGGCAATAAAGATAGGGAATCAATTGTTGGGAAAGTCAAGCAAGTTTGTTACTTTTTTCTGATGTTTGATTCCACTCCAGATGTTTCTCACAAAGAACAAGTATCCCTTAAAGTTCGTTACTTGGATGTCGAGAATTTTGAAATAAAAGAGTCATTCCTGGGTTATTTTGAAATTGTGAAGCCATATGCACAACATAATGAAGAACTTGTTCTGAAAACTCTTTAAGACATTGAACTAGGCTTTAATCTGTGCACAGATCAAACCTATGATAACGCAGCCACAATGAGTGGCCGTCGGTCTGGCCGGCAGAAACGTCTCTTAGACATAACTCCAAACGTAACATTTCTGAACTGTGATAATCACTATCTCAACTTGGCAGCTCTTCATTCTGCTGAGATAGATCTAGCAATTGTCACCTTTTTTCATGAATTGCTCAACCTTTTTTCCAATTCACCCCAGAGATAGACCAAACTGAAATAAACTAAAAAAGGAGAGTAGTAGGCCTACATGGTGGTACTCAAGAGAAGAAGCTACGTCGTCACTTTCCTTGCATCTTGACAAAGATGCTGAAGAGATTAAGACCCTTTCATGCTTTCTGCAAAATGATGAGAAACAGACGAAACTGATCACCCAATCCATCGAAAGAGCAAAAGAAGGCAGTGAATGCTATGGATTTCCTGTAGGCAAAACAACCAGAAGAAAGAAAAGACTTGATAGGGAGTTGAGTTCTGATTTAGGACTATAAATAGAACTGCAATTCAAAGAAAGATTCCAAAGTTTGCAAAACCATGTGGGCACCTTTGGGGTTCTTCTTAAACCAAGACACCTGTTGAACTCTATGGATGATTACACACTGATGAAAAACTGTTACTTTTTCCTGTTTGTATGATGACATACATGCAAATCAATTTTCAATGGTGTCATTGATGCACGAGCACTTTCATCAACAAACCAGTACCACAATCACCAACTGACTTATTGAGGAAGCTGGCTTCATATGATAATGATGTTTGCTCAAACCTTGCAACCTCCATCCGAATACTGCTAACTCAGGCCACTTCCATTGCATCATGTGAGAGATTATTCTCAAAATTCAAAGTCAATCAAAAAACTATATCAGGAGTACAATGATGCAAGAAAGACTTAGCTGCATGGCTTTATTGTAAGTGAAGTCAAAAAAACTAGACAAAATTGACTTAGATGATGTTATAAATGCCTTTACTGCACAGAAAGCACGACGTGAGGCAAAATGAATTGAAAGATGCCACTTGTGCATTATCTCGTCACTAAACAATGGAATTATTCATTAAAAGAGTTTTAATGATTATTTTTTTGTTAATTTTATTGATATACTGTACTAATTTGAATTTAGACATATATTTATTAAGTACGTTATCTCATGTCATGATATCATATGTCAAATCTGCAGGGGCCCCCAAAAAGGCCAAGCCTCCCGGGCCCCCAAACCCCTAGGGACGCCTCTGGTCAAGGATGACATAACTGCGGGCAGGGTACGTGAACAGGGAATCCGACGAGTGATGACAACAGTGTGTATGTGTGTGTGTGAAGTCCCTGTAAGTGTGAAATCTCTTAGATCCTATAAACCACTAATGTGACTGATTTTATGGTGCCCTTTCTTTCACCCCCACCGCCAATGAGAGTGCAATGGACATGGAGGCACCACGGAAGACATGCAGGGAAATTTCACCGCGACCTGAAATATCCGCTGCGTCTCACCGGAAATGGAACAGATTGAGATTGAACGCTTGATCGAACGACCATTCGAACCCTGAAAGAATGAAAAGTGTATCTTTAAGATCCTTTAAAACCACAAATTTGACAGTTTTTTTTTGGTTGTGCCTTACTTTCGTCCTTCATAGTCGATGGTGCAATGGCAATGCAAGCATCGAGTGAGACATGGGGGAGGGGGAGGACTGGACAAGATGAATCAACAACCCACAGCACGCATAGCCGGCTCACTACCAAATAGCAACCCAGCCACACTAAAAAAAAACACACCTTTCTTACTCACGGAGTAGGAGATGAGAGGTTTTAGTGAGTAAAATGGAGTTTCATTCATTTGGTGGTGATATGGGGCTTATTGCATTACAGCTTGAGAACTATTTCATCGTATGTATATATAAATATAAATATATATATATATATATATATATATATATATATATATATATATATATATATATATCATGGACGCTATTATGTTTTAAAGGTTATCCGTTATGTTCATAACGAATAAATTGTGTTATTATTCTGGCATTGAAATGGGATACGTCAACAGGATTATGTCAATAAAATATTCTGATTGCATAAAAAAAATATAGGAAACAAGTGAATAAAGGCGAAGAGTTTGTTTTTTATTACACCTAGGTCGTCACTCACCTTAGCATGTAGTAAATATGTCCCTGACAGACTCACCTGCTCGATTTGATCGACCTGAACAACCTGCACAAGGGACATCTTGAAGTTGAGCACATATGGGCTAGTGCTGGTACAGGTCACTTCAGCGGGCATCCTGTGAACCATGGCAGGCCTGCGGAGGAGGTCATTCCTGAGCCTGTCGTAAAGCAGAACGACGGAGTCGTTATCAACGTCCTTGGTCAAAACAATCGACTCAACGTAAACCAAAGTGAGCAACAAAGGAAACAAATCCATTTTTTTGAAAGGATAGAGTGAAAGTCAATATTGTTCCTTGTCCGTCGAAATAAAGAATTTCAAACCGTAGACCAGTGGTGGCGAACCTATAGCACGCACGCCACAGTCGGCACGCGACTAAAATATTACATCCTTTAATTTTAATAGAAGCGTTGGAGCATTGTTATAAATATGAGGTAATTTGGTTGAATTTTGGTCACGAGTCCCTAAAAGGTTCGCCACCACTGCCGTGGACCATACATATATACCATTCTATAATTATCCTGTAGGATGAAATTGTTTTTTTTAATAAGCTACATTACGATTGTGGCCAGATTTCAGTGGAATTACGATTAGGGTCAAAGGATGCTTTATGCTGCCATTGAAAAAAATAATAGTGTTTTTTTCTTTTAAGTGCAGTAATAAAAAAATTTTCAGCAGAGTAAATTGACAGTAATCTCAATGGTTAAAAACTGCCAGTCATTGTTAACACGCAGGTCGAGATTTTTTTGTAAACATTTAACGATTAAAACTCTGGCAACAATGAGAAATATTTGACCATGATTTGCCAGAATGGACAATGTTTAGTCAGCAAACTCTGGATTAAAATTTAGTACTTGACACTCAGATGGAAAGATGGCATTTTGGAAAGAATCGTGCTAGAACTTGAATCAAATTTTAATGACCAAAACAAACAACAGGTGTTTACAAAACCAAAATACACAGTTAAATAGACTGAACACATTTTCCAATGTAATTTTAATAAAGCAACTAAATCTATGAATCTATAGTGTTTATAGTGTACGACTTAGACAACTCTAAAATACAAAATGTGTCAATTTAAATCTACTTATATGTAGATAAGTTATTTGAATGCTGCATATAATATAGGCTACATTTCATCAGGAAAATATAAAAAAAGAACATATTTTAATTGTTACAAATTACAGTCTACAAAACTGGGTACAAAATTTAATCAGATGTGATTCGTGATAAAAACCTTTACACCATTGAGTTTAAGGTGGGTTACAATTTCACAGTAATACCGCATGCATGACCTCCAAGGTCACTGGTCAACAAGAGCACACTAATAAAGGGGAATGATACGAACAAACAAGGGGAGGTTACTAGGGACAGGACATGCAGTACTAGTTCCAGTAACGAAGCGACAGATTCGGAGGGACTTCGTTCACCTAAACGCTCCGATGGATGGTGTCGGAGGGAAGTCTGGAGTACCCCCCCCCAACCCTAACAGTTCCAACTCGGCATAGAACTTTTTAATTCTGGACAGAGACAAGAAGTGCCCAAAACATAAGAGTTGACCTGATGCAGCTTTCAGACATAAATACATGTGGTTTACCTGTAGGTTTACCTGGTGGTTTACCTGTAGGTTTACCTGGTGGTTTACCTATAGGTTTACCCGGTGGTTTACCTGTAGGTTTACCTGGTGATTTACCTAAGTCAACTATTTGATTTGTTGACGTGTATTCTTTTGGTCTCTGCCGGCCAACACTAAAAATTTTTCAGGTCTTGGCTCAAGTTCCCGATATATCTCTCGTGGTGCCTTCATGGCCATTGCACTATCGGCTACGGTGGGGATGAAAGAAGGGCACCATAAAAACTGTCCCATTAGTGGTTTATAGGATCTAAGAGATTTCATCTCATCCTTACAGGGACTTCACACATCGTTGAATTTCTCCTTCTTTTTCATATGATATGCTTTGTTCTGATAGTCCCCATTGGTTGTTTTTTTTTATATTGAATTGTACAGTGAATCTCAAAATGTAGGTTGGGACACACTAGAAAACCCACTGATGACTCGCCAAAAGTAATTTGAAAAAAAAAATAATAATATTAACTAGATCATCTAATAATAATAGATCATCTATTTAATTATTTTTACATTTCACTTTAGTTTATATTAATCTCTTCGCATGTCATGGTGAAATGACCTTGGACGACAGCCCCGTAGCGTGAAAATTCTACAGCAGGGACCAGGCATTCAACAGTAGGGGTCAGGCCAATAGCGCGGGGGGGGGGGGGCAGGAAATAAATGATACCAAATAGAGCAAACAAGCAGAGGGGGGGGGGGCAGACAAAACGCACGGGGGGCCGGGCTTCCTGTCTTCCCCCCCCCCGCACGCTACGGACCCTGTTGGAGGACTGGATGCAGCTCGCCTAGAACCGCGACTCTCAATCGGCGGTACACGTATCCCAAGGATAGAATTTCCGTTTAAAACAACCAAAGAGTTTGAAGAAGCTCGTCAAATCACTGTGTGACTGATCGCCCCAAAAATCACGTGACCCAAAGTATCGCACTAGAAAGGTAAGTACATTCCTTTATGAAAATGATTAACATTTATTCGATAACTTACTCGTGATGCGTACCATGCGGACATTTTTAGGGGTTCAGACGTGAAAAAAATTTGAGAACCGCTGGCCTAGATGCCAACAAAGCCCGCCAAAAGTCAGTTAGGATCCAATTATTACACATTTCCAACTATCTGCTAAAAAAAAAACTCTTCTGCCACTGTAGTGCCTACCTCTAGGTCAGTGTTGTTGTTAGGTTTGTGGGGGGGGCCCCAGGCAAAAGTGCTTGACAGGGGCCATTCTGAGCACCAGATTATATGCTGTGTATTGTGTCTTTATACAACACTACGTTAAATACTATTAAATATATATATATATATATATATATATATATATATATATTTATATATGTGTGTGTGTGTGTTTTAAAAAAATCCTGAACATTTTGATAAGAAATTACAAACGTCTTTTTTCCTAAATAAAATCAAAGTACATACTTGGCCCGACAAGACAACTCTAGACGTAGCTGCCAAGGGAGCTAAAAGACACCTCTGGGCGTCGCTGCCTATGGGGGCCACAAGACACCTCTGGGCGTCGCTGCCTAGGGAGGCCACAAGACCCCTCTGGACGTCGCTGACTAGGGGGCCACAAGACACCTCTGGGCGTCGCTGACTAGGGGGGCCACAAGACACCTCTGGGCGTCTCTGCCTAGGGAGCTACAAGACACCTCTGGGCGTCGCTGACTGGGGGGGGCCACAAGACCCTTCTGGACGTCGCTGACTAGGGGGCCACAAGACACCTCTGGATGTCGCTGACTGGGGGGGGGCACAAGATACCTCTGTAAGTTGATCCCTAGAAGCGACAAAAGGAACGTCCCTGTCTGACGTGGGCTGACTGAGATCATTTGCATACACCTTAAAACACCTATCTATTAATAACACCTAAAACACCTATTTATTAATAACACCTAAAACACCTATTTATTAATAACACCTAAAATATCCCCCAAAGAACCCCGAATCCTCCGGAAATATTTAACAGTATATGACAAATACACACACACACTTGTACCTAATCTAGGTCAACAAAATGACAAATATAGAATGAATTAGACAAGAAAATCTAAATGATCTAAACACCGTTTAACAATGTTCGCCCCACAACCAATCATTATTAATTATTCCATTAGCTGCACTCGCGCGGTAAAAAGGTTTTGTTTTTCTTCATCAGACGTCTGTCAACGGAAATACTGTTTAATTTTATCATTCAGTACTCTTGGAGGACTTAGTTCTGTCTCCCAGTGTCTATTGCAGTGGATCTCACACCGGTGTTCATTTTTTGAAATCCACATTAAAAAAAAGGAAAGAATAGTAAAAGAAATAATAGTTAAAATTTAATTTCCTAAATTCTCTATTATGTAATTTAATTGAAAGTTTAGCAACCAGTATTCCATTTAAAGCTTTGCGCGCGCACATGAGCAGACAACTCGCTTGAGCGCCCGAGCACAGATAACAAAGACAACAAATGTTAAGGTTAGTTGACCCATTTAACAAACCGTTGGGCATGGCCGATTTCTTTGACCGCTCACAGTCTTCTGAAAAATTAGAAGGTACGTTGTTCGCAACTCCCCTTCAAATCAGCTCGCGAACCACATTTTGAGAACCACTGGTCTGTTGTATTGATCAGCCTTGGGGTAGTTTGGAAACACTGGTGAGCACAACACAGAACAAGCGTCTGGCATCAAGGTGTTATGCGTGATGCATCATGGGTGACCATGGAATACATGCTTTGCACATGAATCTAAACCAACCAATCTGGATATATCCGGCTCTACTCGTTTGTTTCCGACTTGTGGCGATTAGGTGTCAGACGGAACCACGTGACTACGCCATTTTAAGGACGGACATATTGAGCCGTAGTGCCTCCGTCCAGAAAGTACCCCCTAACATTTCGCCTCTGTTGAGTAATAAAAAAGATCTTCATATTGAGATACAAGTTCTGGACATTTTGAGTATAGATCAGGTTGAACAGGTATTGATTTATTTAAATGAATCAACTCATTCTTCAAGAGCCCAAAGCCGGGCCGCGCTAATCTTCAGTATTTAAATTATTTTTATTTCAAACTTGAACATGTTTGCAAATTCATTTTTTTAAAAAAAGATTATAAACTTTGATGATTGGTTGAAATACACACATATATAGGTTCGTTGTATCATGTACCATAAGACCGATGTAAAAGCAATTCGATTACAACAAATTAGTTTATGAAATAATGAATAAGAAAATTAAGTTTCGTCCAAATAAAAATTAATTATAGTTTTATCTTTATTTCGTTATGTAAACATTGAAAAATTGGTTAGTAATCAACATTATAATCTCTATCCACAGTTACTGAGCTCCATAATCCTTGTAAATATCAACTGGACAATTGCTGACCTACAGTGGAACCCTGATAACTATAGTGGACTCAACATTATCACTATCGACTCTTCATCTATATGGACACCTCAGTTAGTAGTGTCCATCGGTGCCAAAGATTCTATTTATCTGACCATGCCGGACATCATTACTGTCGACTCCAGCGGAAAAATATGGTCGACAAACCACCATTACCTGTCTTTCAGGTGTCACGTGGACTTCACGAGGTACCCGTTTGATGTCCAGAGCTGCGGATTCGGACTGTATCCCATGAATCATCCCTTCCCCTCTATGGAGATAGTGGACAAGGTTTTTAATAACTCGGGTTTGTACGATCTGGTTGGTGAATGGCAGCTGGTCAGCCACAAGTCAGAAATGGTTTACCTCGACCAGCTAGAGCCCCACCCTCGGGTTACGTTCACGGTGAAGAGGAAGCCCGTGTATTACGTCATCGTCCTGATTTTTCCGATGGTCCTCACGTCCTTGTTGACGCCCCTGGTGTTTTTGATCCCGCCAGAGACAGGAGAGAAGATGTCGTACCTGGTGGCCATTTTGACCTCCGCTGCGATCTTCATTACATTGGTCAGGTGAGTCTCACTAATTGGAGATTGCGGTTATACATATGAGAGGGCTAAATAGTCTGAAGCCTTATAACACTGTGTCATTCCACAGTTATGATTTCCGAAAAAAAGAAAAGAATTTAAAAAGTTGTTTGGTTTCGATTCTTCAGATAATAAAATTATTCATGAACACTTTAATTGAAGTACGCAATGTCTAGTCTAAACTTAAGATTGTTAAACGGCATATGTGTAGCTAATGCCATTAGTGGGGCAAAGGAAGCACTCTGAAAATGCTGCCCCCCGTTCCTGTAGCAAAGAGTAATAAATTTGCGATAATGCCACGAATTTGTAAATGCAAAAATAGTTAACGCCCGTTCAGACCCCTCTACCCCAAGGTTACGCCCCTGTGTATGGTAAAGTTCCCTTAAGCCTCATCGGGGCAGATGAAGTGTAGAATTCATCTGTTTCAGTAACCTCGGCATGTAAAGGGATTGTGTGGTTAGCACAACGCCAAGCCGCCATTACCCCCCCCCCCAACTTAAAGTCAGGTACCTATTTAAAGCTGGGTGGACTTGGGGACTTCACCAGGACCTAAAAAGTCCCACGGTTCCCACTGAGATTCGAACCCGGGACCCTCCGGACGACAGTCAAGCGCTCTACACCACTCGAGCACCCGTCCCCGCCTCTGTGTATAGTGCTGTAAAATATGTCTACTTATGATTACCAGACAAAAGTATGACATGATAAAGTACTTCGATTTAATTTCAGTGATGCCATGCCAAGAAGTTTATCCTCTCTACCTTACCTGGCCATGCTACTGATTGAGGTCATGGTGGAAGGTCTGTGTGCCATACTGGCTTCACTTTTGGTTGTCAATACATATGTTCAAGAACGAAATGTAAGTTGTTTTTTTTTTGTTTTTTAAATGTATCTAGTGAATAGTATTGAACAAAAACAAAGTTATTACCTATGTTTTCGATTATTTCACTTAGCATCTATCTATCCATGTCACCAACGTTTTATCGATGCTTGTATGTGTGTACGTATGTGTTTGTCAATAGGTTTTTTATCTCCGTATCTATTCATGCATGTATCAATTATATAAGCAATTATGAAGAGATGGATCAACGGACAGACGAGTAGGTAGTTGGATGAATGAACAGACGGATCGACAGACAGAAAGACAGATAAGCAGAGATAGATAGATAGATAGATAGATAGATAGATAGACAGACAGACAGACAGACAGACAGACAGACAGACAGACAGACAGTCAGACAGACAGACAGACAGACAGATAGATAGATAGATAGATAGATAGATAGATAGATAGATAGATAGATAGATAGATAGATAGATAGATAGATAGATAGATAGATAGATAGATAGATAGATAGATAGATAGATAGATAGATAGATAGATAGATAGATAGATAGATAGATAGATAGATAGATAGATAGATAGATAGATAGATAGATAGATAGATAGATAGATAGATAGATAGATAGATAGATAGATAGATAGATAGATAGATAATCATAAACTCATTGTGTCCATAAACAGCAACTCGAAACCTACAACCGATTACAATCAGAATCAATCAAAAGCCCTCATCAGAAGATCGATAAATCTGAACAAGACATTGGTGATGTCACAATTGGCCGAAGATCTTCCACCTGCAAGACAAGGAACATAAGCTCCAAACAAATGGACAGAATGTTTTTGGCAATTTTCAGTCTCGGCCATTGTATGGTTTTGGTCACTCTCTTTGGTTTCACTGACTGGCTGTATAGTCTTTAACCAAATAAAACACATAAAGTCAATGAGTATGGAAATCAATAATCAGTTGAACTTACACAATAAATTGATTAAATGCTCTTTATATTAAAAAGTTTGTGTCATGAATTAGTGCAATTTATTTTGTAATGATTAAGGGTTACTGAAAGATATACAGCTGAAGAATAACTAGATATTCCTATTTTGTTCTCATCTATTTTTAGTATACATATCAAAGCAAGATACATATTACATTATAATATAATTTATAATTAAGCTCCATTAAAAAATAATACGTTTATAATAAAGAGATATAATGCAGACATAAGTACAGATATTTAAATTATGTGAGTTAATATACCTCGTTGAAATGTACTCTGACAGATTTATTTCCACTAATTCGGACCGTGGATCGTTAAACATCGGCTCACAGTCCTAAATCCTGTACAAATGTATGTGATTTAGTACATAAAAACCATTACAAAATATTTATTTCACTTCTTTATCCCATCTCTCTAACTGTTGAATTTCAAATTTAGCAATGTGTTTTTCGTTTTTTCATATTTTCATATTTTTAATAGGTTATTCGTGAAAACATTTCACATAAATCTGCATTTTGTGGAGGAAAAAAAACAGAAACACCTTCCTCTGACACATCTTTCTCTGACATACCTTCCTCTGACACACCTTCCTCTGACACACCTTCCTCCGAACTCAGAACTATGGAAAACAAATCATAAAAAAATAATTTACCTGTATTAATTCGATCAATCAGATAAAAGATGCAAGACAACCAATGCTCGGTTCCCCTCACACCCCCCACCCCCGAGGATGCTTTAAAGTCGTACTTATCTTGTTTTCAAGTATGAAGATCATATTCATTATTATAGGAATTTTTAAATAGTGTCTTCTGTATGATGTAAATGTTGTCCCAGTATTTGGCATTAGTATTTAACACTGATGCCATCACGGAAAAGCGCCTATGCATTGATGCAAAACTAATTTCTTTATATCATAAACAAGCCAAGAATAATTCTGTTTTATTTATGTTCATGGTGGACAGTCAAAGAGAGAGACTTGAAAAGTCTTTAGCAGAAAGTAATTTTATACCAAACTTGACCTTTCAAATGTACACGCGGAAACTATAAATTAGAAAAAAATTAAAGTCAACCTTTTGAAAAACTATGTAAAACTAAAAAGTTGAATTGTCTATATGCAAGTGCATTTTTTATCCCTTGATTTCCAGGGCTGTGAAAACAACTTCTCTCCCCCTTCCTGATCAAGACAGTAAATTATTCTCCTGTTGTATACTTTAATTTCACAAAAATTTATTTCCAGGGTTTTTAAAAAAAGTGGTATATCTTCATTTTGCATTTTCAATGACCGATTTTTGTAGACCGAATAAAGTTATCACTCGATTCAATCTTGATGAAGTTTTATAAAAATATTTCGATCCGAATTTAACGAGCCTCCTAATCAAATGCATGTGTTAATTTCTGCAATGATTTATTTATTGTCCTTATTTAAACATGGTTGAATGGTTTATTTTGAGGATTTAATCAATGTTTGATCGTTAATAAATAATAAATCTAACAGCGAGGTAGAAAGATTACTTCGGGGTTTCAGGACGCTGGAATACTTTCGATTTAACGCAGAACCCACAGCGCTATTATTTATATAGATTTTTGTATTGGGTTAGGGTTAACCCTAACCCGGAGAATTTCGGAATTCGCCAAATCATAAATGTAAACATTCATAGTGCCACGTTAACCTCTGACTTAGCCTATCGTGACCTTGAGTCTCAAATCTTGACAAATGCTTGTGTGTCGAAAATATCGGAATACCGTTATTTTGAAGACTTATTTTTGAAGACATAAAGAGAACGGTATTTGCTACGCATCGTCAGGGGATGATGGTTTTGCTCGACTGACGATTATTGGTTCGCTCACTGGTAAGGACCAATGGATATTTCAGGTCTTGGAGAAAGTCCATCGCTGTATCTCCCGTGGTGTCTCCAAGGCCATTGCACTATCCTCTATGATGATGATGAAAGCAGGGCATTAGAAAAAAAAAACCTTCCCATTAGGGTCTTATAGGATTTAAAAGATTTCCTCTCATCCTTACAAGGAACTGCGCACTCTCCTGGTGTCTGATCTTGAGACCAGCAAAAGGATCAAACTGCTGACCAGCTGCTCCAGCGTATGTGTCGTCTTATGTATCAATGCGTGACGCTAATACCTTCTACAAACGTGAGTTATTATCTGTCAAGTCACTCAACTGAAACTCGTGATCTCAGGGCCCTCCAGCGTGATGTCTCAAGTGTCCCCTACCCCCCCCCCTCAGCATCACCCCCCCCCGCACACACACACATACACACACACACGCTTGTCGAGATCTGACCTACATTAGATCTAATGACCCACGACCGAGAGATCATTTTTTAAACATCTCCCTTACCCATCACGAAATGATGCACAACACGAGAAATCTGAGCTGACCACACGTGCAAAATCTGGCAAATGGAAACTTAAATCGAGGGGTCAATATAGGTCACTATAGCTACAAGCATAAGCCTGACAGTAGATAAAACCAATGAGTAAAACACATTAAAACTCGTGAAATTTTTTTTAGTTTATGATAAAATTACTTATATAAGAGACAAGTTTTGCGAGTAAATCTTTATTCTTTGAATTTGAAATTATAAAATGTCTGAATCAATTTCTAGATTTAATGAATCAGTTTGATTCACGTTTTTATTGTTTTGCTTTGTAACATTTCGACCGAAAGTAAAACAATGACCTAATATTAATACATCCTCATGTTATATTTTTAATTATTCTATTATTGTTGTGATTTACATGTTTTAAAAAAATTATCTCACTTATCATTTCCTTTAAGTTTTGAGCTAATATAGTTACAAATCACTGACATATCAATTAAAAAAAAAACATTTTGGATTCCGATTTGACATGAAGGTTTGTTTATATTGTCTAAAACTGCTCGTTATGGTTGTAGTTGATTCGTCGTCAAGTGCAGAATATCAGCCCTGCGTGTTTCCCGAAAGTCCAAACAACATACTAAGATTTTATCAATGGGACACAACTCGAACTGATCCGCTTACCTACCAAGGAGGTTTCTGCATGTGGAGGTGCAAGGGGGAGAATAAGATAAGGGTCGGTAAATCGTTATGCTGGAACATGGGTTGTGCGCCGTGTTACTGCCAAAGACCAGCGTGTGAAATCTACAACAACTGCTGCCCAGACATAGCAGTGCCATACTTCCTTGAAAAAGGGAATGTCGCTAATGAAGAATTCGCTTGGAGGAATTCTTCATATCTCGTTGGCGAGTGGTCTCCGAAAACAAGAAGACGAACTCTGCCGATTCTTGCGTGTGATTATCCCCTGGACAGGTCGACCTCAAGTCTGTACATTCGATCGTGTTTGCCCGACTACGGGGATAATAAGACGGTCATAGACCTCTGCGAGAAAGACTTGGGGGTGTTAGAAGAGACCGTTCAGACATTTCTCAGGGCCCTGGATGTTGGAACCCACGTCTTATACCGAAACAAGTTCTGTGCTATTTGCAACCGGGTGAAAGATGTAAGTACGGAAAAAAGATAATATACAAATGTAAGCTAAATGTAAGAAACTTATTTTTATAATATGTTTTGTATATACACAATCGGGGTCAGGTAAAATACAACTCAATAGTAACTAGGGTGAGCTTATGCCATTGACTGACCATTACAATACCCAGTCGACTTTTTTATTTACTTAAAAAATGTCAGGTATTCAGAGAAAGAGAGAGAGAGAGAGAGAGAGAGAGAGAGAGATAGAGAGAGAGAGACGTCTCTCGAGTCGCTTAACTATCAATGTTGGCACACGGGGAGGGGGATAAAAATGGCGCCCAGCACCAGCGTAAAAAAAGCCATAAACCCTTGCAAAAGGCCAAAGTAAATATTGGAGGGCCCCCCCTGGTTCGATTTCCGATGAGGATCAATTGATACTTCAGGTCAAGGTTGAAGTCTCAGCTATACCTCCCGTGGAGCCTCCAAGGAGTTCCACTAACGGCTATGGTGGGGATGAAAGAAGGGCACCAAAAAAAAACAGCCCCGTTTTAGAAATCTAAGAGATTTCATCTCATCCTTACAGTGACTTCCACCCCACACCCATCCACCCCCACACCCATCCACCCCCACACCCATCCACCCCCACACCCATCCATCCTACATACCACCCACTCCACACTAACTGAATCTTGAAAAATACAATGTCCACCTACTCTAATAACCAATTTTATAAGAAGGTAGACCAGACTTAGCGCTCAATAAAAGCTGACTTATAAATTATATAGTCTCATTTGGTCCGTAGCTCTATTTAGTGTATTTCACGATATAATAATAATAATAATAAAACTTTTACTATGTACACTATTGTACACACTGCTATGAAAGTCTTTGTTAAACACATTTTTAATTTGTAGGCCTTCTGGGTGCAATGATTTGTATATATTGTCCCATATTTAGATATCCTTATTGTTAAGTATGATTTTTAAAAAAAAACAGTCTCTTATGATTCACAAATCACATTTGATAATGATGGTATCACCACTAACAAAACTCTCTTTGATATCATTACAGTTAGTAGTAGCATTACCTTTAACTTCTCGTCTCATTTCCGAGCAACCAATCAAACGTGCACTAAGATAAACAAGTACCGTCGTTGCCATTCATGCGTGTAGCATTGCGAGCGACCGTATCTTTTTGTTATTGTAATAATGTGTTTAGCGCTTGGGGGGGGGGGACTATTTGAGTTGTTGGTCATTTTGGACTCTTTTAACTTTGACCGATGGGCAGATCAAGAGATCAAGATCCGACGGCTGGTTGGTTGACGTGAACTACCAAAAGTTTAAGTGTAAACGTCAAAATATAACAGGATTGTGTCTTCCTCATTCAAAAAAAAACGAGTGGCTGGTCAGAATAAACAGTTCGGCGGGCCGCATTTGTACCGCGGGCTGTGGTTGGCCTAAGGCTGAGTTGCCATGAGATATTTAAATACTTGAGATGAGTATGGCTTCTTTTTTCAAATAGTTTGGAATGAACTGAAACATTGTTTTTTAAATCTAAAGACTATCAGTTTACCATTTTCTTGTTTACGGTTGCTTTAAACTTGGTAAATTTTTGCATCAGTTAACAAGCAGTTTTCTCAAAAACAAAATATTCTAATGTTGAACATTCCCCCCCCCGGGGTCACCTCACTCTCCCAAATGTGCGTGTGTGTGTGTGTGTGAAGTACCTGTGAAGATGTGATGAAATCTCTTAGTTTCTGCAAACCACCAATGGACTGTTTTTTACGGCGCCCTTCTTTCATCCCCACCGTAGCCGATAGTGCAATGACCATGGAAGCGCCCCAGGGAGATATAGTGGGGGGACTTAAGCCATGACCTGAACTTCCATTGAACATCACCAGAGATCGAACCATGTGACCATCAGGTCACAGTTGATCGCCCTACCACGCGACTATCAGACACCAGCAGTGTATAGCGCTAGGGAACCGAAGGGAACCATTCCAGGCCCCGGTGAATTTTGGTTATATGTCCCTAAAGACCACCCGGCATTAAATGGGTACCCGACTCATAGTTGGGTAAAGAAAAAAAAAGGCACCTATGTGCTGTACTACCAAAACAATCCCTTTTTTATGCCGAGGTTACAGAAACTGATGAATTCTACACTTCATCTGCATCGATGGCCCGTTAGGGTTAAGGAAACTTTACTTTACTTTTTTAATAAAACTTTTTAAATATAATTTTAAAAAAAAATGATGTAATCGAATACAAAATATCATGAAATAGGAAAAAATCGCATTTAAAAAAATATAACCCCAAGTATGGGGACACATATAATGTTAATAAAACAATTAGAATTTACTTTTCTCTTTAAAAAAAAGTAAAATACATGTACATATTTTTTTCTCTAATTTATGAATGGATTATGGACCTAAGACTAATGCGTAAACATAGCTACCTGTCATATATCGATTTGCTTGTTTGATTTTCATTATTGCAGTATTTGATTCTGGATTTAAGAATCGACTTCATCAGTAACCAGACTATTTACAAAGCCAAACATAGAGATGAGATGCTCAGATTACTTCTGATGAATGATATCGACGTGCGGATACTGTATCCGGAGAACATAACAAAGTTTGAGTGCGTTGACACCCGGTAAGCTTATGGTGGTGACACAATGATTTGTTGAATGGTTGCCCAATGATTTATTGAATAGTGGCCCAATGATTTATTGAATAGTGGCCCAATGATTTATTAAATAGTGACACAATGATTTATTGAAGATGCTATATTTTCTTTTTTTTTTACTAATGGTATTTTTATAATGTTTTTTTTTAATAATAAACAAAAAATAACACCCTTGATTTCATTGGAAAATATTTCAACTCGATAATTATTGATTTTGTCAATATAACTTTATTTCTATCCTGCTATCTATCTATCTATCTTTTTATGTATATCACTCTCTCTCTCTCTCATATATATATATGTGTGTGTGTGTGTGTGTGTGTATATATTAGGGCAGACATTTAGATAGACAGACAGACTCATACATGTGTGCATATATACATTTCATACATTCATACATACAAACATACATACATTACATACATACATACATACACACACATATACATACGTATATATTTCTGTGTACAGCAAAAGAAGAATAGTGGATAGCTGTCTGTTGACCAATGGGTCAGTCAAAATGGACATGGACATTGTGAAGGCCTGCGAAACTCAAACTGGAAACGACCTTCAGGTTTACGACAAGGTCGACCTTCAGGTCTACGCCAATATCTTTTGTTTCATTTGTAATACAGTAAGTATGCACAATACAGTAAGTAGGCACAATACAGTAAGTAGGCACAATACAGTAAGTAGGCACAATACAGTAAGTAGGCACAATACAGTAAGTAGGCACAATACAGTAAGTAGGTAGGTCTATTAAATGAAATAGATTTTATAAAGTAAATATACCTAATAAAGTGAGTGGACCTAATAAAGTAAGTAGTCACAATACAGTAAGTAGGCACAATACAGTAAGTAGGTAGGTTTATTAAATGAAATAGATTTCATAAAGTAAATATACCTAATAAAGTGAGTGGACCTAATAAAGTGGGTGGACCTAATAAAGTGGGTGGACCTAATAAAGTGGGTGGACCTAATAAAGTGTGGGACCTAATAAAGTGAGTGGACCTAATAAAGTTAGCAGACCTAATAAAGTGAGTGGACCTAATAAAGTTAGCAGACCTAATGAAGTGGGTGGACCTAATAAAGTGAGTGGACCTAATAAAGTGAGTGGACCTAATAAAGTGAGTAGACCAAACATTTTTTACCTAAGCTTTCAATAATAGGTGAATCTGGAATATACCTTGACAAATATATAAGGTTTTTTTTTAATTTCAAATCAATGTTTTATGACCTTTAACCTTTATGATTGGACCGTTCTTTTATTCTTCCAAATTCTCTTTCTGTTGATATCAATATTTCTTACGTGCATATAAATTTATGCATACATCTGCACAGCTAAATTTTCCATACCAAAGCAACAGCTGTGCCTGTTTTGATCCCACTTTTAACATTCACCCACTACCCTTTTCACTTCTGCTGGATCTGACGGAAAAAACAAGGTCAAGGCCATTGATCTACGATTCGCCAATGAAATCGCTGTCGTGTGCAATGAATGACTGGACATCACCAGAAGTAGGTTTTCTTTTTTTTTTTTGTTACATTGTTTGTTTTAGCGTTTGTTACATTGTTTGTTTTAGTGTTTGTTACATTGTTTGTTTTAGTGTTTGTTACATTGTTTTTTTAGTGTTTGTTTCTTTGTAAATCGTAATGGTTCTAAAGTCATGCAGCACGTACAATTTTCAGGACTTTTGGAAAATGTTTTCAAGGTGCTGTATGTGAAGTCCCTGTAAGGATGAGATGAAATCTCTTATATCCTATAAACCACTAATGGGACGGTTTGTAGCCGATAGTGCAATGGTCATGGAGGCACCACGGAAGACATATCGGGGACTTAAGCCATGGCCTGAAATATTCCCTAGATCCTCACCGGAGATCGAACCAGGTATCCTCAGGTCGACAGTCGAGGGCTTTTCCGCACGACCATCCGCCCCCCTTCAATGTGCTGTTTATTTATTTATTTTTTAAAGTATTTTTGCTGTTTAATTTTTTTTTTTTAATTCAAAGTAAAGTGACTGAAAAATTCTTTTTTTTAAAGATTAAAAATATGAATTTGACTATGTAGAATGGAAGAAAATTAGATTAACCAACACGCAGAAAACCAAGTCGATCAATTGGATTTTTTAATTGATAGATGTGTAAGACCTATATAGATATATCGTTTATTTGTGTCTACGTTGATTGTTATATGACGTAAACCAATCAATAAGGTGACAGAATGAAGTAAAAAAATCATTAACTCATACATGAATATTGATAATTCAAAACAAGACAATGATGTCTCACACCCCCCCTCCCCTCCCCCGGCCAGGACGTCTGCTACGAGGTATTCTGCGTTCCCGGCAAGAACCTAAAGAATGGCAGATGTGTCGAGATCCTTCAAGAGGTAAGGGGCCTGGGGTACCGCTTGCAGATGTGGATGGGACCAGTTTTCACTGACATCCAAAATACACCCTGCACTAACCTGACATCAGTAGATACTGGCTGCGTCATTGAAGCATTAGTTTCTCAGGTAAAATTATTTCTGGCATACAATAGCTGTAAATGGTTACTTTTTTGGAGAATATCTATGGCCCCAATGCAAAAGTCTCTGTTGGGCCCTTGAAATAGTCATATTTGCTAGAAATTATTAATACAGTTGGCCTCTCCGGAATAGATGGCGCTGAACAGTTTGCCTGCTCATTACAGCCCTGCCCCAAGAGTACAGCCCTGCCCATAAGTACAGCCCTGGTCATGAGTACAGCCCTGCAAATAAGTACAGCCCTGCAAATAAGTACAGCTGTGCAAATAAGTATATTCCTGCTCAACTTAAAGCCTGGTTCAGTTCCTGAGTACATCCCTGCTCATGAGTACAGCCCTGCCCATAAGTACAGCCCTGGTCAAAGTAAATCTCTGCTCAACTTAAAGCCGGCTCATGAGTACATCCCTGCTCATGAGTACATCCCTGCTCATAAGTACAGCCCTGATCACTGTACTAATGTCAGTTTCTTTGATTCGTTTACAATTGGTACATTAAAAAATTCGTGGACTTCTGAAAGTTAGAGAAAATCTATTCCTACTGTATTGATTATATAGTTTACTACTATTTGATCGATTTTCTAAAACACAAATGTACTGACTACAGAGTGCCCCTATATCGCTTTGTTCTGTTCTTTATTCTTTAACTAAACTGCGAATTAGGTCAATGTATTTATCTAGGCAATGTACTTTATTTGTTGAATTATTTCACAGTCATTTTTTTATATTTATTCATTGAAATACTATAATAACAAAAAAATGTTTGTAACATGGTTTATAAGAATTTGTTTAGGTCATGCCGCTGACGTGATGACCTATAGGTTGTTGTTGTTGTTGTTATTGTTGTTTTAATTCCAGGTAGCTACATTGTTACAAGGTTTAAGTGCAGACTTCGTTATACAAGTAGATAGTATGACCTATCAGAGTACCGATGCACTGTACACATCACAATTGTACTGGATAGAATGTAAGATGATCGCCAATTTAAGTTTAACGAGAACACAATTTGAAACTCAAGTCTTGGATGCATTTTTTAAACGCAACAGTACTTTGAAAAACTTGAACGAAAGTAATTTGGAATTCATTGCGTATCCATTGTTTAAAAATGGTTCGGCCTTCATCAACACACTTCAGAGTTACTTGCGTTTCAATAAAAATATAACCGTCTCAAGAAACCGCTATAAGAGTAACAGATATGGTCCCATTGACATCATAAACGATTTGATCAACATCTCTAGATTGCTGTTGTGTCCGTACATCAGACTAAACCACACAGACTATAGCCTGAACATCAACGAGTCATCTATGCCGACCAAAATCGCCATCACCATTGATTTCAAAGTCTTCAATGTAACAATTACCGAAGAGAAGGAATTGACCATGGGGGAAGTTGAAGACAGCGGTCAGCTGAAAGTGTGTCGTGATTTGTTGGACAGCAAAGTGAAGGCGCTGATCAAAGAGCTGCGACCAGGTTCTGTAGCGAGGGTGTCGCTGGAAGGAGCGTCTTTGATGGAGTATATTGTGTCCGTCGTCTGTCTCGTGGCCTCCATTGTGTGTCTGCTTCTGACCTTGTTGACGTATTCCGTGTTCCCTGTGTTGAGGACAGAAGCTGGCATAAATAATATGCTCCTCAGTTGTTCGCTTCTGTTGGCACAAGTCTGTCTTCTAGCCACATCGCATATGTAAGTTGAACATTTTTTTTTTGTAAACAAAAAATTATAAATAATTGTCTAACTAAATACATATTGGGATAGAAATATTATTTAACACTTGACACTTTAAATTATTCATAAATCTACGGATAAAAAAGAGCTCCTTCAATAGTTTAACCCATATTGGGCAGAAGAAGTGTTGAGTTTCATCTGTTTCAGTAGCCACAGAATTTCAATGGAATGTCTGGCTAGCATAACGGACAGGTACCAATTTAAAGTTGGTTTCGACCAAAATTACACCAAGATCTGGATAAACTCCATTGGTTTTTGAACTCGGGACCCTCAGGGCGACAATCGGGCGCTCTGCACCCCTTGTCTATCACCCCTACACACCTCCTGGGGTCCACCCGCTGGATCAATCTCGTTATTACATTAGCAATAACATATTCACTCTGTAATGAAATAGTAATGCTCTACATGTTGTTTTATTTTAAAATGAATTTCCGTTTCGTTTCAGTTTCCGATCCAGCACTTTATGCACTCTGCTCGGGGTCGCCACACACTTCATGTGGCTGTGGGTGTTCACCTGGAGCTTCATATGCAGCCTCCACATGTTCAGGGTGTTCACAGCGCAGAGAATAAAATCTACACCTCAAGGTAGCGCTGCCGGGCCGTGGATGAGGGTCGCATTCTCTCTGTCTTGCCCCTCGCTGGTTGTCACGGCGAATGTGTTGGCCCACTATTTCACCTCAGGTGGCGCAAAGCTCGGCTACGGATCGTTCAGCTGTTACCTGGACTCGACGTTGCTTGTGGGTGAGCTAAAGCTGGGCCCTCTTCCCGTCATTAGCTAATAATGTCATTTTGGTTCCACTGTAACACAGATTTACAGGGAATGTAATATAAATAGGAAATAACAGGTAGTCTCTAGCTCATCGGGTCTCTTACTCATGGAGCCTTTTACTCAAGGGGAACCCCTCATTCATCGGGCCTTTTACTAATGGGGCCTTTTACTAATTGGGCCTTTTACTAATGGGGCCTTTTACTAATGGGGCTTACTACTCAAGGGGGACCCCTCACTCATCGTGCCTCTTACTCATAGGGCCTTGTACTCAAGGGGGACCACTCACTCATCGGACCTTTTACTAATGGGGCCTTTTACTAATTGGGCCTTTTACTAATGGGGCCTTTTACTAATGGGGCTTCCTACTCAAGGGGAACCCCTCACTCAGCGTGCCTCTTATTCATAGGGCCTTGTACTCAAGGGGGACCCCTCATTCATAGAAATCTTTATTCTTAGGACTCCTGGCAATCATCATGATAGACCCAGCGTTATGACGAGCCTGAAGTTTAAGTGTTATTTTCAAAAAGCAATCCTTGTTTTCTTTATTCAGTACTGTGGTAATATTTCGAAACTAACTAAGCACGTATTTCAGTGTGGTCCATGTATCTTCAATGCAGGCATAACTCTGGTCGGTCCACTGTCCGTCATAACAGCGGTCAACATCTTGTTTTTCCTTATTGTCGTCTACAAGATCTACAAAGTCCACCGGTTGCGGTCAGCTTTGAGTTGCGATGACCAGCAGGTCAACTGGTGCGTGTATGTCAAGCTGTCCTCGGTGATTGGAGCATTCTGGACGGTGGCTATCGTTGCGGCAGCGCTGGACAGCAGTATTCTCAGGTACGATTCAATCTATTGATGACATCGTTTATGAATAGGAATGAGTTCAGACAGAAAGGCATTCAGGTAGACAGACAGACAGGCAGACAACCGACAGACAGGCCGACAAAACGGACAGTCAGATAGACCGACAAACAGACAGACAGTCAGGCAGATATGCCGAAAAAACAGACAGTCAGGCAGACAGACTGAAAAACAAACCGAAAGAAAAACAGACAGACTAAATAGATAGATAGATAGATAGATAGATAGATAGATAGATAGATAGATAGATAGATAGATAGATAGATAGATAGATAGATAGATAGATAGATAGATAGATAGATAGATAGATAGATAGATAGATAGATAGATAGATAGATAGATGGATGGATGGATTAATTAATTTATGGATAAATTGATTGATTATTGATCTTAAATGTATCGTTCTATATTTTCCCAGATTGATATCAATCATGTTAAATGGTTTGCAGGGTGTGGCCATCTTCCTGTCATTCATATGTAACAAGAGAGTTGTAAGACTGTACTGTGAACTGTTTGGAAAGTTGAAAACACAGATTCACCATTGAAATTGTCTGTATGAATGAACACAAAAGACACAATTACTTATACGACGGAATTCACTCCACCTGTGCATTTTCCGTTCGCGTTTTGTTTTTTTGATAAAGTGAAATCAAGAGGCAGTTGTTAATTTTATTGAAAGTACTCATGTTTTATTGAAAGTACTTATGTTTTATTGAAAGTACTTATGTTTTATTGAAAGTACTTATTTTTTATTGAAAGTACTTATGTTTTATTGAAATTACTGGCAAGTACGGACACAGCGGACAATAAGTCGACCGTTTGGTCAATAAATGGACAGTACGGACACAGAGGTCAATAAATGGACAGTACGGACACAGAGGTCAATAAATGGACAGTACGGACATAGAGGTCAATAAACGGACAGAACGGACACAGAGGTCAATAAATGGACAGTACGGACACAGAAGACAATAAGTGGACAGTACGGACAATACAATACAAACTATTCATACGAAAGCTTGGTAACCCTAAAAAAGACAGTCATGTGAAACTGATATTCTTGTTGTTGTTTTTGATTACAATCTATTTATTGTACTATTCATTTCGTCAGGTATCGATGGCAGAGCGAAATGTCACTGACCCTTATGTCGCTGCCAATCAAAGTTTCGTAAATGTTGACTTTATTTTTTTTTTTTTGCAAAAACATTTTTTTTTGTTTGATATTATGAACCATACTAACAGCGCATTGGACGTCATAAAAATAGTTGCCATGGCAACAACATCAGCAGAAGTTTGTGTGTGTGTGTTTTTCATATTATAGTTGTTGTTTTTCGTTTGAATTGAACAAAAAACTAATTGTTTCATATCCAACATTCATTGTAAGACAACACACACATCAAAGTTAATTTTGTCCTAATTTTCGTGTTTTTACTATTATTATTATTTATTAAGCCAGCAATTACATTGGGTGAGCTAATCAGCTAGAAAGATAACTGTACAGATCATGCATTTGGTGTTTATAATGGGCAGGAACGATAACAGATACTTTGCATCAACAAACTCCGTGTGCTTGTACAACGAATCTCTCCGTTCACTTTTGTTCTGTACACATGGCCATAAAATGATGGTTTCTTTTTTTTTTTTTGTTTAATCGGTCAAAACACATTCAGTCATAATTAACATGCTCAGTCTATCATGGAGCTCCCAACAAATTAATCATATCTGCTCGCCTAGTTTCAATCGATGAATCATTAGAGTTTAAATACTAAAGTTACAAAGTAGTAATAGTGCAATTGTGCAGCACCTGTGTCTGACCAAACCACCGAGTAAATTTAAGTTTTAATTCTTGAATAAAAAATCAAACCGATGAACCATTAGCTCTAGACGAGATATAGTGTGTCACAGTGGTCAAGTTTAATTGCTTACTATTTGGTATTGTGGTCAAACCAGTCCACTAGGCACGGGGGAGTTTGTGATTTATAAAAGGTCAATAACCAATTCATTCATGGATCTCCACCAATCATCATGGAGGATTCTCTCGCTGTTTATCATTCTCCAATTTTCAATAGTTCGATCTCAACCAAAAGCCCAGGAGTACTCCAGACTTCGATCCGAGATCATGAGTCGAAGTGTCGTCAGAAACAAAGTCCCGCCAAATTTGTCGCCTAATGCCTGGAATGAAACTACCCTAGGCATATTTTTATTTGTCCTGGATGTACTCAACGTCGATCAGGCTGAACAGGTGAGAGGGTGAAAATATGACCAAATAGTTTGATTTTAAATACCTTTTTTTCTGAAATATGTGTAAAGGATAATAAGACAGTGTGAAAAGCTTATTATGTGAATTGAATTTTTATTACCGGTAGAGTGGGTCACAGCTAATTTTTTTGTTATTATTTCTTTTTGGGCGGGTGAGGGGGGAATTTCCCCAGAAAATTTGAGTCTTTGTTTTAAAACTGCTTACAAGAAAATAAACTTGGATAAAAAACGAGCATTTAATCTGAAACTTGATAAATGTCTAAAAAAAAAATAATAAATAAATACATTTTCTTTGCTCACTTTAATCTTAAGTGATGCAGTCGGCACTGCAGAAACGACAGTGTTCTCTCTCTCTCTCTCTCTCTCTCTCTCTATATATATATATATATATATATATATATATATATCTTTCCCTCTCTCTCCCTCTATCTATCTATCTCTATCTCTCTGTCTATCTATCTATTTATCTCTCTCTTACTCTCTCTCTCTATCTATCTATCTATCTATCTATCTATCTATCTATCTATCTATCTCTCTCTCTCTCTCTCTCTCTCTCTCTCTCCAGAGCCGTATCGCTTGTAATAATTATTTTTGTACGCGGACCACTTCTGAATAAACTTGGGCTATGTTGATATAGTTAACATTAAGCTTAATGATTGTATGATTGTATAAGTCTAAAGAAAGAATTAAAGAAAGAAAAAGGAAAGGCTCATTTTGATTGAATGCTGTCGAATAGGCATAGACGGTGCTGCAGTTCCACACTGCCTCTATGCAAACCAGGACTGCTTTTTTAACGTAATACATTATGTCGTTAGACATCTGGCTTAGCTTCACTACCGTTTACTGTAGGATTATTTAACTTTGAGTACAGATACTATTCAGGCCCGTAGCGTGCGGGGGCGCCAGAAGGCCAGCCCCCCCCCTGCGTTTTGTCTGGCCCCCTCTGCTTATTTGTTCTACTTAGTAAAATGTATTACCTGGCCCCCCTGCTATTGCCTGGCCCCTGCTGTAGAATTTTCACGCTACGGGTCTGATACTATTATGGTGACTTTTATTTACATTACATCAATCGGTAAATATTTATTATTATTATTACCATTTTAATTGTTTATTTTTTTTTGTAAAAGTCCCTGAAATGATTTGATGTTTAGCTCTTCTACCCCGTTCACGGTTAAATAGGGCGTGTTTTCGTTACGTCCCTCTTTTTTTTATAGCCATTAAAACCGAGAGTGCAAAGGTTATGGGAGATATGGCTAGAAATGCGTAGAAGACACAAAGCACAATGCCGACACCCCCCTCTCCCCCCCCCCCAATGCAATGTTAGTGACCCATTAGCTGGGTGGACAGTAGAAATGTTATCACCATCACCAACGGGGAAAATCCTAGGTCCCTGAACCGGGGGGGAGAAGGGGGGAAGGAAGGTGCGGGGGGGGGGGGTAAGACACGAGGATCCAACTCCCACCACAGCTGATACAGTAGAACGTCATTTATCCGAACGTTTATTATTCGGAGCGTCTAATATCCGGTCCGGCTCCTGTTTTTTTTTATTTTCTGTTAGCTACATGTACTGTAAGTGAATACGTTTTCAAACAGTGTTATCCTCAACAGTTGTTTAAGAGTGAGGTACCTATTTTGCTTTGTCTTCAAGCGTGTTTCCCGCATGTGATGATTTCTAACATTCGTATAGTGTTCAGGTTTTCATATACGGATCATGGATCGCATTCGGTTTTAGGTTCTCCGAGCTATCGCGTATCCGATCCCAATGGATTCGGATAATAGAACTTCTTACTGTATCATTAAGGGATACAATTAGGGGCAAATCAATCAGGGATATCATGATTTTTATGTTCCATTGGAAGATTTATTTTTAGATGAATACTAAACGGAAAAAAACAATAATTTTTTATTTTACTTTTCCGTGAAACTTTGTTCTTTTATCTTTCTTTCTTTTTCATCTGAAAGTATTTAGGATTTTACATGATTTCGGTTATCTCTTACCTGAGTGTGGCTAAAATCCCCATTAAGAACGAGATCAAATCTCTTAGATCCCGTATAAACCTCTAATTGAACGGTTTCTATGGTGCCCCTCTTACATCCCATCCCCCACCAAAGCTGATAGTGCACTGGCCATAGAGGCACCACGGGAGATATAGCGGGAACTTTCAAGAAGACCTGAAATATCCATTGGTCCTCACCGGAAATCGAACCAGGGACCCCTCAGATCAACAGTCCAGCGCTTTATCTCACGCAGCGTCAAGCAGCTAATATAGTTTGGTGTTTTTTTTTTCCTTTAATGTTTTTCCCAAACAGCGCGTTAAGAAGTTTCTTGATTTTAGACTACAGGTAATGAGTTGATAGTCTTTTAATAAGTATTTTGAAATTTTAAAAACAGGTATTAAATACAATTGTGAGTGTATTCATTTGGTGGAACAACACTGAGCTACGGTGGACGCCTGAAGAATACGGGGGACTGGACATAATCGAGCTGGACTCAAGTGACCTATGGGCTCCACGTTTTTTTGTCGGTGTGGGCGCTAAGGACTCTATGTACTTGACCATGCCGGACAAATTTATTCTGAGGTGCGACGGAAGTGTGCTATCTAAAAGCTTTCATTACCTATCCTTCAGATGTCACTTTGACCTGACCAGGTACCCGTTTGACGTTCAGCGATGTGGGTTCGAGTTGTTTCCCATGAATGAGCCCTCGCCGAATTCGATCTTACTGAAATTGATATTTAACAATACCGGCATCTACGACCTGTTCGGGGAGTGGGTTTTGATCGACCACTCGCCAGAAATCGTTGTGCCGACCTGGCAGAATCTCTTCCCAAAGATAACGTTCGTCTTGAAGAGGAAGCCAGCGTATTACGTCATCTTCCTGGTTTTCCCGATGGTCCTCACGTCGATGCTGACGCCGCTGGTGTTTCTGATACCGGCCAGAGTCGGAGAGAAGATGTCGTACCTGGTGGCCATATTCACTTCCAATGCGATCTTCATCACTTTGATCAGGTGAGTTTTAACACGCATTACATTCTTTGCACCTTGAGAAAACAGTCGTGCAACACCCCCCCCCCTTACACATCCCCACGGCCGTCAAGGCGAACGAACGTTACATACATAAACACCACTGAACTATATATACATATAACTGGAGCGCTCAGTGTCTTTATTATAAAGTTATTAATTAATAAGGTGGAGGAAAAGAAATGCGAACATATTTGGTGGACGTTTAATTTGCATATCCGGAATTAGCACATCAAAGACATCAACATGTCTTCTCCAAATTGTCATCAACATTTGTGAATTGATCACTTTTTTTGAACAGTTAATACCGGATTTTCTTTATAATTTTACGATAATTAAATATTTTCTGATTCAAAGTGAATTACGATTAATTTCATTTCTCTTAATTAAAATATCTAAAAAAAAAAAAACATATTGCTGTAGTTAACTTGATAGAACAGTAAGAATACATAAATACATATTGAAAATATCATATTGACATAGTTATCTTAATAGATACGAAAGAGCTGAACTTGTAAAGTTTAAAATGAAAGTTTACAATAAAAAAAAAATTTTAAAAAAACATACACAAGTTGACTTCATAAAATTAAATACTTTTACATAATTTTGTAATTTTTCAGTGACGCTCTACCTAGAACTTTAGCGTCTGCACCGTACCTGGCCATGTTACTTATTGAGGTCATGGTGGAAGGTGTTTGTGCCATTTTTGCTTCTCTCCTGGTCGTCAATACATTTGAAAGGGAAGAAACTGTAAGTTGAATTTTGTTTTTTTTTCTCTTCACGTTACAAATGAAATAAATTTGTTCCCTCAAACCGGGGCCTCACGGAGCGTGTTCACACCCCTTTGCCTTTAAATCCGCCCCTGCCGGTAGACCATGCGTGAATACGATCCTGAATTAATAAATCTCAAACCGAATGACAGTCAAATCTCTCATGAAGCTAAAGTGTTTTTTTTTAACTCTTTCTGTCTTTTTCTGTGCCATTAAAATTCATTTTGTACTTTTTAACAGATGAATACGTCTGGATCAGCAAACAGTGATGTGCGAGCGAATGGCATTAAATTCAAATCCGACAACTGCAAGCGAATCGTTGAAGAATCAACTACAGGGAAGAGTTCATTCTCTTTCCGGATGACCTCTAAACACATGGATAGGCTATTTTTAGCCTTGTTCGGACTGGGTCAGCTGATATTTTTGATTATTCTGTTTTGTCTGACTGACTGGCTTGTGGATCTGTAATTATAACAAACGTAACGTCACTCACCAACAGTTGGCTTCATGTCAAGAGGTGTTTTTTTTTTTTTAAACTTTCACCCTAGCCACAACTACAGGCCGTTCATTGCTTTCATTTATGTTGTTTGTAAATGCGATTTGACTTGTACACAAATGTGGAGTGTTGATGATTTGTAAGAAACAAATTCCATCAACACATTACGTCTGATTTGTTTTGGGGAAATCCCGTTTATATAAAAATCTAACGAATGATGGTGGAAATAGTGGGCTTAGTTGATAATGTAATACAGCACACAAAAAATGAATAATTAAATACATGAAATAGAATAAATGAAATGAAATAAAAGGAAGCCAATTTTTAAACCCTCCAAATATCTGTTCATGACCTATTTATTGGTGATGTGCAGTGCTTGATTTAAGAAAAAAACCAGTGCCTGGGGTGAAAAAAGAATTCTGCAGAGCCTGGGGATAATGGTTTCATCCCCGGCAGGGATATATTAGCTAAAACAGAGTCGGGGTGACATTTCTCAGTGCCAGGGATATCCCCGGGCATCCCCGGCGGTATATCGAACCTTGGGAATGTGTGACCACCGGGGCAGGATTTAAGCTTGATAAGTGTAATCATAGCTGAGTGTAATCATAGCTGAGTGTAATCATAGCTGAGTGTAATCATAGCTGAGTGTAATCATAGCTGAGTGTAATCATAGCTGAGTGTAATCAAAGATCAGTGTAATCATAGCTGAGTGTAATCATAGCTGAGTGTAATCATATCTGAGTGTAATCATAGCTGAGTGTAATCATAGCTGAGTGTAATCAAAGATCAGTGTAATCATAGCTGAGTGTAATCATAGCTGAGTGTAATCATAGCTGAGTGTAATCAAAGATCAGTGTAATCATAGCTGAGTGTAATCATATCTGAGTGTAATCAAAGATGAGTGTAATCATAGCTGAGTGTAATCAAAGATGAGTGTAATCATAGCTGAGTGTAATCATATCTGAGTGTAATCAAAGATGAGTGTAATCATAGCTGAGTGTAATCAAAGATGAGTGTAATCATAGCTGAGTGTAATCATAGCTGAGTGTAATCATAGCTGAGTGTGATCATAGCTGAGTGTAATCATAGCTGAGTGTAATCAAAGATCAGTGTAATCATAGCTGAGTGTAATCATAGCTGAGTGTAATCAAAGATGAGTGTAATCATAGCTGAGTGTAATCATATCTGAGTGTAATCAAAGATGAGTGTAATCATAGCTGAGTGTAATCAAAGATGAGTGTAATCATAGCTGAGTGTAATCATAGCTGAGTGTAATCATAGCTGAGTGTGATCATAGCTGAGTGTAATAATATGAATCAAACTAGCAATTAAGATTAGTTAATATTCTAGTGTTCAGTTTTTTTCCAATTTTTATATGATTATTATTTTTTTTGTTACTCTGAGATGTTACATTACAAATAATAATTATCCAAACATACCCCCCCCGGCTTGATTGTCAATCTTTTGCTCAAAAAAAAACACAAACAGACGTTAAAAGCAGTTTGACAGTTCGTTGTTTGGACAGTGACAGAAGTAACGGCTAATGGTGACCGGCAAGGGGAAGTTAATAGCTACCGTGTTTGTGTTATATTTTCCGTGAAGCGCTAGTGCTGTCCCTTGCATGATTCACCCGGTACAGTGTATGGTAATGAGGTGGGGTGAAAACATTATCAGTTGCTGGTTTAGTGACTGATAAGTTGTGCCAGTAAATTTTAAAAAATAAGAATTAGAAACAGAAGTTATTTATATGGGCGTAAGCTGAGTCCATGGGTGTAACAACGTCAGCATCGATATGGCTGGTACAGCTCACCTGTTGCATGCTGTTTGCTGTAGTGAGCTGCCAGTCCCCGGAGAGTGAGTACTCAAGACTGATAGCATACATCTCCAACAGGACCTCAATCATGCGTAAAGTCCCGCCAAACTTGACCGCTCAGTCCACGGACGTGGCTATATTAAACGTCAGTATCACCATCTTGGACGTTATCAACATTGATCAAGTAGAACAGGTAAGAAAATGAGCTTCATAATCATAATTAAAGACTTGCCATAGACAGGTAAGAAAATGAGCTTCATAATAATAATTAAAAACTTGCATCATAATCAAAGACTTGCCATAGACAGGTAAGAAAAGGAGCTTCATAATCAAAGACTTGCCATAGACAGGTAAGAAAAGGAGCTTCATAATCATAATTAAAGCCTTGCCATAGACAGGTAAGAAAATGAACTTCATAATCATAATTAAAAACTTGCATCATAATCAAAGACTTGCCATAGACAGGTAAGAAAAGGAGCTTCATAATCATAATCAAAGACTTGCCACAGACAGGTAAAAAAAGGAGCTTCATAATCATAATCAAAGACTTGCCATGGACAGGTAAGAAAAGGTGCTTCATAATCATGATTAAAGACTTGTCAAAAAGAAAGCTTCTCTCTTTAATGCACTATTATATTTGCCGTTCAACATTTCACAATTTGAATTTAAAATGCAAGAGTATTCATTGCTAAATACTTCCGATCAGTATGGATCGATACTTCCTAACAGTATGGATCGATACATCCTAACAGTATAGTAATTAGCAGGTTGAAACTTTCGGAGATATGTAGGGGGGATGAAAGGGGATGCTAGGAAAAGTACCTTGAGGACACATCACACCAGATGTATTATAAATTATTATCGGAAGGGGGGCGTTTTCCCATTGTGGGTCGTTAGTGACTAACTAGTTTTCCTGTACCTATTATTGTGTTATTTCTTTTTTAACTTTGAGCTTTTTGTATTTAAAAAAAAACTGATAGTTTTGAGATATTGTAGGTCTTATGTAGTTATTAGCAGGGCTGGGAAGCCGGTGTCGGTGTCGGCAAACATTTTTGCCGACACCCCACCCCTGGTTATTAGCAGCAGTTAATACTTCATTTTACTGTCATATGGTAGTTCTAAAGAAGCCAAAGGTTGTTTTTTTTTTTATTAACTCAAAATTTGTTGTTTCAATGAAACAAACTTCAGGTGTTGAACTCCATCATGTATGTTAGTATCACCTGGATGAACAAAGACTTGCAGTGGAGGCCCGAGGACTACGGTGGATTAAACGTCACCACAATAGACTCCTCCATTGTCTGGGTGCCTCGCTTAGTGGTCGCCATAGGCCCCAAGGATTCACTCTACGTAACCATACCAGACACACTCATTCTGAATTCGAACGGACTGACCTGGTCCACGAATCATCAGTATATCTCTTTCAGATGTCGCGTTGACTTCACCAGGTATCCGTTTGATGTCCAGCGCTGCGGTTTTGGTTTGTACCCGGTGAACTACCCCTACCCGACGTTGTCGTTACGTGAGGAATATTTGAACAATTCTGGTTTGTACGATTTGTTCGGAGAATGGCTGCTGGTCAACCACACAAGGGAGATGGTCACCAAGGAGAATTTCGGTCCCTACCCACGGGTCACGTTGACCGTGAAGAGGAAGCCTGTGTATTACGTCATCGTTCTGATTTTCCCGATGGTTCTCACGTCTGTGCTGACGCCCCTGGTGTTTTTGATCCCCGCCGAGACAGGAGATAAGATGTCGTACCTGGTGGCCATTTTGACTTCAGCTGCGATCTTCATCACAATGATAGGGTAAATGATTGGGTAAATGATTGGGTAATTGATTGGGTAACTGATTGGGTAAATGATTGGGAAATGATTGGGTAATTGATTGGGTAAATGATTGGGTAAATGATTGGCTAGTTGATTGGGTAAATGATTGGGTAAATGATTGGGTAAAAGATTAGCTAATTAATTGGGTAAATGATTGGGTAATTGATTGGGTAACTGATTGGGTAACTGATTGGGTAAATGATTGGGTAATTGATTGGTAAATGATTGGCTAGTTGATTGGGTAAATGATTGGGTAAATGATTGGGTAATTGATTGGATTGGGTAAATGATTAGGTAATTGATTGGTTAACTGATTGGGTAAATGATTGGCTAATTGATTGGGTAAATGATTAGGTAATTGATTTGGTAAATGATTGGGTAATTGATTGGGTAAATGATTGGGTAAATGATTGGTTGTTTCATTGTTGTTGTTGTTGTTTTTTTTAATACGACCTATGTAATTAGGGGCGACTAAAAGCTCTGCACACTAGGGGGCCCGGCATTAGTATAATCGACTTGCGGAATTCCAACCGCATGTTTTATATTCTGCGGGTCACACCATTTAAAAAAACATTGTGTAATGTTCATTTCTTAAATCTAAATAACTCCTTTAGTCAAAATGTGATGATTTTAAAAAAGAGATACTTGTGCGGCCTTGCAAAAACATGAATGTAAAGAATAGTAAATAGATTTGTCGAAAAGCCTGCTGAAGCTGTCCGCTTGCTACCTGTGATATAATAAGAAATCCTTGTTCTATTTAGATTTCCTGTTTTGGAATTCCCAAGACTATTTTTAGCCGAGCGAGAGTTAACTCTCCTTTCCCACATAAATAAAACACAGTTTGTTTGTTTTTTGGGAATTCTCCAGACTATTTTTAGCCGCGGAAGTTATACACACGGTCGAACGTACGCCCAGGTTAGACGATTATGTATTAGATGGATTTTGAATTGTTTTTTTTTTTTATTGCTGTTGTTGTTCTTCTGGTTGTTTTTGGTTTTTTCCCATAAAATAAATTACATACAGAGATAGGTAAAAGAAAATATTGTTCTCTTTAATTGTATAAACCATTGAATTCACGTATTTTTTTTAGTGATGCTATGCCGAGGGGGCTATCTTCCACTCCTTACCTGGCCATGTTACTAATTGAGGTCATGATGGAAGGTCTGTGTGCCATATTGGCTTCTCTCTTGGTTGTCAACAAATACGGGAGGGAGCGAGGTGTAAGTTCAACACTGACAAAAGCTAAGTTAACAATAGATGAATCGAATTGTCAAGCGAATTGAAAACTAAATCGAATTCAATACTTAAAACTAAATGGAGTACACTTAATTCTTAATTCTAAGTCGATGTGTAAGCTTATCATGAATTAATCTAAAGTGTCAGTGTGACCTACCTTTCTTGATATAATAGTTTTCTCTCATTTTGAAGTAGAATTTTACGTCTAAAGTTTATTTGTTTAGTTTTATTTTTAAAATTATATTTATTAGTTATTCTTTAAAAAAATGTTAAATTTATTTGATTTTTTATGTTTATATTTACAGTTGACTAAATCACTGAAAACTAATAAGATCCGGCCCCAAACTTTTGATACGGACAAAAGGGATTTAACTGAGGAAATACATGAAGAGAAAGAACATAAGAGTTGTGTCCCTTGCAAACTGATAGGGTTAACTTCGACTCAATTGGATAGAATGTTCTTTGTGATTTTTGTACTTGGCCAGCTGTTTTATTTGCTCACCCTGTTTTGTTTGTCTGACTGGCTGCAGAATGTTTGACGTCATAGGGTTGTGTGCAGAAATAAACGGGCTTTTTTCGTATTTTTTTTTTTTTGCGGTGTTGTCTTTTATTAATATGTTTGGACCGCATTTGTTTGAGTCTATTTTAAATTATTCTTTTTAACATTAGAACTTTTTTTCATCATACATTATTTATATACTAGCTGTACCCTGCAAAGCCTTAGCAGGGAGATAGACTTGTAAAGCCATTGCCGAACCTAGTATTTGGGGGCCCTGCATTTTGACATTCGATACTATGACATGAGATTATGTAATTAATATTTAATGTAAAAAATGATTTTGGGGGCTTTCCTCAAGCTGGAGCCCGGTGGGACTTTCGATTTTGGACCCCCCTCCACCCTAGTTACGCCTTTGTGTTCAGATTTGATACATATTTTCAAAATATTTTTTTTTAAGTTATGAAATAGTTAATAACCTAATTAGTTGTTGTTTCTTTTTCTTACAACATCCTAAAGGAAACATTATTTCAATAAAAAAAATGTCAAAGAGATCTAATTAGTTACCTTTCATTAAAACAACTAAAAGGATATATTCTGAAAAAAAAACAATAAAAAAAAAATGTCTCTGGGAGAAATCGAACCCGGAGAGTCTGCAAAAAAAGTAAATATCGGCCAAGTCGCATAACCATTCAGGCACCGCGCCAGAGGAATTAAGTTGCAAATTTAATATACTATTAGAAAAATATTCCTCGGTTATGTTTTCATTTCCTTTTGACCTAGTTTTTTTAGGTCTATATTGTTATTTTGTAATTAAGAAATAATTCAAAGCCGTATTTATTTAAAATCATAAATATTTTAAAAGCTGAGAACTTAATTAGTATAGAAATTTGCAGAATTTCTTTTTTTAAATATTATATCGACTTTTAAAAAGAACTTGTTTTACGAAATTAGATACGAAAACACGGTAAATAGTCTTATTGTCGCCGACGTCGGAGATTTTCGATTATTACTATTGTTTACGTTTGTCGATGTTAAAATGCTCTGCTGTAATAAAAAAACTACAATGATTTGAATGATATTATATGCTAATTATTAATTTTTAATATTGGGGCCTTTTACATTTCATAATTAAAAGCACAGAAACTATTGAAAACTGTAGATATTTCAAAAAGAAAAATTGAATCGAGACACAGGGGATGACGCCATTTTGAATTCTTGTTTTCCGCTTTCGATTTAACGCACACTGGAAATGAATATTATGATATATGATTTTCTAACGTACTTGTTAGCAATCTCAAACATATCAAGGACGGGCGCGCGCTTAGGGCTCTCAATATATTTTGGGGCTCCCTAGGGTATAATTTCAAAAACATAGATATATCTCTCTTTTTCCAAAGGGCCCATCAATTTCTTCTGCTCTCAGGGCCCCCACTGACAAGTCCGCCCCTGGTAGGGACCCGTCGACTGGGGTCTCTCCAACGACAATACACGTTTAGCGTCAATTGATGGTGTATTTTAAGGCTTGTGTAGAGTTAAATGTAGTATTTAGGTGCATATTGAAAGTTTGGGAAATACCAGACGACAGGAAATAGAGTATTGTAAATTGTAAGAGTATATTTTGACTACAAAATAAAAAGTTATAAAAACTTTATAAAATAGAATTGTATTTAAAAAATTTTAGCCGGCAAAAATATGATTCCTTAGGCTTTGATCACAGTACTATTTATAGAAATTGACATGAATAATATTGACTAAAAAAGTATACGCGCCAATGCTATTAGTTATTTCATTTATTCATCGGGCAATTTATCAAGGAATGAGGTCTAATGATAGATAGCCAACCGGTCAACTTTGTTTAATTTAGATATGAATAGAGTCTGAAGGTCACACAAAGACCATGATATTTTGAGGTTAAAGTTTTGTCATTTCATAAATATAAGAGAAACAAAATGGTTCTTACACTTTTCTTTAGTTTATATAATTTCAATTTTTTCGTTGTGCTTAGTGCCGTACACAATACATTTCTTAGTACAGTACTTATTACATTTCTTAGTGCGGTACACATTACATTTCTTAGTGCGGTACTCATTACATTTCTTAGTACGGTACTCATTGCATTTCTTAGTGCGGTACTCATTACATTTCTTAGTGCGGTACTCAATACATTTATTAGTACAGTACTCATTGCATTTCTTAGTGCGGTACTCATTACATTTCTTAATACATTACTCATTGCATTTCTTAGTGCGGTACTCATTACATTTCTTAGTACAGTACTCATTGCATTTCTTAGTGCGGTACTCATTACATTTCTTAGTGCGGTACTCATTATTTTTCTTAGTGCGGTACTCATTACATTTCTTAGTGCGGTACTCATTATTTTTCTTAGTACAGTACTCATTGCATTTCTTAGAGCGGTACTCATTACATTTCTTAGTGCGGTACTCATTGCACTTTCTTTCTATCATGTGATCTACTATAGAGTGGATCTTTCAAATGCATTAAATAGAAGTTTGTAATGGTGATCTTATTGACCATATGCTTTACCACTCCACATGTATACAACCAAGTCATTCCTTCGTTACCACTCAAGATGTATACAACCAAGTCATTCCTTCGTTACCACTCCAGATGTATACAACTAAGTCATTCCTTCGTTACCACTCCAGATGTATACAACCAAGTCATTCCGTCGTTACCACTCCAGATGCATACAACCAAGTCATTCCGTCGTTACCACTCCAGATGTATACAACCAAGTCATTCCTTCGTTACCACTCCAATTGTTTACAAGCGAGTCATTCTTTAGCGGTCATTTATCGGATCCATTCTTTAAAGTTCTTTAAGCGGCGGGGCGTCGGACAGCCAATCCGTGGCGCCGAAGAGGGCGCATAGAAGCACCCCATGGAGAGATGAGAAAATGATGAAAAATATTTTGTCCAGCTGACTTGACGAAAGGTGAAACGGCGATGGCGTCATATCTGGCTGGATACTCTCAAACTCAGAGGCATTTGGATGGCGTTCCGGCCCGTCTTGATTCAGAGCAGGATCGTTGATTGGGTCAACCCGAGTTGATTTTATTTTTATCCTGGATCGGTGCCGCCCAAAAAATGTGGTTGATTTCTGTACAAATAATAATAATAATAATTGAAATTTTAAAAAAAAATCACAAGTGGGTAAAGAAAAATAATAAATTCCAATTATTGATTAAAATGATGAAAATATAAAAAATTACTTTTTTATTTTAAATGTGTCATATTACATGTATACGTCATTTAGAAGTCACATTAAACCTCATTTAGATGCCGAGGTTACAGAATCAGATGAATTCTACAGTTCATCTGCCCCGATGCTCCTTTAGAGCAAAGGGAAATTTTATACGCCATGGAAACTTTTCAAGTCCAAGGCAAAAGTTCTGGTGTTCCATCACGCATTGTGTTGAAGTCTTTAAAATTATGATCAACGAAACTTAGCCATGTTTACAATAAACAGTCGCCATTAAGTCAACTTTGCCCAGTAGAACCTAAAACTGTGTGACCCCCCCCCCTCAATGGTTTTCATTGGTTTTGAACATCAACACCATAGACTTGGCTCGTGTTACGTGATGTCACTATACGGTCAGCCCCAGTCCGCGACTGACAGACAGAGCAGTTTTTATAGACAGGCAAACTAGGTCATCACATCAGACCCCCGCCACTTACGAAGGGCCACACTCCAGTATTAAAGTCTATTTAAGCTGCTACTAAAAGGGCCCCGGTAAAAACCTTAGTAAAGGACCTCCATAGGTCTCTAAAGTCTCTGCCTAAGGCCGTCAAAGACCTAACAAAGACATCGCTGACCGTAATGCCGCAGAATTAAAGGGGATGCAATAATGTTACAGAAAATCAGTATTATTAAACTTGGTAACTAAATATTTTTAAAAAATCATTTAACTTTCTGACAAGGGACTAGGTTAAATTTCAAAGTTTAGTGAAAGTTTCTTTTTTTTATTATTATTTCAAAATGAAACTAAAGTCATTGAAACTTTTTTTTGCACCGATAGATAGATAGATAGATAGACAGATAGATAGATAGATAGATAGATAGATAGATAGATATATAGATAGATAGATAGATAGATAGATAGATAGATAGATAGATAGATAGATAGATAGATAGATAGATAGATAGATAGATAGATAGATAGATAGATAGATCTTTTTTTTTCAAAAGCTGACCTCGTCCTTTTCCTTTTCGTACCTGCTGACCACCAGGATTGTGGCCAAGTTAGCCAGTAGACCCTGTATCAGTACACCCACCAGCAGCTGGACAAGGTATGGAGCACTGGACAAATTACGGGGCATGACGTCACTGAAACAGGTTTTGAAAAATAAATAAGTCATATTACGAGTCGTGCACACACACAGTTACATACAAACACGTGCACACACACACTTACATGCAAATACGTGCACACACAGGGATACACATTAACATGTGCACACACGTGCAGAGGCGCAACTAGACCAAACTTTCGTGGGGGGGGGGGGGGCAAAAAAATCACTTGTATTAAAAGATCACATTATTTATATATTTGTATTTTATGTTAAACAAATTTCGGTCTAATCTTTTAATTTTTTTTTTATTTCGGAGGGGGGCAAATGCCCCCAAACACCCCCCCTTGTTGCGCCTCTGCACACGTGTACACACACACGCGCATATATACATACATACATACATACGTCGCTGTGTTCGTGGGCGTCCCCCCTGTACCAGCAATGACCCATGCAATATTACCCCTCACCCACCCCCTCCACCCCGCCTACCTTGATGTTGAGACTGCTTTCAACGCCGTTGATAAACAGTGTAGGAACAAAGAAGGAAGTAGACAAAGGACACACCCACCTGATAAAGTTCAGGCAAATCGTCAGGGACATGTAGATCGTCACGAAAAACGAAATCTTCTCACCGGTCTTCGTCGGGATCAGAAACACCAGTGACGTCATCGCCGACGTCAGGATCAGCGGGGATATGACGGTGATGACGTAATAGGTGGGTTTCCGCTGCACCGTGACGTAATACAGCGGATAGGTCTGGTTGTTGGCGTCCACGGTTATATCGTGAGTGAAGTTGACAAGGTTCCACTCGTCCGCCGTGACGTAAGGGTGACGGTCCAAGATTCGGCGTCGAAGAAATAGTTTATTCTCTGGGTGGAGATGATTCTCTACGTGTACGCCAGTATTCCCAGCTTGCATCTCTGCGCGTCGAAAGGATATTTCCGGAAGTAGATGGTGCAACGGAAAGTGATGTAAGTCTCGATCTGGCACTGGACATTTCCGGTCGAGTCGATGGCCGCCCATTCGGACAGCTCTAGGTTCAGCTGACCACCATAGCCCAGAATGATGACCAGTTTTGGTGTCCATAAGGACTCGGTCTTGATGTCGATGGTGGTGATGTTGCCATATTGGCCGGGGTCCCAGGATAAGTAATCTTGTGTCCACTTGACTTGGAAAAATACGCAGATGGTCATTAGCTGAGGGAAGAGATGGATATTAAAGGACAGAAATAAATGATGATCTAGCATAGTACCTTTAAGGTATACGACAGACAGACTACACAAGCAGACTGGCAGGCAGACAGACGGACTGCCAGACAGGCAGACATGCAGGCAAACAGACAGACAGGCAGACAGACAGATAGATAGATAGATAGATAGATAGATAGATAGATAGATAGATAGATAGATAGATAGATAGATAGACACACAAACAGACAGACAGACAGACAGACAGACAGATAGATAGATAGATAGATAGATAGATAGACAGACAGACAGACAGACAGACAGATAGATAGATAGATAGATAGATAGATAGATAGATAGATAGATAGATAGATAGATAGATAGATAGATAGATAGATAGATAGATAGATAGATAGATAGATAGATAGATAGATAGATACCTGTTTGACCTGATCAATGTCCATCACGTCCACCAGTAACAAAAAGTAGGTCACGTTGAAAGGCGCATATGGGCTGGCCATGTCCGGAGTCATCTGATTGACTACGGGGTCACGATGAAGAATGTCCTGCCGGAGTCTGAAATAATGTGTGATCCTGTCAGAGCCGGTATGTGGCTCAACCGTCTCCCAGCAAAAGAGCAGCGACGCCATTATGGTACAACATTTAACGGCTTTCGCAGACATCTTGGTGTACAAATACACTGAAAGAAAGCTGCTCAGTTGGTGTATTTTCTAATTCTCTAAGGATAATATTATACAAGATGTCATCAAACTACCGCCAGCGATCGCAAAATAATTTTGAGCGGAGCATGTTATATAAAGTGTATGATTGTTTTAGTTGAACTTTTTTCACAAATGAATATAATTTGAGTATTGTATTTCTAGACCAAGACAAAGAAATGTACCTTGAAGCACTGATCCAGGTCCGCTACTCGTTTGGTCTGAAGCTGTAGTTGTGTGCCACCTTTGACCTTTTCTATCTAATCTGAGTAGAGTGATAGAGTGAATAGAGTCAGTAGAGTAGAGTGATTAGAGTGAGTAAAGTGAGTAGAGTGAGTTGATTGAGTAGACTGAGTAGATTGAGTAGAGTGAATAGAGTGAGTAGAGTGAGAAAAGTAAGTAAAGTGATTAAAGTGAGTAGAGTGAGTAGATTGAGTAATATTAGTAAAGTGAGTAGAGTGTGTATAGTGATAAGAGTGATAAGTGAGTAGAGTGAGTAGAAATAGTAGAGTGAGTAGAGTGAGTAGATTGAGTAGAATTAGTAAAGTGAGTAGTGTGATAGATTGGGTAGAGTGAGTAAAGTGAGTAGAGTGATAGAGTGAGTAGAGTGAGTAGAGTGAGTAAAGTAAGTAGAGTGATAGAGTGAGTAGAGTGAGTAAAGTAAGAAGAGTGATAGAGTGAGTAGAGTGAGTAAAGTGAGTAGATGATAGAGTGAGAAGAGTGAGTAAAGTGAGTAGAGTGAGTAGAGCGAGTAAAGTGAGTAGAGTGAGTAGAGTGATAGAGTGAGTAGAGTGATTAGGGTGAGTAGAGTGAGTAGAGTGAGTAGAGGGATAGAGTTAGTAGAGTGAGAAGAGTGAGTAAAGTGAGTAGAGTGAGTAGAGCGAGTAAAGTGAGTAGAGTGAGTAGAGTGATAGAGTGAGTAGAGTGATTAGGGTGAGTAGAGTGATAAGAGTGAGTAGAGTGGGTAGAGTGAGTAGAGTGAGTAATCAGACCTTACTGATAATTCTCGTCGACCTGAACTTGGACCAATCACAGCTTCCAGTGATCTGTTTTGTTAAGTTTGCCTAGCAATTTAATAATTCCTTTTTTTTACTGTTATGTGTTGTTTAAAAAAATTCTAGAGGTTCTCATATTTGATTAAATGATACATCAGAATCGGGAATAAGACGTTTTCGTGTCGGAATTGACATATCGTAGTCGGATTATTTCCCTCAGTTTCCGAAATATCAACCGATTTATCGGAATACAAACTAACCTTTTTTGAATCTTCATCAATTCTATTTATCAGAATCTAGCATCAAATTCGACGTCGAATGGAATATCGCCTATTGTATCCGAACGGGTTGAAAGAATTTGATATTGAACAATCACTAGTTCAGACCTTGTCTTTGTAAATAATAAATGTTCATATTATTAAGAAAAAAATAAATTGTGTTTTTTAAGTTTTTTTTGTGTGTGAATCCAGAGCGTTGGTGCGTATGTTTAGGTTTGTGTGTGTGTGCAAGGCCGTAGCGTTTGTTTGTATGTTTGTGTTTGTGTGTGTCTTTGTGTTTGTGTTTGTGTGTGTCTTTGTGTTTGTGTGTTTGTTTGTGTGTGTCTTTGTGTTTGTGTGTGTGTCTTTGTGTTTGTGTGTGTCTTTGTGTTTGTGTGTGTCTTTGTGTTTGTGTGTGTCTTTGTGTTTGTGTGTGTCTTTGTGTTTGTGTGTTTGTTTGTTTGTGTGTGTCTTTGTGTTTGTGTGTGTCTTTGTGTTTGTGTGTGTCTTTGTGTTTGTGTGTGTCTTTGTGTTTGTGTGTGTCTTTGTGTTTGTGTGTTTGTTTGTGTGTGTCTTTGTGTTTGTGTGTTTGTGTTTGTGTGTTTGTTTGTGTGTGTCTTTGTGTTTGTGTGTGTCTTTGTGTTTGTGTGTTTGTTTATGTGTGTCTTTGTGTTTGTGTGTTTGTTTGTGTGTGTGTGTCTTTGTGTTTGTGTGTTTGTTTGTGTGTGTCTTAATTTGTGTTTGTTTGTGTGTGTGTGTTTGATTGTTTTTGTCTGTGTGTTTAAATGCGTTTGTTTGTATGTTTGTGTTTGTGTGTGTGTGTGTTTGTGTGTGTGATTGTGTTTGTGTGTGTTTATTGTTTGTATGTTTGAGTGTGTACAATATATCGTTCAAAAAATTTAGAACCGTGAGTTTTTGTTCTAATTTGTTGACATTCGTGACAGATAATGTTAACAGCCTATCTAACCTTCCCTCTCCCTCTCCCAACCCATTGTGTCGTCACACACTTTAGCAGGTTGATGCCGTTGCCTGGAAACTGAAATAAAACAGATGATATTTCCTAACGGTGACAAGTCAATATTGATTGTTAAATAATAAATGTAATAAATAAAGATAAGAAAAAAAGAAATCATAAATAGATCGAAACATTTCAAATCATCTCTGGCAGCATTTGGCAGCAGGTGCGCCGAGAGCCAACAAGGGCCCCAGGGATGGACATCATTGCGGCCCCTTAATAAACAATGAGTCGTGAAAAAAATGACTTGGTCAGGGCGGCCGGGCCCCCTTACAGATGCGGGCCCCTGGCAATGACCCCCCCGACTCCCCCTCTCGGCGTGCCTGTTTGGCAGTAATGATTGTACACATAACATCTTTGTTGCGGATGTTTGGATGGGAAGTAAAAATGTAAACAACCCCCATCCCATTTGTTACAGCCACCGTGGAACATTTAGTCATCATTCTAGCATATTGTTACAATCCCAACCTATTGTTACGATCACCAAGTAACATTCTGTTACCTGATGAGTTTGTCTGTTTTAACGTTGATACTGTTGTGGCCTGTTTTCAAGGCTAATTGAAAGGGCGGTATTAGACTATTGTGGAAAAGAGATTGGATTAATATGGTGTGGAAAAATGTAAACAAGCAACTTTTCATGGACGTGCGGAACATATGAAATGATTTAGTCATTTAAAATTGTGTGCGCGCGCACTGGCGCACAGCCTAGAGCAGCGGTTCTCAATCGTTTAGGCAACTGTGCCCCAAAGTGTGCCCCAAAGTGCCCCAAAGTGTGCTAAACTGTGTCCGCGTGTAGCCCTAACACGATTAGATGTGTTTATTTTCATAATGCAATGTGTGCTTACCCTTTCTAATACCGTACTTGTGGCACACGATGGTTTTTGTGATGAGGAGTCACGCAGCGAACTTTCTTCAAACACTTTTGGTTATTTTCAATGAAAATCATTGCGTTGTTGCGTAACCCCTGCATGACCTTTCAAGTACCGCCCCTTCTGGTACGCGAACCACCAATTGAAAACCGCGGGCTTAGAGGGACCACCGTACCAAGTAAACACCGTACCAAGTAAACACCGTACCAAGTAAACACCGTACCAAGTAGAAGAATCGTACTATAGCTGGCTTTTTTTTCCTTGGCACAGTTGCTATGTTTTTCCGCACATAAAGTTAATAAAATTTAGAGGTGACAGTTTCCGCGACCAACACAGTGAGACCCGCTGTAATCAAATGTAAGTTTACTGTAAGCCAAACGTGTAAAAATTGTGTACAATAAATCTACGGAACACCGATACTGCCAAATGTATCGGAATATCCTAATTGAATAATTGGCAGAGATGTTCCACCACACATTTACGAGTACAAGTACCCAAGTTGCAAGTACAAGTCAAGTACACACACGTTTTCAAAATTGTTAAGTCTATGAGTACAAGATACCCAAGGTGCAAGTACGGGTACATCTACTCCGAAAAGTTACTCCAAAGGTACGCGAGTACAGGTACTTGGTAAAACAATGTCGATACCTAAGTCCGTCCCTGGGTACTACGACATTGCCTGTGAGGGGACCCGCAATGGACATTTAGCATATCACTATCAGTCATTGCTCTTGTCACGGTCTTTTAAAGACTAGAAGAGGGGCCTCGCAAGCATCCGTTTAATTGGGCCCCGCGATTCGTAAGGCCGGCCCTGCTAGTGCCCAATCTATACAGATTATATTTCAATCGTCTGATTGGTTTTCGTAGGGACCCACACATACTAGTTTGCACGGAGGTCCAAAATTTAAAAAATAAAAACTGCCTGCAGATAAATTTTAAAGTTTCAAAACGTGAGAACCTTTCATAGGTTAGTCAGTGCAATATGATAATTTGAGTGAACTATGCAAAACCTTTTGTTTCCCTTACTGTCGTATTTAGCAAATAATAAGATAGTTCTTTTTTATGAACGCCTGGGGGGAATGTCATCTCTGGGGAAATGTCATCTCTGGGAAAATGTCATCTCTGGGGAAACAACCAATAAATGAAACTCGTCCATCTATACGAGGGTTAGGTCAATACTGTCGTCTGCTTGTAAAATAAAAATGAGACTAAATTCAAACAATATCATTTTTTTAAAATAGTGACTGGCTGTTCAGTGAACAAATAAATCCCCTGCGCCTAGATGGGTGGGAATAAAAGTCAATACATACAAATTTGTTTGTAACGGTCACATTTTAACCAACCAATACAACATCCGTGTTACCGCAGTCAGACTTAGAGGATTCGAGGTTTCTTATTGTTTTTTTTTTAATCTGAATTGAAAATGATGCACACATTTCTGTTGAGGCTAGAACTTTGTTCTTTAAGTGGAAGAGCTAAAAATACAAGACTAGATATACAACATGGCCTTCCTTAAACATCACTTAGCCCGGGCAACAGACGGAGGGTTAAGGGGAAAGGAACTGGCAGAAACGTTCTTATTGGTACTCTAGGCCAATACTTACGGTCTCATTACCAATAGGTCATCTCAAAACTAATGCAACAGGGACCCAGAGAAATATTTTTTTCCAGGGCGCCTTTCAAATTCTATTTATATCACATCTAATGCTACAGGGGTCCCCAGCAACAAAATTCACCTAGGGTCCCAAGTATACTTATAAGCGTTTTTGCATAGGGCCTCGGAAACCTAAAAGCCGGATATATTTTATTCGTTTGAGCCTCTAGAACCAGCCGGGCGGGCGACACACCCCTCCCTATATTCCCCTCCCTCATATCAAATCAACACAAATGGCCCCGAAGCTGCAGGGCTGCATGTCGAACGGAAATTCCCGGGCGTCGATCTGACACCAGAACGTCACGTGAGTCATGGCTTCGCAGGATATGAACCCGTAACCGTTCACGTTGATGGCGTCAGTTTAGGTTAAGGTCGTCGACGGGCTGCCCACATCGCCTCGAATCCCCTCATCCCATGTCGCTTGACGGAGTTCAGTCCGTCGTAGCTTTCCGGGTCTCAGCCCTAGTGTGTCCATTTAAAATCAAACAGCTCGGCGACTGTCATCACCCGGCGATGTAGCGTAAAATCTACAGCTTTGACCAGTGAATATTAACTGTAGCTCCAACGACTTATCTAAGCTGTAAACTAATAATCACATGTTATAACTAGTGGATCTAAGCTTTATCGAGAAATGTAAGCTACAGCTAGAAATTAAGGTACAGCTAGAAATGTAAGCTGCAGCTAGAAATGTAAGCTAGAGATAGAAATGACACTAAGCTTTAGCTAGCTAATCTAATCTATAACTTTTAAATCTAAGCTTTAGCTAATAAATGTACTCAACAATAGTCAAATCTAAGATATAGCCTAGCTTGTAAATCTAAGATATAGCTTGTAAATCTAAGATATAGCTTGTAGATCTAATATATAGCTTGTAAATCTAAGATATAGCTTCTTAATCTCAATTCTACCTAGGAAATCTAATCCATAGATGGAAATACAAGTCTATGATAGGGAATATTGTTAAGATAAAAAAATACTTCACCCTACCCAGTAAGGCTGAGCTATAGCCAGCGAATCTAAGCTAATAGAGAACCCAGTCTGAAGCTTAGAGATGGTAAGTCAGGCAATGACGTAAACAGTTCCACGCATGAAGATGTAAAGACAAATTGTCTGGCACAGTGTGATGTCCATTACAAACAAAAAAAAAGTAAGTCATTATTTTATTTACCTGTTCTACCTGGTGGACAACAACCACGTCATCTAGGTACAGTGTCAAGTTGCGCACTAGATAACAAATAGATAACTCAAATTATGAACGCCGTTAACTCGCCAGACTCATTGCAGGTCTTTTAGCAAAATCTTTTGTTTGGACATGCCAACTATGCGATACCCTAGCCCGCCCCCCCTCCCCCACCCCTCGTGGGCCCTTTCCGGTATTAATTCATATAAAAATCTCACCATCAGTCGGCAAATTAAGAAAAACCTGTTTCACTAGGGCGCCCTGAGAGCTAAGAACGGCCTCGGTTTGATGTATTTTTAAAGCTTAGAACCGTGAATGTAAAAAAAAAACAAAAAGGGTTTGGTAAACGCTGTTGTTAACATTGGATAGTTGGGTGTGTTTCAAAATGGCGTCAATAGTGGGTTCATCGTTATTGATATCATGGCAGGATATTGTTTGATAAGCAGCGAAACAGACATTTCCAGCATCGGATGATACACAAAGGGACTAGGATCAAAGCGTGAGTTAGACTTGTTCCAAGGGTGTTCTGTTGACATTAGACAACTGAGTGAGGGCTAGATGAACCACATAGCACTTTTAGGGTGTGGGGGATGGGGGGAATCAGTAGTGGACAATGTTCGATGCGAGATTAGAACCGTCAACATTATATAATACACACTAAACACACACACACGTAGAAATAAGGCTTCGTTGAAAGAATCGAGTTAAATTATAAAAAAAAAACTGTAAGAAATCGAATGTTTCAACGAGCAGTGTGACAGTAAGACTGGGATGATTTATAATAAACAATAAACAGTTTGTTTTATCCGCAAAGATGTAAAATAAATTAATTTATTATAAAAAAAAAGAACTAAAAATAAAACACTTTTATTCAAATGTACTTACAAAGTAAATAAATTAATTACTTTAGCTTAGGTTGTACCACAAGTTGGATATTATGGATCATACAAATATTTATAGAAATTATTTTCACAAAATAAAAGTGTGATCGCCTATATGGCTTGAGTCATATCAACATTGAAGAGTTTGAGATGTACAAAACATAGCTTAATGTAAAAATTTGTGTCATTTCACAGGTAAAAGAAATTAATTTTGGCGTTTACAAAGTGGGCAACTTTATCAGCGCCCCCTTTTTTACATCCTCACCAACCTCATCGTCTGCACCAATGATTCTCAACCTGAGGCTCTATGACACATAGTTTGAGTGTCCGCGAATAAAAAACAAGCAATCTAAGCCTGTTCCATTCTGGACACAGGACGTGTTAGAGCATTTTCGTATTATGTATCAGTACTTATGCTATCTTTCAGTAAATATTTGTAAATTTTGTAAATGTTTATAAATTCAATTGTGTAATGCATATATCTGAAAAAAGATATTAAAAAGACGTTTCTTTATATTTGAAAACAAAATTATTTTCTCTTAAATCTAACTACAAGTGGTTTGTGGTCACTGAAATAGGACTCATAATTGAAACATTCTAAATTGTAGTCATTTATTCGTCCGAAAACTCCGTCAATTGTTGTTTTATAAAAAGTAAGGGAAGTAAGTCATGTTGAATAACTGTTACAAATATAAATAATGATTTCGCCCCTTTGTTTAGCTTATAAACTATATATAATATATAAGCCCCTAAGGAGCCCTGAAGCCCGGTCCTGAGAGGTCCTATCGCAAAATAAACTTTTGATGTACACATGGCAGGCCAAGACCTACAAAATGATATATACATCATGGGTCTAGGACTTATGGTTGTTGAGATCTAGGGTGATGACAGACAGACAGACAGACAGACAAAACGGGAACAATAGAGCATTTTTTTTTCGAAAATGCTCTAAAAATGATATATTTCAATAATAATAATAATACATCAATCTTTTAAGTAGGTCGAGGAAAGTAAAGTATTCAAGGAAGGTGGCGAAGATTTAAAGTTTAAGAACCACTGGTCAAAGTAAATAAGTCAGCTGAACAAGATGTTTATATATCAATTACAAAATGAAATTAGGAAACTAGAATGATAGGGATAAAGAACATCTTTTTTATTTAAAGGGCATACAATACAACAAAGTCCTTAATTGGGTCAAATGTAAATTTTTTTTTTAATTTTAGAGTGGCACAAGGCGCACACATACAATAATATATTGATTATTTTTAGAACAGAAATATTTCATCCGATCATCACTAATCGTTATATTTATATATACATTTAGATAGATAGATAGATAGATAGATAGATAGATAGATAGATAGATGGATAGATAGATAGATAGATAGATAGATAGATAGATAGATAGATAGATAGATAGATAGATAGATAGATAGATAGATAGATAGATAGATAGATAGATAGATAGATAGATAGATAGATAGATAGATAGATAGATAGATAGATAGATAGATAGATAGATAGATAGATAGATAGATAGATAGATAGATAGATAGATAGATAGATAGATAGATAGATACGAAATTCACGTTCACATGGTGCAGTTTTGTGACTGACTGTAAACGGTGTAAAAGATAAACATAACAATAAATATGCATTAATAAAAAAAAATATATTGGCCATTATATAAATCTATAAAATGATAACATTTATTTTAGCCTATAAAAATGGCCACAATGTTCTAGTATATAAACACACACACACATACACACACACGCGCGCGCGAGATCAGTACAAACTAATCGAGCCAGTTAGTTCCACAAAACAAAGTAACCAAGAAAACTGCCTGGCCAGTTGAAAAGAGACAAAAGAAGAAAAGGTCAAGCTGACATCCAGTTAGCCTCGTTTCACTCCTTATGACCTTGACATCACAGGGCTCCACCTGAGCTTCCGGTTCTCTTGTTTCTTGCCTTTTCTCATTCCCAATCACGGCCATCTTGTCATCAGTAAAAGATTTCATTTTAACAAAACATGATATTTTGTCTTCCAAAACCTTTTAAAAAAAATTGGGGAGGGGGGGTGGAGGGGGGGAATGTTAGATGAAACAAAATCTATCATGCAGTGGTGTAACGAGCTTAACTCGCGCCCGGTCACAATACCTTTTTAGCGCCCCCCCATTCGAAAACCATATAATACATGAAAAATATACCATTTGGCGCCCCTATGTGAGTAGCGCCCGCGGTATGATCCCCTTTACCCCACCCCTCGCTACGCCACTGCTATAATGTAACGTCTTGCTGTTAAGGGCTAGGGCGACCACATCAACCTGTCAAGCCCCGCCCCCCACATCCATGACCTCGAAATCTATGTTTGTTTTGTTGCCAATTCGGTGGGATCAAATGGGGCTCGGGGGTTCATAAGCCGTTCTCATGGCTCCGAGATTTTCTGGCTTTGGCCATGACCCCGGGCATCTATCAATGTCGCATGGTCTAATGTCCAGTTATAGCCACCTGCCCAGTCAGGTCATTGTTTTGTCGTCCACTTTCATACCTATCTACTCATATAATTACAGATACATTAAATTACACATACTTAAAATTACAAATACACAGCTAACCATTGATGGAAACCTGGTGGAAACTAAGTCCACCTGGAATAAAATCTACTTAGAAGATTGCGAAATGGTAGGAAGGTAATATTAAAAGACAAAAGTTCTTTTAAAAAATGTATGAAAATTGTTTAAACGTGAGCTCTCAATTTCAAAAAGCTACAAATGAACTAATGTTACGCCCAGTGGCGGGCTTCGCCTATCCTCCGCCCTCACATAGCCCCACCCCCCTCTCAGTGATGTATTGGTAAAATGAGAAGTAAGGGAACAAAAAAAATGTGTGAGTTGTCAGGACATGAAAAAGTACTGGAACGCGTTCCAGTTCTGAAAAAAGGTAAAGGAACGTCGTTCCACCGCGTTCCCCTTCCAATACACCACTGCCCCCCCCCCCTTTGATACCACCATTTCTTTTTATCTTTAATTAAAATTATGTCAAAGGTAAGGTTTCGCCGCACCAGCTAATTTGCACGGTCCTGGTGACGTCACATTTCTAAGTCAAGTAATCTTACTTTCACATTCTCTTCCTCGTTGTACTAGATAACCACCCACAGAGCAGCCAAAGTGGCACACAGCCCAAGGGAAATAACTTCTGTCAACAGAATGGCCAGGTACGGAGTGTTGTTGGCCAAATTCTTCGGCATCACCTGACTGTTTAATACAAATTTTTAAAAGAAAAAAACGCATTAATATATAATTTTTTTTATAAAAACACATGTTAAACAAAAATGTTAGTTCTGTGTCGTGAATACAGACCTGATGTAGCTCAGGAAGACTGCTGTTGACGTATACATGGTCACAAGGTAGGAGATCTTCTCGCCTGAATTTTTGGGGATGAGGAAAACCAGCGGAATCATTATTGACGTCACCACCATTGGGAAGATGACGACGATGACGTAGTAGAGCCACTGGCGTTTAACTGTCAAAACGAAGTGGGGGTATTCCCGACCAGTGTCCTCACGGAACGACCCGATGGTGAAATTCTGTAAAAGCCACTCGCCCATAATGGTGTATGGGTTCTTTACCGACATACCCCACATTACATTTGTCTGTCTCTCCAGTTTCAATCTTGCCGGTGCAGCATTCAGTCTTTGGTTTAAGATAAAAGGTCCGAAACTGCAGGTCTGCGTGTCGAACGGAAATTTCCGGACGTCAATTAGGCACCTGAAAGTTACTTGCGACAGTGTGTAACACGTGACGAAGCCGGAAGAGTTCAAATTCACCTGGTCGGGGTAAGACAGAGTCGTCGAGTCTTTGTCGCCTATCCAGACGGCCAGCTGGGGTACCCACAATTCAGCGGTTGCCATGACGACATCGTCAAGGCCACCGTAGCTGCTTGGATCCCAGGTTAAACCTCTGTGCATCCATGTGAAATAAAACATCCCTGTGACGGTCATCAGCTACAAAAACGAAAAATTAATGTAATGAACAATACTAGTTTTTAATTTCCCTCGCAAAGGATAATTTGTCATCTCTTAGTTCCAATATACTACTCATGTACGGTTTTCATGGTGTGACACTTTCATCCTCATGGCCCGGTGGGTGCAATGGCCATGAAGGCGCCATGTACCAATGCTCACGCTTCTCAAACTAATGTCACTTACCCCATACTTGCTGGTTGAGCTTGAGAACTTTCACAATGATCTGAAAAAAAAACTACCCCTCAACGAAGATCGAACCCGGAACCTTCAGGTCGACAGACAATGTTAGTTTCGTGGTGTCTTTTTTCAAACCCACCGCAGACTAGTGTGCAATGACTGATGAGGCACCACGGAGGACATAGGAAGGTGACTAGCAACTAGTTGTAGTTGTTTTTTATTTGTTTGTTTTAAATTGCGGTGCAAAAAAAAAACAATTATTTGAAGAATGCTTCTTTTTATATCGTAATAAATGAAATCTATAAATGGTGAGTAACTGTAAGCTATATCAAGTGAATTAAAGGTTTAATTAGTAAATCAATTCTTTAAACAGTGAATCGACGCTATAAATAGTGAATCTACGCTGTACATGAATTAGTTGAATCAAAGCAACGAATAGCAAATCTTGGATGTGACGACTTAAGTTAGCCTTGTCTGGAAATATTAAGCTTGGCATTTTCTTTTACAACATTACTATATAACTTGGCCATAGATATACGTGACTAAATCTTAACAAACATATAACAAATATATAACAAACATATACAAAAAATATGCCATCAACAATGAAAGCTTTCTTCTCAAAATACCTGCTCGATTTGGTCCACGCCCACCACCTCTGCCAGGTAGAAGGTGATGTTGAGCACCAAAGGGTCAGAGGTCGTAGTGTCCACATCAGCAGGGATCTGATGAGCAATGACAGGCCTGCGTAGCAGGTCATTCCTGAGCCTGTCGTAGTCCAGAATAGCGGAGTCGTTATCAGCGTCCATGGCCAGTGAATGCGCTACTAAGTAACAGACAATGACCGACAATGCTCGAAACGCTTCCATCTTTGTTGAAGTGAAATAATAAATTCGGCTCCTCGCGATGGATCACACGTTAAACCTGGGATATATATGTGTGTGTGTGCGTGTGTGTGAAAACCCGAAAATCACCGTGGAATGATCAATACCCCACCATAAACGCTATGGCTACATTTCAGAATATTCGAAGAGTTAGATTAAAGCCGTAACTCGTGAAACACCAGTGATTCTCAAAAATGTGGGTCGCGGACGAATTTCGAGTAGGTCGCCAAAAAATTTCATTTATAATTAAAGGATATATATATATATATATATATATATATATATATATATATATATATATATTATATTCTGGATCATTTTCTCGACCTACACGAAATTCATATATATATATATATATATATATATATACACAACCCACGCCACACACACACACACATATATTTATATATATATGTACAACTCTATTTCTCTATTTGTTACATACTACTACATTCTAGTATCTACCCCTAGCAATGGGTTAAATCTATTCAACACTCAATGATGCTTTCATTATAATTTATTTATTGTAGTTTATACTTTACATGTAGCTCACGAAAACAAAATAGTTTTGTTTTTTATAGGTCACGAGACCAAAACTGTTTTCAATGTGGGTCTCTAAGCGTGAAAGTTTGGGAACCACTGGTTTAAACCAACGGCTATGACTCATCCTGGGATTCTTTAGCTCAAGGTAATCTGCCTGTTTTTCCCTAACGGCTCAAAGTGCCATTCCAGAAAGAAAAAATAAATAATACATAGCACTGCGCAAAAACACCATTCTAAGCACAGGAAAAGCTCATGTCCCCGTGGAGGGGGGGCGTGATTCGGATGGATGCAGTCCGCCTCTGGCGTCCCTAAGGCTAGCTACGTCACTACTCGAAGGATCAGTTAAAGATATTCATTTTAAAAAATAAATAAATGTTTCCATGATTTCAAAAATGTTAGAACCGCTGAGTCCAGCCGCGTTTTGTTTATGGTGTAAGAATGGATAGTAATTTGGTTTAATCACTGCCAGTCATTTTGTTTGAAGAGTTTTCAAACAAATATTACCATCCGCTCAACAGGTAATATTAGGATCTACAGACCGGCAGCTGTCGATTAGCCGGTAAAGAATAGATTTTTTTTTTTTATGTTTGACTTTCGTCTGGAACAGCGCTGAAAAATGTGTGCCGTCACGACACCCCAATCAGAAACAGCGGTCAGTTTTGTTAGCGGTGGACAGGAAGTTAGTCTGGGGCACGGCCTTCTCCTCTATTGACTGTCGATGACCCGAAGTCCTAGGTCTCCCATCCCAGCGGTGTAAGTCAAGAGGTGGGCTTTCCGTAATACTATCTAGGGGCCGGTGGGTCGGCCGATAAGACTGATTGCCCCAAAGCGGCCACCTTATTGATACGTATAAGGGCTCAACGCGAGTTTTAGTATGCGGGGTACTCCCAATTTTTTCTTCACCATTAATGTGAAGTATTGTTGCTCATGTGACTAAAGTATCTCTTACAGTGGGGACTTGCACGCTGTAGAGGGCCATATTGGCTTACACATTGTCTCCACAAAGATAGAATGCTATTTACCTCTTTCGTTTAGATGGCTAGGGATAAGACGCTGTGATGGCAACAGTGGGAGATGAAAACAGAAACGACCACCGATAACAAGTGCTGAAAGTGGACGCGCCGGTGGGTCAGTTTCGTATGGTGCCCCCCATCACTGGCATCACAAAGTGGACACAGAGACACACACACACACCACTGCTACCACGCCACAGTGAGCCTCCTTGTACTAGGCGACACTCACCTAGTACTGCCACTGGGTACACGGGGGAGGGGGAAGGCGTATCATGTTCAGTAGACGACGGGGCGCCGTTGGGGGTTAGACCAGGGTTGGGTAAACACTTTTGGGGGGAATCGTACATTTGACCGGCGAGCATGGCCTATATCAGATGGGTAGACAGTCGACATGTTCTAACATAGTTGAAAGGTAAACATCAAAACATAAAGGGCACTGTGCCCGCCGGCCTTAAGTCAGCCCTGGGGGATGGCCTTGTCAGTACCAATTAAGAGAATCTTTTAGACTGCAAATTAAATCATTCTATTGATTAATCTGTAGGACAAAGCAATGCTTGGTCTCTGAGAGCCGATGATTAGATCCATTATTAAAAATCGATGAAAAGACTTTGTAATTGATATTGTTTTTTTTTTCCTAAGAATTTGAATAAAAATTAAAACCAAGCAACTCGTTGATTGAATGTAACGTTTTTAATTTGAGAGTTGGACAAGGCACACACACACAAAAAAATATTGATATTGATCATTTTTATACAAGAAATATGTTCAGATCACCACAATTAGTTCTATATATATATATATATATACATATACAAATAATAATAATATACACTTTTACATAATACACTTTCGTGTAAAATAAGATAAACATAAATGAAATCTGCCTCAATATAAACAAAAAAATTAATAAAAACATAACAAAATGCCCAACAAATCACTTGACTATATAATGTAAATAAAAAAAAGATTCAGGTAGAGGATGTAGAGGACAGGGAACGAATTTAGAAACTGAATTTTTAATGCCCAGGTAAAGTTCACAACAGTTACTTCAGGAATGTCTGAACTTGATCAGGGAAAGTAGGTTTCTGAATGGTTCGAATCCAACACCAAGCTGGATGATCTCAGAGGCACAGAAGTTGTGAGCCTGATCAGCATGGTATTGGTGTTGGTTAGTTCTAGTCCGACAACACTGTGGCTAGAAGTCTCAGCTATGAGCGATGGGGGTGGGGGGGGGAAGGAATTATTAAATATGGAACTACGGAAACCGTGCCAGTAGGGATAAATACAGAAAACAACTGTTCCAATATATCAAGATTTAAATATCCCTAATGGCATCTCGTACATAATAAAAATACATTTAATTAACTGAAGGCCAATTATTACAGTCGATTACGACTGAGATCACTTGCATGTATAAACTGAACATACAATTACACCAGCGCCACCCAATCGTTTCAAGTTTACTCATTAATTCTACAACAGCAAATTATTTCAACTTCAGGAAGTATGCTTACAGATGTTAAAGTTCCCTTGGCCCTAAAGGGGCAGATGAAGAGTAGAATTCATCAGTTTCTGTAACCATGGCACATAGGGATTGTGGGGTTAGCACAACGTCCAGAATGCTGTTTTACTTGTGGGCCTTTTACCAACTTTTTCTAGGAGCCAGAAAAAATACATTTTCATTAAGGATCAAACCCGACACCCTCGTAGATCGTTTCACTTTTAATCTTATTGACCACCTGGCCATCTGTCCTCATTTTACAGATGTACTAGCATATATAGGCCTACATTTCAATGAATTGTGTTAAAGTAGAATTTATACCCTATGGCAGAGGTCGCAACCTTTGAGATGGAAGAGCCAAAATGTTATAATTTACAATTTTCTCAGTCTTTAAAGAGCCTCTAAAATTGTTGTTTCAGTATTTTGGTATTTGATTAGGATTATGTATATAAAATAATATAATAATTATTTTTTGCACATGGAACTGAAAGGCCGCAATTTGACACTCGAAAGAGCCGCACTTGGCATCGAAAGAGCCGCATGCGGCTCGCGAGCCGTAGGTTGCCGACCCCTGCCCTATGGCATTAAACAAAAAAAACAATTAATACGTTTAACAAGGAAACATAATCTCCACCTATACAAGGGAGACAAAAAAAATATTAATATCACGTGGGGATAACGCAACAATGTCTACAACAGTTTGTTCATAGCAACGACTCTGTCCTGACACCCGTATGTAAAATACAAAAAGAGAAACAACATTTCAAGTCATGAACAGATTACAAAGTTTAACTTCACAAATACATGTCTATGTTAAGCCAGTTAGTTAACAGTAGCCTCTTTAATGTACTTTTAAACTGTCAAAGTTAGACTAAGCTATTTCAATGAAAATATTACGGGGAACGTTTATATTTCCAGAGAACTTTTTTCATATCCAACTAGAAAAGATCTCAGTGGTGTTAGAAGCAATGTAAGATAAAAAAATACAAAATGACGGACGAGGAGGATGAGAGAGAGAGAATATTTATAAATTTATACGCAGGTATAAACTAGAAAGACAAATCATATTTTTGACTTGATATTAAAAACAACTCAAGCAAACAGGTAAAATATAGTACTACGGATAATCCAGTTCACAGAGAAAAAAATTCTTTTGTTTCTATACACCATAAGATGAGAGCAATAAATTGTATCTTATAACATAATATTGATTTCGATTCTGCTTTAAATCGAAAGTCAAGAATCAATACAATAGTATTCCAGTTTAAAATACAATCATGAAAAAATCGATCTGCCCGAAACCAAAAAAATAACCTAGCCTACCGATCAAGCCTAAGGGGATATAACTCTATGCAAAGGTTTTTGCAGGGTACAGCTAGTTTGTATATACTATATATAGGAAATTGTCCTATGGGGAAATAGGTGATACATCTCATAGACCTACACTGTAACAGAGGCGGAATTTTTTTTTTTTGGGTTTTTTTTTAATAACCTAACTGACACTATCACAGAATATAATTATATATCTCCTTAAATATTTCTTTTTCCGGCCAGAGGTGTAGCTGAGGGGGTGGGCAAGGGGATGGGGTCATCATGCCCCGGATGCTACTAACAAAGGGGCGCCAAATGGTATATTTTACATATAATATTACATGGTTTTCGAATGCGGGGGTATTGTGCCACGGGCGCAAGTTAAGCTCACTACGGCACTGCTTCTTCAGCATTAGTAAAAATTAACATTAATGACAGATTATAAACATTTGAAATCTAATAACTAGTATTCACCTGCAAAGTTTGTTTCTTGGAAACATGAGAATAAATATTGAAAGATGTCTGATTTATTCTTTCGTTTTAACATAGTCTAATTAACAATGTACTCAAAAATTATGATTATACCATACAAGCATGAAGATTACATGAAACATTTTGTCTTTAACAAAATTCAACTTTAAAGTTAAAATGAAATATAAACGACAACACGTAGATCGTAAAACATTAAAATAATTTAAAAAAGGTTACAATTTTAAACAGTTCCATGCAATAGAAAACATGGCGTTGAGACTTATGGGCCTGACAAACATCTATGGCCAGTAGAGATAAAAAAAAAAAGAAGTTACAATAATCTACAACGCAGACCACAAGAGATATTTTTTTAAAAAATGTGTCATTCTTAGGGGAGAGGCATACTTGACCAGTGACATAGCTACCCCTTCACCACACAAATCAGGTCTGACAAGATGTAATCATTATGTGTACATGTAACACCCATCAATTGACGTGGAGATGAATTAATTAGAAAGCATAATAAAAGTAAAACAATTTTTCTTTCTTTTCTTCAGAAAAGATGACACACGTCAGAAGGCAGCCACCTGTAACCAAAGCTCCCATCTCCCTACCAAATTGTCTACGAATTCACTAAATGTTACAGTATTTTTTCATGACCAGTGGTCATTGGAATTATTTCAAATGGCCCGTTTAAAATATTAAATGCATATTATATATTTTTTTTGACAATTGTATATATATACTCATTGAGTGGGGACATTAAAATGACACACTAT
>JAGDYQ010000029.1:3387283-3410670 GCA_021962125.1 Bulinus truncatus | reverse complement strand
AAACGACGGAATACAAAGAAATGGGCCTTTTTTGGTAATTTTTTTAACTTAATATAAATAATATTATATATTATTTTATAAAATTTAATTGTTATTTTATTGTAAAAAAATGGACCTAATACATTAAATAAAAAAAATATTTACGAAACTTTATAATAAATATAAATTCTCGCGACTTTAAAAACGTAAACAAAGCCGATAACGACACTTCCTACGCACGCCATTTTGAAGCCGGCTAAGGAAAGACGCACGTCGACCTGCTCATTAAAGATGGATTCTGACTCAGATTTTCAGCCCGATTCCAAGTTAGTTTCAAGTTAAGATGAAGTCTGGGATCTAACCGACGTTTCTGATGTTTCAGATGATGAAAATGTTTCGTTCAATGGAAGTTTGAATGCATCTAATATTCATGTGTAAGTATACCAATGCTCACAGCATGCTGTATTTTTTTTTTCGTTTTATTTTTTACGAGTTATGGTCTGTTATATGCTAAATAATCACCTAATATCACGCTAGTTATAACATTTTAGGAGAAAAATATTGTAAGTGTATTAATAATAAAAAAACTTAAAAATACATGTTAAATATTTTGTTTTTCCATTTAAAGCATGGTACTATATAAATCTTAGCTCTCAGCTGATTGATAAACAAAAATCAGCTGATAGGAGAGCACACAGATATATGTACTATAGTCTTTTTGTTATGTTTGATATATATTATTTATATATTTTATTATTACATTTAAAACATTATTTTATATGAAAAAAATAAAAAAAACTTAATTTATAATTAATTACATTATTTTTATTTGACACAGCTTCATTGGCTAAGATGAGAAAGTCACCTCCTTCAATTCTACCACAAAGGGTTCCAGGTATTCACTTGAAAGAAGTTAGAACAAGAGATAGTGCAAAGAGGTTCTTCCATGCCATGGATTACTTCAAACTATACTTCACACTGGATAAAGTAACTCGCATAAGCCAGTATACTAATGATTACGCAAAGATTCATGGACCACAAAAGTAAGTATTTACAAGGTTTGGTTTGGTATTACACCAGAAGAATTTTATAGCTTTTGTGGGCTGATAATGTATGCAGGAATAGTTAAAACCTCTAGTATTGACAGATTTTGGAGTAAAAAGCCTCTTTATTATAATTAATTACATTATTTTTATTTGACACAGCTTCATTGGCTAAGATGAGAAAGTCACCTCCTTCAATTCTACCACAAAGGGTTCCAGGTATTCACTTGAAAGAAGTTAGAACAAGAGATAGTGCAAAGAGGTTCTTCTATGCCATGGATTACTTCAAACTATACTTCACACTGGATATAGTAACTCACATAAGCCAGTATACTAATGATTACGCAAAGATTCATGGACCACAAAAGTAAGTATTTACAAGGGGTGGTTTGGTATTACACCAGAGGAATTTTATAGGTTTTGTGGGCTGATAATGTATGCAGGAATAGTTAAAACCTCTAGTATTGACAGATTTTGGAGTAAAAAGCCTCTTTATAATGGATTCTGGGCTTGTGCATTCATGTCTTTTGACAGATTTAAAGCTATTCTGAGTTTCTTAAAAATTACAAATCCTGAAAATGAAAACCCTAATGACAAATTATGTAAAGTAAGAACACTACTGACATACATAAAAATGAAATGCATGACATAGTTTCAACCATATGAAAATATTTATATAGATGAATCTCAAGAGTTACACAGACCTAATAATTATGGACAATTACATTTTTCTGAAGAACTCATTGGAGACTTTGGTAATATTTCAGAAAGTGCTCCAGTACCTCTTGCGACTAAGCCACTCTTTTTTTAAAACATGCAATAGTCCCAATAATAGTAAATAAATGTAGTAAATGTAGATTGTGCTATTCAAATGACAAGGTTTAGAGAAGAACAAATGTCAAGTGTAGTGTGTGATATGTTTTTGTGCGTTATGAAAGATAGAAATTGTTTATCTCAGTATCACAAGCTAATTTAAATTTAATTTTTTTCCCTATATACATATTCAGGATACCAAGTAACAATTTGTGATTTCAAGAAACAGTTGGGTCATTGATGTAGAGAAAGATCTGAAAGCTACACGTGCAGAGGAAAGAGTCCATGTATCAAGAAGAGTGGGAAAGAATGCTGTGTGGATTTAGTTCGGAATTATCTTTTTAATGAAAATTAATTAATAAAATTTACTTTTAAATAAATCATTTCTAAATGCTTTGTTTTCACATTTGGATTTTTCATCCAGAATTGATAGTAGTTTATGTAAGCCAAACATTTTAACTAATTATATATCTTTTTCTTTTTGCATTCAAACCTGATTATTACTTTGTCTTATTGATTTTAATATATTGATAATTCTAATAAAATAGCTAAATATTATAATAAAATATAGATTTAATTAAACTACCATTTTATTATCAAAAGAATGATATATTTAATATATACTGAGAAAAAAAATATTTAGGGAAAGAAAAAAATTGAAATATACCATTTTTATATGAATAATGAGGTAAAATATGCATATTTGAAAAAAAGTCACCAAAAATTTATTTGTTGAAGAAATTGATTGAAAACTGAATATTTCCTTTCAGAAATAAATATAGATTAATAAAATGTCTGAAAAAATGTGTTTGTTTTTAATACTAGTTTTTTGTCTTATTGGTGTTTGTACACTTTTTAAAAAAAAAAAAATTTTTTTTTTTTTTTTTGTTAAATTCTTTTTTTTAAACATTATCAAGTCTCATTTTCACAAAAATAAACTGCACAGTTTTAAAGCTTATCCAAAGTAGAAAAAAATGATATATAACACATATATGGGCTATAAAGGAAACAGATAATATAGTCCAAAATGTAAGGACACCTGTTTTGTAATGAAAAATGGCCAAAAACCTGCCGTCGATTAAGAGTTAAAAGCAAGCCTAACGTCGACAGCACCGGGCACGCGCAAAAGATCCACAAAAATCTCAATTTTATTTCTGCTCACTAAGTCTGCTCCCGGTAACCCAACGACCTTAATTCACGTGTGCATATTCTAGTCAAATGTTATATTGTATACAGTCAGTGGCGCAACTGGGGGGGGGTATTGGGGGCATTTGCCCCCTCCGAAATAAAAAAATATTAAAAGATTAGACCAAAATTTGTTTAAAATAAAATACAAATAATGTGATTTTTTAATACAAGTGATTTTTTGCACACACACACCCCCCCCCCCTGAAAGTTTGGTCTAGTTGTGCCTCTGTATACAGTGCTTGATTTAAGAAAAAACCAGTGACGGAGATGAAAGAAAATTTCTGCAGAGCGGGGATAAATGTCTATGCTTTCATCCCCGGCAGGGATATATTAGCTAAACAGAGCCGGGGATGACAGTTCTCAGTTCCGGGGATATCCCCTGCATCCCCGGCGGTAAATCGATCCCTGATTGTATAGTCAAATTAAAAAGGGGGCTGGTGGTCTATGTCGTGTATAGCGCTTGACTGTCGTCCTGGTGGTCTCAGGTTCAATTCACGGCGAGAACTTAGAGAATTTTTCAGCTGACTGAAAAATAGGGCGTGAGTCCATCAAATTCATCCAGCTTTAAATAAGTACCTGACTTAAGTTGGGGAAGTAAAGGAGGATGGGCGTTGTGCTAACAACATAGCCAATATATACAGTGGCTTAAGATGGCATTTAGTGGTCAAGGGGCATTCATTTGTGCGTAGAAAAATGTTTATACCTGCAGAGACTTCGGCAGTAGCTGCCTTTGAGGATAATAAGGTGACCGACTCCAGCTTCCCGCACTTGAGATGGGGGGGGGGGAATGGAGAGCTTTAGGAGATTACATTATCTAGCTACAAAAAATACCCATATGATACTCACCCAGCCAACCCCCTTCCGTCTTAAGATACCTTCTGCATGGTATGTGCAGATAATTTTACTCACATTAGCACATGAACATTAAAGGGGAAAAAACCGTCTTCCTAATGTTTATGCCCCCTCTCCCTTCCCTATCCCACCCTTTCTTTCCCTTGACATCAATTTGGCCAGCAAATGTCTATACGACTCTTAGATCCTGACAGTCCCCTGTCTCCAGCATAGATACAAGTATTGAGTTGATATATCCAATGTGGAATCGTTATTTCATTTATTTCTGGGACCCACGCTTTTATTTAGTCAATAAAATTTCTATAAAAATGTGTATGACGTAAGCCAAAAAAAAAAGGCACATTTCAATTAGTCTTTGAACTATTGAACTTACTTTTGTTTGTATAGATAATGTAACCTAATCAGTGGTGTACACAGTGTGATAACGAAAGACTAAAAAAAATCTGTTGCTTTATATTTTCTTATACTTTATATAGTTGAATGAATTACACTTGTTATTTTGGTAAAGTTAATATAAAATGTAAAAAAAAAAACACACCAGAATAAAAAACAAACAAAAAAAAAAACTCTGCATTTAAATGATCATATGCTAAACTTAAGAAACCATAACTTCTTTACAATATTTTCCTTTAAATATAAATAGTTTTTCAATACCACAGTCTATTGAACTTCGAATTAATTTACTCGATGTTAAATGTCATCGAGAATAATTAGAGTTTGAATGTCAAATCTATTGGGTTTAGAGAAGCTGGTGATAATTGGATGGAAAGTTTACAAAACAACCTTGCAATGAAGGCCTATGGATTTTTTTAATAACCTTTTGATAAAATGCACTAAAACGCAAAAAAAAGTCCTTAGATCAACAAAATACTTATATAATTTATTACTAAAGTTAAATGCATGGGTGGCACTTTATACTTGACTAAATATGGCTTTACCACTTAAATTAATAAATATAAATAAATAGACTATTTGTCCAGTTGGACACCCAAGCTTATATCATCTGCTGAGCTATAAATTATATTTATACAAGTATTTGTATTATGTAATGAGTTATTTTTACGTTTTATAGCATTTTAAAAATCAGTGGCGTCACTATGGTTGGTGTCACCCGGTGCGGAAAATTCAGGATGTCACCCCCTCCCCCCCTTTTCAAGACCTCCCCTATGAGCAATGGTACATATTTTGAAATTTCCTGCTCTAGACCTTAGATAATTTACTTTAGCAATAAAAACGATAGTTTTACTGACTGCATTTCAGAAAAATGAATACTACTTTCATTAAACTGAGTTTTTAAAAACTCTAGATTGATCCGAGCATATATATATATATATATATATATATATATATATATATATATATATATATATATATATATATATATATATATATATATTAGGGCGTCCCAGAAATGCTCGAAAAATTATTTTTTTTTAATCTTTGGTGTCTTACCCCCTGAAATGTGTCTCTTGGGTACAATGAGTGAATTGGTGAAGTTGTAGCTCATTTGAACAGCATTTAGAGGTCCCCCACCAGCATTAGAAAATCAACAATGATACTTTCATCCGCATTCAACAAAGCTGGTGTTCCGACATCTGACACAGTAATTTCCAAGAGCACAATGCATCGTCATCGCAAGCTTCGTTGTCAACAAGCTGCAGCACGTATAAAAGAAGACTATATTCCCTCAAAATCAATTGTACATTGGGATGGTAAGCTATTGCCCGATGTTACCGGACATGTTACCAACAACGGCGATCGATTACCTGTCTTGCTCTCGTCACTTGTCAATGGCACTACAAAGCTTCTTGGTTAGCATCCGGGTCAGGATGGGTAGCTGCTGATGCAGTATATGAACATATCAAATCATGGAAGTGCGAATCTACGGTCATCGGCATGTGCTTCGACATTACGGCTTCCAATACTGGAAGACTCAATGGAGCTTGCACTCTGTTAGAAGTAGCCCTGGGACGTAATCTATTATGGATGGCATGCCGTCATCACATGTTGGAAGTACTCCTTTCCGATGCATTCAATGTTTGTCTTGGACCATCCACTGGACCAGAGATTTTGTTTTTAAAGAGGTTTCGAGAAAAATGGCCAGAATTAAACCACACACCCGAAGCCAGATCCGCCCCTTTGATAATCGTGTCTGATTCGATTAAAGAATTTATCAAATGTCAACTTGTGCTCAGTCATTAACATGCTGATTATTTGGAATTTCTTCTGCTTGCTGCACAAATGGTTGGATTGGAGGTTGATGTCAGCATTCGCAGACCTGGTGCCCTACATAGGGCAAGGTGGATGGCGAAAGCAATCTATGCATTGAAAATCAAACTATTGTTTGCAGGTAACGAAACCATCTTTCAGTTAACAGCTCGAGAATTACAAGGTATTCAGCGCTTTAATCGGTTTACCATATGTGTTTATCTTCAATCATGGTTTTCATGCAGGCTCACCGCAGATGCACCTGTGAATGATATCTTGTTGATACAGCATTTATACGAATAGGATGATGCTGTTCTTCGATCGACTGGATTGAAAATGATGGTGCGTCACTCGTGGTACTTGAGTCCGGAACTGTCGACGCTTGCGTTATTTTCAACCCTTTTGTCGGACAAAGAAAAAACTGGCCTTGTTCGGACAATCAGAACGTGGACCGCATCTCATAAAAACACTACCAAAAAGTGTTGTTGATTTGCATGCTTCTACCACATTTTTTGAAACATCCAACATTGATGCCGATTTTCTAGATGTTCCTGTTGAAGCATGGTCAGATATACCATCTTTTAAAGTTGCAGCAGATTTCATAAAGAATCTGGCTTGTATCAATGACTCTGCAGAGCGAGGTGTAGCATTGATACAAAATTTCAATGACAGTATCACCAAGGACGAAGAAAAAAAACAATTTTTGCTCCAAGTGGTTGAAAAATTTTGCAGAGTGTAATCGTGAACAGCTGGCTAAAATTTAAATTTGAAGAACTTTTTAAAATTCTTGTCTACCCTACAGTACAAAATAAATAGTAGGAATGCTTATTTTCATTGCTTATTATTATTATTTTTCAAGCAGATTGACATTCTTTCAAGAATTAACTTGACAAAATGAATAAAACTTTGCTTTTCATAATTTTTTACTTAAATTTCAAATTTAAAAATATAAACCATTCAAGATTTATATATTTTGTTTTATTTAATATTATAAACAATGCTAAGCATCAATTTGTTACTTAATATATTTTACACCAAAATCTGGAACTTTAAACCTCTTGGGGGACTTTTAAACATTGTCCAAATGAGCTGAAATTTTGCAGGTTAACTACTGTTGCCATAGAGGCATATTCTGTGGGGTGAGACATCAACATTTCAAAACTTCATTTTTTGGGACACCCTAATATATATATATATATATATATATATATATATATATATATATATATATATATATATATATATATATATATATATCAGTGGTCTTGAAAAGCTTTCATATTCTTGCTGCACATGACCTAGCTGACCATATCAGCTCTGTCTTGAAAAGCTTTTCTGTTGATCACAAAAAGCTGTTCATAACTAGCTGCCATGATGGTGCTGCAAATATGATAAAGACCTCAAAGCTTTTGAAGGTTGACTCTCATCAGTCTATACTTGACTTGAAAAGAGAGGTTCAAAATACTCTCACGTGTATTTGTCGAGTTGATATTTGTCTCCATGAAGATGAAATTGACTTTTTACCTTTCTGAAACTATTTCAAGACCTAACTGATCTTTTCAGCTTTTCAATGCCAACCTTATCAACTATTCCACTAGTGAAAATGCGCATAAGAAAGATCTGCACTGCATCAAATGCTGATGATGACAAGATACGAATTAACAAGCTGTCAGTTCTCAACCAGCTTGACCATCGATTTCCTGTAAATATCAAATCAAGCTGCATTAGCTGCTTGATCCAGGTTCCAAATCATTGATTCCACGGTCAGAAGCAACCACTATTCTGGAGAATGCAATACAGTCAGCAATGGCCATGGATGTGGATTCATCATGTCTAAAGCTGATGTATCGCATTTGCAGCTAGTCAGTGCACATTAGGGTTATGACTTTTTTGTAAGCTCATATTTACATGGCAAGAAAAGGTGACTTTTAATGAGTGTATTATGACACAAATAACCTTTTCTGAAAATATTTGAAAAACCTTCCCCACCAAACCATAAAACAAATATTATATATTAATATATATAACACAACACTGTAATGGAAAGTTACATAAGAACAATAAGTGCAATGCATGTAAGTGTGAGTATAGAGATGTCCAAAATATGAAATGATATAAAGGACAGCATAGGAAACATAAATTAAGTTTTATGCTTCATCATTAGTGAGCATAAAACAGTTATTAGTGTCTTTGAAATCTCACATCGTGGAACAATATCATGCATTATTTGTATGTGTAAAGTCCCTGTAAGGATGAGATGAAATCCCTTAGATCCTATAAACCACTAATGGGACGGTTTTATGGTGCCCTTCTTTCATCCCCACCATAGCCGATAGTGCAATGGCCATGGAGGCACCACGGGAGATATATCGGGAACTTGAGTCAAGACCTGAAAAATTTCCTTGGTCCTCACCGGAGATCGAACCAGGTACCTTCAGGTCGAGCGCGTTACCGCACGACCATCCGTCCCCGCATTATTTGTATAGCTCTTTCTGCATTGCAGTTACTTCGTTATATACCTGGTATTGCTTAATCTTCACAGACCCAGTGCCTCAAGAAGCATCTTTCTGCTTCAGTGTATCTATGCAAAGCAGGTGCTAAAATCTCTTTTCCTGTTTTCCAGTCCCTTTGATCTGAAAACCATACTTCAGACCATGCTTGTCCCCGCTATGAAAGCACACACAAGTTCAAATTTCTGGTTTCTATTTTCCGGAATGCCAGAAGTGCTATATTGCAATTGAGTTCCAACGAGCATTACTTAAAGCCGTCAGTCTCTGGAAGTGAATTACTGGACAGGTTTTATTTCATTCGTAATAGTGAAATACTTGCGTCAAATGATGTAAGAACTTCATGTCGTCGTTCCATCCTTTGTTTTCTCACATGATTTCTGAACTACTATCTTGAGAATCAAGTGACTCTTTAAGTGACTCGTAATTTGCGCTAATTTCAGCAACAAATGGATAAGAAATGTTTGGATTAGACGTTTCCCTGCCGAAAACAGAATCCATAGCATGCTTGAGTACTATGGCTAAAACATGAAACTGGCAGCCTATGTACTGAGGGATTTGTCCACTTTTCTGTTGACAGTAATTTTGCAGCTTGCGTACCACACCATTTTTGCTGCCAGAATTTGTATTCCTTGTATCGCAAATAATTACTCGAATACATGAATAGAGTTCGTATTCAGCTAGAACAGCCCTATTCGCTGTAAATATTGTCTCTGCTTTTCCATTTGTCAGAGACAATATGGCTAATCGAATTTCTTTTTCAACGTTTTTCAGTAAAACAACTTGTTTTTCTCATTCTATTCTTTTTCTGTCAAAATGTATGCACCATTCAAAATTTTGTAAGCTGTTTTTATAAACTGCAACGTCAACAAATCTGCTTCTTTATAGGTTGCCTTATACATTCCTGACTGCGAAGGAGCTTCAATATTGGGAGAGTGTTCGCTTATTCTTTTTAAAACTTTACTAGCTTTATTTGTTAACGAATTTTGCTTTCCTACAAAATTAATTACAAACAGACGATTACAGTTGAATGAAATTGAAATAAAAGAATGGAATATTCTCAAATCAACCAAGCATACTTTCCAAATTCCAAGCAGACCACTCGTGACAATTACCAAACAAAGGTATCAAAAGATTTGACCATTTTTGGTACAGTTGCAGTAGTCGCATAATACATTCAAAAAGTGCACTTAAAATTTAAAATAAACTTTTTTGATTTATTTTGTTTCAGACATGGAGGTAAAAAATACCTTATTAAATTCCTGGATATAATTAATGTAATCAAATATTTGTTAATGCGCAATCCATAAAGAAGTAATTTGATTGAAAAACGCTTCTTATTTGTAAACACAAGATGGCGTTGGTGGGGAAGGTTTTTTTGAGTGAAAAATAAATTAATATTATTTTCATATTTTGTTCACAATTGTTCATTAAAAAATGCCATGTAAAATAAGATTCGTAAAAAAAATGTAAAAAGTACTAACCCTAGTGCACATGTTTCTGACATATCTATATACATATACATTAGGATAACCATCCTAGTTTAAAGTCATAATTATGGTATAACTTCTCTCCCCTACTCTAGACTTTCAAGCAAGCGCTGAAGTCTTAACATCTCAACCACAAAGTCTTGAGCTCAAATTTTGTTCTGAAATAAAGAAATCAACCAATAAAGCGAGACAAGAAGTAATAATTTGTAATCTGTACGAATCTCTTGCGGCCGCGTTATGGTAGTTTCAGTGTACACATTTCAAAGTTCCTGGGGTGGCGGGGAGGAGAGGAAGGGGGGTGACGTCACCCCGCCAGGCAAGTCATTCTGGTCCAAAGAACTGCAACAGTTTATCTAAAGCGCGAAGAAACACGGGGCTGTGAGGGAAGGGACCCGGTGAAGGGATTGGGGCGGGGTGTGGGTGCTGGTTGACTAGCGGTGATATAACTAACACCTGCTGAATGAAATAATAGACTCCCAGATCTTGGCTTTTTTTTTTTAAGAGTACACGTCAACTTTAAGACTGGTGTATGTCTCAGAGAACAATGGACACATCAGAAGGTAAACAAACATGGATTTAATCTCTTTAAAAGAGCAACAGATGAATCACTGACAGGATCCTGTTCCATGATGACAGTTGTTTCTCGGAGCGGCTTTTTGTAATTGACAGCTGAATACCCGAAAGAGACTTATTGAAATCAGTTTTTTTATTGTTTATTAAAACAGATGGAAATAATACATTCAGATATATATTCTGTTATATTTAAATTTAATCACACGATGACGCGCAGTGTTTTCTTATCGCATTGGGCACTCCCTTGGGGGCTATATGCGTGTGTATGGGCCGCAATCTAATTTCAGAGTGTAAGTTTCATTACTATAGTGGTCGCAGGTGGGGCCCATTAGCCCAGGAAGTGTACAGCAGGTAGTCCGGCCGCACCGAACGTCGAACTAGGAAAGTACGCCAAAAAGAGCGATGCGTAATTTTTGTTTGCACTTTTCAGACTGACAGGAGGGCGCCAAAGAAGTTACTCGCAAGAAATACTTTAAGGGAGATAACAACTTTTTTTTGGGTACACACTCAATGTATGGATTAGAAAGGTTACCGGAAAAGGAAGAGAGAGAGAGAGGCAGAGAGGAGTGAATGATGATGAATGATAGAGGAGAGGTAATGCAGAGCCATTCTTGTGGATAGTAGCCCACCTAGGGACCCAAAAAGCCCCTAAATCTGAATCTCAAAGCTAACGACAGGTATTTGTCTCTGCCTCGGGCCAACAAACATCTCTAGGCGTTTCTGCCTCGGGCCCCCTAACAGTTTTAGATATCTTAGCCCCGGACCCCAAACATCTCTTGAAGACCCTTCCAATACGGCCCTGAAATAACGAGTAAAATGTTGACAAAACTTTCCATTTTGTTCAATGTAAACATTCAAAATCATGTTTTTATTTTTGTCATTTTTGTTTCTTTCTTAAAATTTAAAAGTACACAAACAAAAATATTTTGTTGGCTTGTCCCACAGGGCTGAATCTGTTTTCAATGTAGGACACGTCACACATAATGTATACATTCTGGGGATACCTTGGGGCATGGGAGGAGAGGGGACAGGAAGGAGTCTGAAGGAAAGTGTTTTGGAGATGGCGTAAAGTGCATGTGTACCATGACATGGGCAAACAAAGTGCATGTTCTCCTGTGTGTATGTGTGTGTTTTGTTGTGTGTGTGTGTGTGTGTGTGTGTGCGAGCAATTAAAATTTCGATACAATTCATACACGTTTCATTCCTCCGCCCGCTGCCCCCCCCCATTGCCAGTTGACGCAGATCGGGTCTAGTTCTATCGCTTCTCTTCTATGTAGTACCTACTGAAATGAGATTGTCTTCAACAACAAACAAACAAACAGACAGACAAACAGACAAGACAGATAAAAAAACTGACATTGAATCTCAGTCCATAAACAGACAGAATGTGACAAATACTACATACACCCCAACAGCACCAACAATGTATGCCTGGGCCCAGTCAAATACTACATGCACCCCAACAGCACCAACAATGTATGCCTGGGCCCAGTCAATTACTACATGCACCCCTACAGCACCAACAATGTATGTCTGGGCCCAGTCAAATACTACATGCACCCCAACAGCACCAACAATGTATATCTGGGCCCAGTCAATTACTACATGCACCCCAACAGCACCAACAATTTATGTCTGGGCCCAGTCAATTACTACATGCACCCCAACAGCACCAACAATGTATGCCTGGGCCCAGTCAATTACTACATGCACCCCAACAGCACCAACAATGTATGTCTGGGCCCAGTCAATTACTACATGCACCCCAACAGCACCAACAATGTATGTCTGGGCCCAGTCAATTACTACATGCACCCCAACAGCACCAACAATGTATGTCTGGGCCCAGCCAATTACTACATGCACCCCAACAGCACCAACAATGTATGTCTGGGCCCAGTCAATTACTACATGCACCCCAACAGCACCAACAATGTATGTCTGGGCCCAGTCAAATACTACATGCACCCCAACAGCACCAACAATGTATATCTGGGCCCAGTCAATTACTACATGCACCCCAACAGCACCAACAATTTATGTCTGGGCCCAGTCAATTACTACATGCACCCCAACAGCACCAACAATGTATGCCTGGGCCCAGTCAATTACTACATGCACCCCAACAGCACCAACAATGTATGTCTGGGCCCAGTCAATTACTACATGCACCCCAACAGCACCAACAATGTATGCCTGGGCCCAATCAATTACTACATGCACCCCAACAGCACCAACAATGTATGTCTGGGCCCAGTCAATTACTACATGCACCCCAACAGCACCAACAATGTATGTCTGGGCCCAGCCAATTACTACATGCACCCCAACAGCACCAACAATGTATGTCTGGGCCCAGCCAATTACTACATGCACCCCAACAGCACCAACAATGTATGTCTGGGCCTAGTGAAATACTACATGCACCACAACAGCACCAACAATGTATGTCTGGGCCCAGTCAATTACTACATGCACCCCAACAGCACCAACAATGTATGTCTGGGCCCAGTCAAATACTACATGCATCACAACAGCACCAACAATGTATGTCTGGGCCCAGTCAACTACTACATGCACCACAACAGCAAAGAATTCGTGGCTGCCAAAAGACATAGAGAGCTCATGGCAATTATTGCTCATTGGGAGATGCTAAGTGCAGAATGGCTAGATGAAGAAAATGTTTACTTGGCTGGTGTTTCGGTTCCACAAGAAATTATTCAGCCAGAACTTTTGCCAATAATAACAATTGAGGAACATTTGACATCTCCATAGGAAGAGATAGAGGCTAGGAGTAGAATATAAGATTTGAATTAGTCTGCAAAAAAAAAATATGTTCATAGTATGAACTTCATACATTAAAAGTTTATTTATAGTTTAACATTTTAATCTCGTTTCTGCTTGAAGCTAGAACACGTCTTTGTAAATATTTAAAGTGTTATAATAATTTGAAATATGTCCAACATTTAAAGGTGTAATGTGTATACATTTTTGTAAATCCTATAATCTCTTTTCTGTTTTGAGTAAGCCTTTGTAGTTATAAATTGAAAATATGTTCATAAGTTAAAAGTTTATGTAACTTTTTTTCTGAACATATTACTTTTATTCAGTTTTTTGTTGGGGAGGGGGTAATCAAAAGCTGACGTAATTTTATAAGGGGGGGGTCTCTGGAAGTTATACAAGTTGTTGACAAGGGGGTGGGGGGGAGAGGTAAAAATCGCCAAAAATTTGTTGACATAATTAGTGGGCAGCGCCTAAAATAACATTTTGAGAAACAAATTTCGTTTTAGTCAAATATCCAGTTGGACGACGGATTACAATTATATGATGTTCTCTAACTTTCTAGGCATGAAAATTCGAAATATGTGCCATTGCTCAGGGTGGAAATCTTAAGGGTGACACCCTAACTAAATTTTCCGCACTGGGTGACACTAACCGTACTCCGTATACGCCACTGCCCCGAAGGCTGGGGAAAAGACGACTAATCGGTAACACAAACAGACAACGGCATTCAATTACTACATTTCTTCCTAAAAGAAACTCGAGTTTTTGTCGTTGGAATTCGGAGGTATTATTGTAGCCCGGGTTGGAAATTGGGGGGAAAAAGGAGGGGGGGGGATTAAAAAAAAAAGAGTTTAGAATCAAAGTTATTATATATAGTTCAGTGACATAAACTAGAGTTGTCCATCAAAGTTTACAAGAATGGCATCGAAAAAAAAAGTAACTAAAGATGAACTTAGAAGATTCATGAAAGAGAAGCAGTCCTCCGTTAAAGGGGTAGTGAAAAAGATTGAGCATCCTTTAGCTAAGTGCGTTTTTACTCTTTTTAGCCTAGATGTTTTTAATTATTAGTTAAAATTTATTTAGATAGTTATCTCTTGCAACAACTCTTTGCTAGGCATAGACATAGACCATTATTGTGATAATCACTTGTTACGGGACCATACGTGACCATTATATTAGGGTATGAGGAACATGACATATATAAGTTTTATTTTTTTTTTCAGAATTTTTTTTTTCAGGATTAGGGTTAGGGATAGGATTAGGGTTAGGGTGTGGAGCAATATTATCTACGGCTGGTACCCGAAGTAAAAAAAATACGGAGACCATACTGTAACAAGTGCCATTGTGATATTACCGATTAATTCTCAAAAAAATATTAGCTGAAATTTTTATGCTGCCAGAAATCGTAATCAAGTGAGCAGTAGCACGGCAGCCTTCTTATTACAAGCTGTCAAGCTCACACGTACTTCGACTAAATAGAATTAGATCATATTAGTGCTAAAATATGTCTCATATTCAGATATCATATATGAGATCATATCCAAAAGATAGCAATCCAAAAATTGTAAAATAGGTGTGCTTTTTTTTTATTGTGTTCAAATGTTTGGCTCAATGTTTTCTTCACAAGTTGTCCATTTCTCACAGTTTCCTAACTAATGTCAAGTAATGTTGTGGCTTTTAAATAGACCAAGGCCATGTCCTAGTGACTCCTAGCTTATGCAATGGTAATCACCTTCCATGATTAAGATCTCATTCGGTACAAATATTTTGACAGATGAAAAGTAATTATATGAAGAGAATATTACAGTGAGTTATTTAAATTGATGTTGGGTTAGGTTGGTTTTTACTAGATGATGCAATTTTGAAAAAAAAAATGTTAGTTTGTCTGATTTATACAGCTTTTATTGAACGCTGTGGCTATGTCCACGAAAATTTTCATGGACACATTCGCAAAAAGACTATGCCCACAAATCTTTCATGGACCGGCTATCATCATAGTTTTTTGTTTACTTTGAGAAGACGTGCTTCCATCAGCCGGCGATTAAAATAGGCTGCTAGAGTATTTACTAATGTTGAGTTTTATTTTAATATCTTTATTTCAATAAAGTTAAATTTGACAATAAATATGCAAATGTATTTATGCAATGTGTCTGATTTTTTGTTTTCATTTTTATCTAATTGTCGCTATTGACGTTAATCACAGTTAATGTTGTTCAGCTAGTATTAGGCCTACTAGTAATAATACTAATAACTAGTTACACTACAGGATTTTAAACAAAATATATATATATATTGGGTATAATGATTTTTTTCGTATTAATTATTAACTATTAATTTTGATTTATTATCGAAACACTGAACTGCTCCGTTAGTTTAAAATATTGAGCAAGGGGTAATACATATATTTCTATCATCAAGATTTCCTGAGAAGAACCATTAAATATATTTCGGAGTTCTCCTATATGTGTGATGCATTTATAACACAGTGGCTCGTGGATTTGTTTTTCTCTCCGGCGAGCCACTGTCACTGGCTTTGTATATTTTGTGTCTTTTTTCTATAAGCCCACTTTTAATATTACTTTTCCTGATTTTAGTTTTTTTTAGGTATTCAGGTAAATGATTTTTTTTTTTTTAAATATTAGCACATTTTGGGTACAATGTTTTTTAACAAATGCTACTGAGAGAATGAGTTAGTTATATTCTTATGTTTATTTTCAGTTTAACTAATTACAGCTGTTATATGAAGTGGTGAATATGTCTAGTAGATCCTGCAAGCTTTGTCCTGACTCATTCTGTAATGTTTGTGGGTATTATATTAGTCCAACACAAACTAAACACAAGATTGTCAGTGGTATAAAATTCTTTACTGCATATCATGCTTATTTTGGCATGGCCATGGGAGATCAGGACAAATCATGGGCACCACACTACAGTTGTAGCAGCTGCAGATCAACTCTGGATGGATGGCTGCGTAGAATCCGAAAGTCAATGCCCTTTGCAATTCCGAGAATATGGAGAGAACCGACGAATCATCATGATGACTGTTATTTCTGCATGGTTGACATTTCAATGTATAAAAAGCCGAAGGATAGGCTGACTCTAGTTTATCCAAGTATACCCTCTTCTATTGGACCAGTTCCACACAGTGATGAATTGCCTGTTCCTAACCCACCTCAATCTGAAGAAGCAGCTGCATATCATTCTGATGTAGACACACCGGATGAACTCTGTAATGACTGATTTCAAGGAACCGAAAGATTCACCTCATTTCACTAACCAACAAGACAAGACATGTTGAAAAAGAAGCATGGATTGCGTTTAGACATGTTTTTCAAAGTTTTTTAGGCAACAATAAGAGTGATAACTACAAAGAGCTAGTGGAAAACTTAATTGTACGTTACGCAGATATGAAATGCAGAATGTCACTAAAGAAGCTTTACCTGCATTCACACTGGAATTTTTTAGACCAAATTTGGGTGATATGAATGAAGAGCATGGAGAACATTTTCATCAGGATATCCATGCAATGGATAAAGATACCAGTGCAGATGGGATGCAACTATGATGGGTGACTACATCTGGTGTTTGATACGTGATGATGACAAACTTCATAAAAGAAAACCACGTTCTACTGTTCACATCTAGTATTTTTTTTTTATTTTGAGAGACTATTACATTAGAACATAATGAACATTTTGTAATATATGTATGTAACGTGATATAACATGACGTTTTGTAACATAACATTTTTGAACTAGTAAATGTTAAATATTGACTAAAGTTGTATCTCATGGAATATGATTAATATTAATTATATGTTTAATTGAATTTTTGGTTTTACGATCAAACGCTTGATGCAATAAAAAAAAACTAATGTCATATTCAGACTCAGCATACTCCAATTAAATAAGAAACATAAAAAAATTTAGATAAACAGAGCAAAAAAATTTTTTTTGTTACATCGTGTTATAGACCTATTTATAAAATATTTACAAATAAAAAAACAACAATGGCACTACTAGTGTCACTGGGTAGAAATTAGTACTATTAGTAGAACGGTAAAGGGCCAAAGCCCCTTATTTTTTTTATTAGTACCGGTATTCATAAATATTTCGTGGACATAACCACTGACTGACAAAAAAACTGGACTATAAACTTACTAGTTTAAATTAATGACTTTATTTTTAATTTCATAAATTGTCCACTTGTTTTGTTTAATCAAAAAATTAGGATAAAGGGGAAAAAATAGAGAAAAAAATGTCATCTTAACTCACTAACCCAAAAAAAAGGTTAATATTTAAATCAGTACATATTACAAAACTAAATAACGAAGAAATGCAATTTTTAAATCAGTTTATTTTATTAAAAGATGTATATAAAATAAATCAAACTTAAGTTACATGTAAAAGCACAAATGTATTCGTGGGCATAGTCTTTTCATGAGTTGCGTCCCCGAAAATTTTAGCCAAGCTTGTGGAGCTGCTAATTTTTGACAGAGCCAAAGTCGAAAAATCTGGCGGCTCCAGCTCCCAATTTTTTTTTTTAAAGCTTTAAAACTCCAAATTTGTTTGATTGTTTGCCTCCTACAATTTGAAATGTTGTCATGTTTTACGAACGCCACAACAGTAACAGCATTTAAATAATGTGTACGCACATCACCACAAGAAATCTTTAATGGGGAATCGTATTGTATTCGTTTTAAATCTTGTTTACCCGCCGAAATTTTTAAAATTGCATATTATTTTGTTAAATATAAAGTTAAAACATTTTTATTTCATAGAATAATTGTATCAATTATAAATTTTTTGCTACGATGAAAATAGAACGCGTCATTTCATATATATTTGACCACCATTTGTAATAAACTAAAAACAAAATGGTCGGTTGCGGTATTTAACAATGTTATTATAAACAGACTAGCTGAAATAGAGTAGATAAATTTATAAGGCTGTGGCTATTCAGACCTGGTCCCAATTAAGTCCAATTGTTATTCGGACCCGTGGCAAATATGCACTTAGCTTAGCTATATATAAACTTTATTAATGTTTTTTTTTAATTCTATGATAATTGTTTGAATTGTATGATTTAATCATTACTCAGTGGCTAGGGTTCCGACTAAACGGATTATATATCATTTTTTTTTTTTGGGTCTGTCCATAGATATCTGTGGGTCCGTCTAAGCCAACATATTCGGAATAAACAATTTCATTCAAATAACAAAAGTTAAAAAACAAAAATAAAATATGTAAGCTGTAGTAGTATCTTTACCCCTAGATACCCTTTAAATAAACGAAAATCGCTTCCATAATACCCACAAAATTGTCTCGTAAAACACTTGACTCACTCGTAAAATCGGGTGTTATTGAGGTGATTTACATTGAGTTTAAAGGTTTTCTTTGGGGGCAGGGGAGATAGATACTGCTTACACATTTTTTTTATTTTTGTTTTTCAACTTTTGTAATTTGAATGAAATTGTTTTGCAGTGATTGCACACATCTTTACTCTTAGTATTGTCTTAGATGGATCCCGAATAAAAATATATGTTATGTACAATTATACGCATTCCGTCAAGACGGAGACGATTTAACGAGTGTTAGAGAGGCGATTTTCGTTAATTTAAAGGTTATCTGGGGGTAAAGATACTGCTTTAGCGAACACATTTTATTTTTATTTTTTAACTTTTGTTATTTTAATGAAATTGTTTAATCTGACTATGTTGGCTTAGACGGACCCATAGATATCTAAGAACGGACCCGAACACAAATAATTGCAATTGTTGTACATGCGCACATCTATGGACAGACCCGAAAAAAAATAATACAGAGTCCGTTTAGTCGGAACCCTAGCCACAATCGGACTTTAATGGGACATGGTCCAAATAACAATTGGAGTTTATTGGGACCCAGGTCCGAATAGCCACTTCGAATCTATAAATAATAAATATAAATGCTGAAGTCTTTAAATAATTTATTTTACTATTTGCTAATTGGATCATTGAAATAACTTGTTATTACTTATGAAAATGGCGACTAGTGAAACCTCGGTCGAAAATAATGAAATGTTTCTGGATGAACTGAAATGGTTTGTTTTTAGTAAAACTGATTGCGTATATTTTTCAAGTTCCTGACGATGGGGGTGAACGTGGCAAAATTAGCATAACTTTTTACCAGCGGCATGTTTGCATGGCACATTTGCAAAAATTTTGTCTCGTGTGATACTCCCTTAATAGGGAGCCGGAGCAGGAAAACAAATTGAAACAGACATACATTAATGGACTGAAGATACAACTTACAAGTCCAGGAAGATCATTGGTCACTGAAAGCTGTTAACTTACTAAAGTGTTTCATTCTTCATATTATTCTTCCACAGTTAATATTGATTACATGCACATAGGCAAGAGCATTTTTATAAACTGCATCTGTGAAATTTTTCTTGAACATAGACACTAGGGTTATGACTTTTTTGTAACCTCATATTTACATGGCAAGAAAAAATGACTTTTAATCAGTGTATTATGACACAAATAACCTTTTCTGAAAATATTTGAAAAACCTTCCCCACCAAACCATAAAACGAATATTATATATTAATATATATAGCACAACACTGTAATGGAAAGTTACATAAGAACAACAAGTGCAATGCATGTAAGCATGAGTATAGAGATGTCCAAAATATGAAATGATAATAAAGGACAGCATAGGAAACATAAATTAAGTTTTATGCTTCATCATTAGTGAGAATAAAACAGTTAATAGTGTCTTTGAAGTCTCACATCGTGGAACAATATCTTGCATTATTTGTATAGCTCTTTCTGCATAGCAGTTACTTCGTTCTATACCAGGTATTGCTTAATCTTCACAGACCCAGTGCCTCAAGAAGCATCTTTCTGCTTCAGTGTATATATGCAATGCAGGTGCTAAAATCTCTTTTCCTATTTTCCAGTCCCTTTGATCTGAAAACCATACTTCAGACCATGCATGTCCACGCTATGAAAGTACACACAAGTTAAAATTTCTTGTTTCTATTTTCCGGAATGCCAGAAGTGCTAGTATTGCACTTGAATTCCAGCGAGCATTACTTAAAGCCGTCAGTCTCTGAAAGTGAATTACTGGAAAGGTTTTATTTCATTCGTAATAGTGAAATACTTGCTTCAAATGATGTAAGAACTTCATGTCGTCTTTCCATCCTTTGTTTTCTCACATGATTTCTGAACTACTATCTTGAGAATCAAGTGACTCTTTAAGTGACTCGTAATTTGCGCGAATTTCAGCAACAAATGGATATGAAATGTTTGGATTAGACGTTTCCCTGCCGAAAACAGAATCCATAGCATGCTTGAGTACTAGGCCTAAAACATGAAGCTGGCAGCCTATGTACTGAGGGATTTGTCCACTGTTCTGTTGACAGTAATTTTGCAGCTTGCGTACCACACCATTTTTGTTGCCAGAATAATTACTCAAATACATGAATAGAGTATGTATTCAGCTAGAACAGCCCTATTCGCTGTAAATATTGTCTCTGCTTTTCCATTTGTCAGAGACAATATGGCTAATTGAATTTCTTTTTCAACGTTTTTCAGTAAAACAACTTGTTTTTCTCCTTCTATTCTTTTTCTGTCAAAATGTATGCACCATTCAAAATTTTTTAAGCTGTTTTTAAACTGCAACTTCAACAATTCTGCTTCTTTATGGGTTGCCTTATACACTCCTGACTGCGAAGGAGCTTCAATATTGGTAGAGTGTTTGCTTAATATTTTTAATACTTTACAAGCTTTATTTGTTGACAAATTTGCTTTCCTACAAAATTAATTACAAGCAGACGATTACAGTTGAATAAAATTGAAATAGAAGAATACTATATTCCCAAATCAACCAAGCAGACTTTCCAAATTCCAAGCAGACCTCTTGTGACAATTACCAAACAAAGATTTGTAAGATTTGACCATTTTTGGTAAAGTTGCAGTAGACGCATAATACATTAAAACAGTGCACTTTAAATTTAAAATAAACTTTTTTTTTATTTATTTTGTTTCAGACATGGAGGTAAAAAATACCCTATACAGTTCCTGGATGTAATTAATGTAATTAAATATTTGTTAAAGCACAATCCATCAAAGAAGTAATTTTATTGAAAAACGCTTCTTATATGTAAACACAAGATGGCGTTAGTGGGGAAGGTTTTTTTGAGTGAAAAATAAATTAATATTATTTTCATATTTTGTTCACAATTGTTCATTAAAAAATGCCATGTAAAATAAGATTCTGAAAAAAAATGTAAAAAGTACTAACCCTAATAGACACTGAAAAAAATCATTTGAATAATTTTCTTAGAATTGAAGTAGGATGAGGGATCCTGAGTTTTCTTTACATTATATTAAATTTAGTGGTGGAAAGATTCATGGGAATTTATGATTTAAAAATTCTGTACTTTTAGCTGTAATCAGAATCGAATCAAAGTTTTTTTTTTACCTAAATTTCAATTCCTGATCATGACAGTGCACATCTGATATCATATTTGTGAAATGTTTGATGTCAAATGAGCACACTACATCCTCTAATTAAGTATAGCATAAAAACACTTATTGATATTCAAATTAAGACATAAAGTAACATCAAAGCTCAGTATGACATAAAATAGTATAAGTTTGCTTCTCCTTTGACATGTGTACTTCAGAGATGTCTCTTGCTTTAAACTAACAACTTCCCCAAGGTTTCTGGTAGTCAGCATTACCTTGTTGAATGCATATCATACATATGGTATTTTGTCATATGACATCATTATATACATGTCTTCCGTATGATGATATATGTTATCTATTAGTGAAATATGTTATGTCATCTGGACCAATTGTGATAAACTAACATCATTATATCCTCTAGTTTAGAATGACTTCAAAAGATTTGTTGATATTACAACAAAAAATGACATCAATGCACATTATCTTCATACCCTTAACCGATGTGGGCAATGGGAACGCATGGACACCTAAAAAGACATATTTTTCCATAGTTGCATATCCTACATGACTGTCTTTAATTCATTCATTAGTAGCCCTGTCCATTCTTTTATATTATTAAACATTCATCACTACTGGCGACGGCCTCCTTCTACAGTTCCTTGAAGAATGTTTTTTGGAAGGCTATCATGCCTTGACATATGACTGAACCATGCCATCAGTGAACAGCATGTCACCAACAGTTAAATATCACTTAGTTATGTAACATGCTCTTGGTTTGAGTTAACCATATCCCCATGTTTTGATCAGTTTTGCATTTCATATGCATGTACATTGACTGTAAAGTATACATGTGGCATTATTATGTGATATCATTTGTATACATGGTGGTATTGGTGTCATATCATTTGTTATTATTGTATTGATGAAATATCACCTGTGCACATAGTGGTTTACCAATATAATCCAACTATATCTTCTGTCAATGGATGTGTATATAAGAGAGCATGGGATGTTTATGTCAGTGAGTCTATCTGTATATCCCGTCAGTAGAAGTGTATATGTATCTCCTCAATAGATTTCTGAATATTTCAATGAGTCTGCTTTCAATAGATGTGTGTATGTGTCAATGAGTTTGTCTGTATCTCCTAATAAAAGTATGTGTCAAAAAGTCGTTCTGTATTTACTGTCAATAAATATGTCAGTTAGTCTGTGTGTTTCTCCTGTCTATATATATATGTGTATCAGTGAGTTTGTCTGTATCTCATGGTAATAGAGTGTACCTGTAAATTGATGAATGTTTGTGTCTGATTCTATGTTTGTATTTCTTGTCAAAAGATGTTTGTGTCAGTAAGTATCTTTGTATTTCCATTCAATAGATGTGTATATGTGTCAGCGAATCTGTCTGTATCTCCTTTCAATAGTTGACTTGATTTTGCAGTTGAATGATGTTCACAGATCTATTGAAAAATCATTATATCATGATTATTCT
>JAGDYQ010000029.1:3367221-3386783 GCA_021962125.1 Bulinus truncatus | reverse complement strand
TTATCATGAAACACATTCCCTGGATACTTTACAATGGGTTTTATCGATTTAAAAAGTACCGATTTATATTTTTGATAATTTTACTACTAATTGTACATTTTCTAAAAGTTCTTGAAAAAATCATTTTTCTAAAACTATTTGTTATTGTAGTTCAATTTTGTATACATTTAATTTTTCTTCTATGTCAGTGTAAAAATTTTCACTTATCTGTTAATAAATGTCAATCAAAAATAAAATGATTTTTTTCTCTTTTTCTCTGTGTGTGTGTGTGTGTAGTGTTGACATGTCAGGTTTAGGAGATGGTGAGGGAAAAAAAAAAGTAATTCTAGTTTTGAATTAGACGCAGGTTTTCAAAATCTTTCACAGCCCAAATAAGGCATGTGCAAGTTTCTAATACAACAAAATAATAAAAAAATACATGCCTTATCTTTTATGAATGAACTAAATATAACATTTTTGACTTTGAAGGACCATTAAAAGGTACATGTATTGTCTTCTTAAAAACAATGATGTACCAGTAAATGAAATAATAGTGACATTTATCTAATCCTTTTTAAAAAATCCCCATAAGCATGATATTCCTCTTTATATTCCTAACTACTTCTATTACAATGTCAAAACAAATACGTGTACATGTGTATTGTTTAAAACAAAAAGTATATTGGAAGACAAAGGGACATAATATTATGGAAGGAACAGACTGAACAATTATTTGTTTTCTCTTTATTGCCTTTGTAAGAGCAAACATATTTAAACAGCCAGAATAGAAATATTTACAGCTTTAAAATAAATGATAATTAGTAATAAGTGGGACAATTAATTATTCAATTACATTTTGACTGCTGAAGTGTGTTTGAGTAAGAGCAAGTTATTTAACATATCTGGTCAAAAAATTATTTCACTGATTCTTCTTAAATAAATGTATGACATAACCTTAAAAAAATTCATTTTATAAATAATTTTTTTAAAGTTGCAAGACTAAATTTTAGAATGAATATCAACTTCATTTCATAGACAGACTTAGAAAGCCAATATTTAATAGTTAAGTTTCTATTTAGATGAGAATATTTTTTTTGAACAATCATACTTTTATTTTTCTCTGGTTTGTGGTTCAACATTGATAAATCTAGAATATTAAATCTGGTATATTAAACACTTTTATACTTTACAGTCATTCTATATTGAGGCAATGAGCAAAAAAAAAACTTTCTTGAACATGATTAAAAAAAATCTAAAATTATATTTTTAAATCCTTCAGTAGAATTGTAAGCTGAATACATGCATTCTATAGCAATCTGTTATCTTAATATACATAGATGAGACTGAAAAGGCATTCAATGTACAAAATACATGCAACCCAAAATGTGAACATGGAATAGGATGACAGACACAAAACAGGAACAATGGTCAAGTATATCGGAATTTTAACTTTAAAATTTTAGTTGAACTATAACACAGATGTAAATAATGATACAAAATTTATAAAGAATTAAGTGAAATAGTATAGGGTATTGCTTTAAGGCCATTCTATAAGAATTCCTGACAAGATGGAAAATTGAAAGACTTACAAAAAAAAACAACTAAGATTTGAAATGTTTAGTGAATACTGCAAAAAAAAAAAAAAAAAAAAAAAAAAAAAAACGTAATATTTGACAGTGTACTCAAAGATTACTATGGTTAACGAAAGAAAGGTTGCTTTTTCAGTGTTGGTAAACTTTTAATAACAGAAAAAACAAAACATATTAAAATATGAAACTTATAAAAAAAAATTCCATAATAATTATTCCATACAATATTCAAAACATTGATAATCACTCGGAACATCTGCATCATTAGTTAGAGTCTATGATTACAAAATGTATAGTGCTAAAAAATATAGGTCATATAATTTTTTTTTTACATAAAGTTTGACCCAATGAAATAACTTTATTACTTCCTCGATAATGTTGTGTTTTTTAAAACTTACTTTCTCAGAATAAGAATTTTTTCATACAGATTCTAACACTTAAGTTTCTTCAAAATTATAATTCTTTTAACTTTATATAAATATATATTTAACAAAATGCATTGAATAAAATCAAATCAAAGCATATGCAGATGTAAACAAATTTTAGACCACAGCCGAAGTAGGACACCTCAAAAGTATTGCTCAGCACTTGATCCAAAGTGCTTAAATTAGTCTGAAATGGCGCAGATGTCCACTCAGTCGAGCCCATTCATATTTAACTCTAACGTATTGAACGGAACCTCTTACAAACAGAAGGAATCCTGAAATGGCAAATATATACATTTATTTTATTATTTAAGAAAAACAAGAACATAAAAATATAAACTGAATGAAAAATTCCACATCATAAAAATTAATCTAGCAATTGAAATAAAAAATAATACATGTAGTACACCTATCTTTCCAAGATGCCTTTCTAAAGGGGCTATTATTTAGATCAATCCAGTGCCTAGAATTTTCCCTTTCTGACTATTACTTATTCTGTCTAACCATTGAATCTATGTAATGTACATTTAAACTTAATTGGTTGAAAATCATTTAAGTACTTTTTCAATTAATAAATTAAAATGTAATTATACAAGTATCAGCTTAATTTTAGATTTACAAAAGTGAAAATATTACTATATTATAATTCAATAACAACAGAAATTTCTTATGATTTCACATTAATTTCATAAAGAAATTAATTCAGACAACGAAAAATCAAAATATGCTTTCACTTTTTTAAGTTCTGGATCCACCAACACGAAACACTTTTGCGCGGAACCTTCCGTGCGGAAGTCTCAACTTAGCGAAACTCTTGTAGATCCACCGGGACGAAGCGGTGAGCACCGAAACAACTCACCGGAAACAAGATTTTTTAATGATTACTTCGCACTTTTTCCTGCTAGTGAAAAAAAAAAGACTTTAAAAAGCAGAAATACTGCATCCCGTTTGCCTTTTTGTTCTTATTACAAATAAATTGTCTAGCTGGAAATGGAAAATTTTTTTTAAAACTTTTTATTCGATCGGTAGCCGTTAATTTTTGTTTTCGTTTTCATGATCAGCCAAACATTTATTTAATAGCATTTATGTTTTCAGACAGCGCTTCAATCGAAAGAAATTTCATTTGTAGAATATGTAGATAGACGATGTATATTTTCCTTTCAGACATTCATATACAAAGACTGTTGCCGGCCAAAACTTTTAGTATTTCATGTTTTTCTGTCAAAATTCACTTTGTTGTTGTTGTTATTAATGAATATACACTAATGTGAATCATTTTTTCTATTCGAATCGACGTTTCTAAGCAGCCATTTTCTTTGTTTATCATGACGGAAAATGTAGCTCTCCGGAAAAAACTCTGCAAGCAGTGAAACTGAAAACTTTTGCTGTTCCGCAGCGGAATTCCTGACCGGTGTACATGTTCTCATTAGAATATCATTGCAGCGAAACAGAGACGGAATTCACAATGCCCTTAGATACCGGAAATTCGTCTTGGTGGATCCATACCTTTAATAGATTACTTTTTATCTGCCTATTGCCTCCACTGCTTAACATATTAGCCCTAAACATTTTAGTGATGTACAATTTTTTTAATACTCTTCTTCATAACTAAAGTGAGAAGCACCCATATCATCCAGAGCAAACACAACAATTTATGGCTACAAATTTGTATATCTTGACCTCTAAACTACTCCATCTTGTTTGGAAGTCAAGACTTAATTCTTTCAGGTGTTTCAGTTAGTTTATACCCAGGGTGGAAAAAAAGCGGCTCCTTGTTGAATTTAGTCATTATTTCAGTAAGCCAGTTTTTTTCTATTTTATTAACTATTGTGTGGCCATTTAAACTATTTTTTACGTAAAGTATACTCCATGGTTCTATAAATGCCAGGAGGGTTGTCCCTAAATCAATAATGACAGATTCTTGTAGAAAAATATGTCAGGAATCGTTTGGTTAAGTCATAGTTTAACCTTTTTATCATGTATATGTCCTAAATAAACTCTAAGTGGGTAGGGATATGTGTTATTTTCTAGAGATTAGAAAAAAACACTATTTCAAACTCTTGCGATATAAATAAAAAATGTAACTTGTACGCAATCGAGTCTGGTATCCTCGGAAAGCTCATTTACGCTCGCTTTCTTTTGCAATCACACATTGACCTAGATAAAACTAAGGAGACAAATTAGCCTGGAACGAGCTGTATCATGCACTATCACGCGATTATCATTGGTTCTCTTGTTGTCAGAAGCGGATTCTTGCGTAATGGATGGTTGTTGCTGGTCATCGGATGATTGTGGAGGTGGGGTTTACAGCCCGCTACACTCGATGCTGATGACAACTTTGTGCCATTGCTGTTAATCAATGTATACTGTTATTAACTATTCATTAATCTCTTTTATCATTTTAATAGTTATTTGAATTTACTTTGTATCTGAAGGTAAGTTTAAGTTACATTCTTTTTCTATTTTCTTTTTATTTCCTTTAGTAGCTTTTAAAACATGACAAAGCAGCTTTGAATAATATTAAACACAATACTTTCATTTTAAATTTAGGTCATGAGATGACACTTTTTTTATACAAAAAAAAGTCACAAAATATTTTTTTTTTCACAATTTTAACATTGTGCTGTTCATATATTGGCCACATGATAGTCTGTACCAAAATTGGTTAATACCCAATTAATAAAAAAAAAGTGTTTTACAAGAGGACCACCTTACAAGCTAAAAAATGCCTGTTTTTGAATTCTTTTAAATTTCTTTAAATATTTGTATGATCTAATGCATCAATTTATACTTTTTACTACATTTTAATAAAATCTTATTTTTGATTAAAAAATTATTTTATTTTTTTAAATGTAAAAGATAGCATTTTACTGTTTTTAAAGATTAATATAAGCTACTCTAAAATCTCCAAAGGTGTAAGATTAATAATGAGCTCACTTAAAATAATTTTGCATTTTCTATTTCCAAATAGTCATTACTAAAAAAATGATAAGCTTCGGAATTATGCAAGAATTTAATTAACTGACTTTAAAACACAGTGTATTGTCATTGATGATAGACGTTTTCTAATTTTCAGAGTTCTAATTAAACCAGATCAAGTAAAAATTAAGTCTTAAGATTTAAGGACAAACTATTTCAATCCCTAGCTTGAATCATTTCATAATGAAATTCAGAACTTGATACATAAATATCTAACAATGTGGAAACTTTCACTATGTATGTTTTGTACAATGAACATTTTTATGTGGAAGAAATGGTGTTATTGTTCAACCAAAAAAAAAAAATGCCCTCAATGTATCCTAGATACTTATAATTCACTGAGAAAAACAGGGTCGACTTATCCACAGGAAACTTTAATATTCCATAGAATTTGGGTAACGACATTGTACACATAACACCGCAGGGCAACGTGTGCAATGGTGGAAACTGGAAACAAAGACTCAACATTCATTTGGTGCAGCGTTTTGCAGCTCTTTATTAAATTTACATTAAATTGTTTCTGTACCCAAAGCATATCTATGTTTCTAATAGCATCTAGACTTCTAATCTAAATTAGACGAAGTGGCACTGGATAGTTCAGTTGGTAGAGTGCGTGCAATGCATTCATGAAGGTTGGAATCTGGTCATCCCATGCTTATTGGTTGGTGCCTCCTAGTGCATGGTGATAAAGTGGGTTAAGAAATGCAAATTTAAATGAAATTACAGTAAAAGTCCAGCAGTAAAATTATGAAATTTAAAGAATATGTTAGTTATCAAGTTTTACCCTTGACTTATGTGCGGGTCACAACAAATTTCATAATTTTTGGCTTAAAAATACTCTCGACGTACCTGCGAGATCGACTTATACAAGAGCATCTACGGTATTAAAATGAATTTGAAATAAGACTATTTTATGTTTTTTTTATTGTTTTTTCTTTAACAGGAGTTTATATTTTAATGGAAATAATTTTTGTCTTTTTACTTTTTTTTTTTAATAAACTTTAGGAAGGCATTCCACTAATTACATATCATAGTCTCCTTCTACACAGGATGTTCTATGAATCTATTGACTATGCCAAGGAAGAATAGGTGTACTTTCATCTCACATTTCAAAATAATTAATTTCCACATTTATCAAATGCTATAAATCTTTTACCACAAAGAACAAGAAGCCACCAGAGCCACGAGTCAGCATCTGCAACATTGTTTCCCCAGTTGTTATGCTGAAAATAATACAATAATATGATTAGATTTAAATATAATTAATAAGGTTGTATACCCCTAAATGAAATAACTCAAATGAACTGAAAGCAGAAATAAATGAATTATTACATAAGGTATTCACAATAGCACACAGATATGTTTGATGTGCAGGTCTAATAAAATATTAAGTTTCTTTAAAATGTTCTAGAAATTCAGTAAATTAAAAAAAAAAAGCACCTTTATATGAATGCATACACAAATTAACGTAAAGAAAAGTGTTCATGGAATTGTATGGAAGAGTTTAAAATAGATAACTTACTACCAAATATTCTAAGGGACACAGATAACTTAATTCTTTGTGTTCATTTTTGTATTCATTACTTCCCTTCATATTGTATACAAATTTATCTAAAAAGATCAATATTTAGGGAAATTCACCAGGTTGCCTAAAAATTAGAATGTGAAAACCCTGATGATTTTAAATGAAAATAAATAGCAATGCTCAAAAGAAATAACCATCCCAAGTTTCAAGTTTTTTTGGTTCAACAACTTGGATTCATTTTATTATATTATTGTTTTAGACTAATCTAAACAAATGAGAAAATCTGGATAATCTGAAAATATGCAATAAATGAAATGCCACAGACAGATTAAAAAATATCGACCAATTTTCTATGATATGAAAAGTGCTATATTCAAGTTTCTAGCTATTGACAATTTTGATAAGCTAATCCATGTCAACATTGGGACCTCTATGTAAAAAGTAATACACCATTCAATATCAATAATAACCTTTTTTTTTCTTCACATATGGGAAAAAATGTATACATTAGTAAACAAAAAAGAAATTTTATCTAAACTTTAAAAAAAAAAGCAGATTTAATGAGTATAACTATATTCTGTGGTTTAGCTTCAACTTTTACAAGTATTTTGTAGTTAATTTTTATGACTAAACAACCACCACAAGATTTTACATTTTTAGCTCAAGTATATTTTTTATTTATTTATTTAATAGGTTTCACCCTTTCAATGCCATTGACGACTTTAGCTGCTCATAGACTATGCTGCTAGAACGACCTCAAATTTTTTTAGACGCAAATTTGCTAACTCTGGCTTTTGATGCTTTCAATCATTTATACTAAAACAATGTTAGATGCAATGATGTGTACGAGTTACTGCGTGATTGTTTTGTGAAGATTATTTGTTATTTATGGGTATTTGTTTTGTCCCGGTTGTGGCTGTTAACTTAATGAATCAAGACTTGTAAAACTACCAAACCCGTAATTTCCTGGCCATTCACAAAACACTCTACCTAAACAGCATAAGTGCAATAACTATAATTATGGGTGAAAGCAGGTAACAATATACACTTTAAAAAATCAAATCACACAAGTAATATAAAAAGTGAAAATTGAGAAAAAATAAACTGCAAAAAAAATAATCTATAACATGGAAAAAGTCAACATTGAAGTCTAATAATAAAAAACAAGCAATTTAAGTCTTTTCCGTTTCGGACAAAGGACATTTTAGAGCATTTTCGTGTACGCAGTGGCTACGGTTACGCCGGATGAAATCCATATTTTTTTTTCCGGGTTACAGCCATAGATATTGCTCCATGCGTATGGGTTTTGATAAATAGAGAGGGAAGTAATCATGTTGAATAACTGTTACAAAAATAAATAATGATTACGCCCCTTTGATTAGCTTTTATTATTTATATTTAAAATATAAGCGAAAACAGTACCTAAGAAACTCTTATATTCGGCCCTGAAAGGTCAGATCGCGAAATGGACTTTTGATGTACACTTGGCAGGCCAAGACCTACAAAATGATATATACATCATGGGTCTAGGACTTATGGTTGCTGAGATATAGGGCGCTCCTTTGTTAATATAGCTTATATAGTAAAAAATGGTACTTAATACAGCCCCTTTTTCGGCCCTCAGCGGTCCTATCGCGAAATGAACTTTTGATGTATACATGGCAGGCCAAGACCTACAAAATGATATATACATCATGGATCTAGGACTTATGGTTGCTAAGATCTAGGGTGCTCCTTTGTTAATATAGCTTATATAGTAAAAAAACAGTACTTTATAAGCCCCCTTTTACGGCTCTCAGAGGTCAGATCGCGAAATGGACTTTTGATGCACACATGGCAGGCCAAGACCTACAAAATGATATATACATCATGGGTCTAGGACTTATGGTTGTTGAGATCTGGGGTGATGACGGACAGACAGACAAAACGGGGAAAAAAAATGCTCTAAAAACCACTAAAAAAACAACACAACCACTGCTAAAATAAACTGGGTACATTAAAAAAGACCAACACCCAAAATGTTGGTGTCTTGAGGTCACCTGAGGTGGAAAAAATATCTCAGCACAGGTAGAAAGTTTTATATTTTTTATTACACCATGCATGATTTAGAATATTTACCATCGAAAGGGTTGAAGCTTGTTAATTAAGAAGAATTTCTCAAATAGTAGGAAGCATGCTTGCGGAGCCGCCATTTTTTTTCAGCTCAGCTCTGGCTCCCAAAAATTTGAAGGCTCCGGCTCGGCTCCCTATTAAGGGAGTATCACACAAGACAAAATTTGTGCAATTGTGTCACGCAAACATGCTGCTGGTGAAAAGTTATGCAAATTTTGCCGCATTCACCCCCGATTGTCAGGAACTTGTCGGTTTCAGTTCATCCAGAAAAATATCATTATTTTCGACTGAGGTTTCACTAGTCGCCATTTTCATAAGTAATAAAAAGTTATTTCAATGATCCAATTAGCAAATAGTAAAATGATAAATTATTCAAAATATTTTAAAGACTTCAGTATTTATATTTATTATTTATAAATTCGAAGTGACTATATGGACTCGGGTCCCAATAAACTCAGATTGTTTGATTGTTATTCGGACCCGTGGCAAATATGCACTTAGCTTAGCTATATATAAACTTTATTATTGTTTTTTTTGTTTATTTTATGATAATTGTTTAAATTTTATAATTTAATCGTTACTCAATGGCTAGAGTTCCGACTAAACGGACTCTGTATTATTTTTTCGGGTTCCGTCTATTGATGTGCGCATGCACAACAATCGCAATTATTTGTGTTACAATCGCAATTATTTGTGTTCGTGTCCGTCCATAGATATCTATGGGTTTGTCTTAACCAACATAGTCGGATTAAACAATTTAATTCAAATAACAAACATAAAAAGTTGTGTTCGATAAGATATCTTTACCCCCAGAAACCCTTTAAATTAACGAAAATTGTCGTTAAATCGTCTCCGTCTTGGCGGAATGTGTGTAATCGTAAATAATATATATATTTATATTCGGGATCCATCTAAGACAATACTAAGAGTAAAGATGTGTGCAAGCACGGCAAAAAAATTTCATTCAAATTACAAAAGGTAAAAAAAAATAATGTTGTACTTAAGCAGTATCTATCCCCCCCACGCTCTCCAAAGAAAACCTTTAAACCCAATTTAACGGTTCTCAAAAACACCTGATTTTACGAGCGAGTCAAGTGTTTTACTAGACAATTTTGTGGGTATTATGGAGGCGATTTTCATTAATTTAAAGGGAATCTGGGCTAAAGATACTGCTTTAGCAGACATATTTTATTTCTGTTTTTTAACTTTTAGTTATTTGAATGAAATTGTTTATTCCGAATATGTAGGCTTAGACGGACCCTTAGATATCTATGGACGGACCCAAAAACAAACAAATGTGATTGCCTTAAATTTATCTACTCTATTTCAGCTAGTCTGTTTATAATAAAATTGTAAAATACAGAAACAGACCATTTTGTTTTTAGTCTATTACAAATGGCGGTCAAATAATATACGAAATGACGCGTTCTATTTGTCGTTGTATCAAAAATTTACTTTTAAATGATTGATACAATTATTCTCTGAAATAAAAATGTTTTAACTTTATATTTAACAAAATGATATGCAATTTAAAAATTTTTGGCGGGTAAACAAGATTTAAAACGAACCCCATTAAAGCTTTCTTGTGGTGATGTGTGTGCACGCTATCATTTAACCCTTTCGATGTTAGCTCTCTAAATTTGCTGTCTTTCCCAGTGCTAAGCTCCAAAATACAAAACTCTCTACCTGTGCTGAGTTATTTTTCCGACCTCAGGTGACCCCAGGACACCAACGGTGTTGGTCATTTTTAGTGTACCCAGAATATTTTATCAAAATTGGTCTTGTTCTTTTTTTTATACTTTTGCTTTGACTTTTTATTGTAGGTTCAACATTTGTCATTTTGTTTTTGTTGTTGTTGTTTTCACAATTTATAATAAATCTTTTTTTTTATAATTTACCGCTTTTCATAATACTTGTCTGACATCATTTTTTTAGCGTGTATTGTCACTTGCCCACGCCCGACGTTACTGTAATTGCACTTAAGCCGTTTAGGTTGAGTGTGATGGGAGTGGCCAGCAAATAATGGGGTTGGGTAGTATCACTGTGTGTATAATTATGAACGTTTCAGGGTGTTTGGGAGGAGCGATGCTAACACGTAGAAGAGATAGATAGATAGATAATAAAATAGAGAGAGAAAGAGAGAGTGAATTTAGAGAGATAATCATAGTCATGCTATATAAACCATGTTAAACAAATAATTTATGATTTTGATGTTTTTTTCTGTATTGACATTTTTTTAATAAAATAACTTAGCAGCCGCAACTGGGACAAAACAAATACCCCTAAATAACAAATGATCTTCACGCAGTAAGCCATACACATCATTTGCATAACATTGTTGTAAATTATAATGAGTGTAATTTTGTATGCTATGTGATTATTTTTATTGTCATTCCATGATTCAAGTCATTAAAAAATAATAAGTAAAGGTAAAATGTTATTTTATTTTGAGAAAAAATAATAAGCATATAAACTTCATTTCAATGCAGTTTAAAAGATAACCTAAATTATTATTCCTAGCATCTTACGCTCATGTTATTAGATGGACCGATACAATAAATTTTCCTCAATTTTTATTTTCTTTTGTGGAGATTGTCAGCCGTGTTACCACTATGTCATTGTAAAACTAGCAATAAATCTGACTTTTAGCTTATAGTCACAAATTAAGCCAAACTGTGTAGCGTTTTCCATTCATAAATAATTTTTTAGTCCGTCTAAACATACCACGCATTTCTCCTTTAGATGGAACGATTAACGGAGATTAGCTGTTGTGGAGTCAATAGCATCAAAAGGGTTAAATGCTGTTACTGTTGTGGCATTCGTAAATCATGACAACATTTCAAATTGTAGGAGGCAAACAATCAAACAAATTTGGAATTTTAAAGCTAAAAAAATTCTGCTGTAAAAAAAACATTTGGGAGCCGGAGCCGCCAGATTTTTTCGGCTCCGACTCCAGCAAAAATTAGCGGCTCCACGGCTCTGCCTTGGCCCCGCAAGCTTGGTAGGAAGTTAGCTTAATTTAAACAACTCAAATAGATAGGTAAAATAAAATGTACTTACTTTGACAATCACAACCCATTTCACAATGCTGAGGCCTAAACCTGAAAGTGCTCCACATCTGCCAGCAACAGTGTTTGACAGACATAATGAGAGAAGAAAGCCAAGCCAGTTGAAAAGAAAAGCAACTGTAACAAAATGAATATAAAATATTTTTTTAGAAAAAAAATTCATTAAATTTGTAGGTTATTATAACCTGTAAATTTAGCAAAATTAGTTCAGCTTTTAATCTTTTTTTAGTAGTTTAGTTTTAGTTAGAGCAGGAGATCATGATTTATAGAGTTCTCTTCTATCCAGGAGAGGTAATTTCTGGCATGCCCATTAGTTAGTTAAGTGTACTGTACATTATATTTCAACCTTTAATATATATATTCTCATTTCTTTTTATGCCACTTTTTTGTTAACTTATTTATTTTCAACCAAGTGCATGTACATCTTATTTCTCTTTTAATTTTGATATTACCCTGGACTGTCACATAAGATTGATGCAATGATGAAAAAAAAAATATAATTATTGAGATAACATAAGATAAAATTAACATTACATGTGTCTCAGATGGTCTTATTTCAATAGACTGTTGAACTATCACCCTTCCTTTTTTGTTCCTGTTTCTTATACAAATTGTTTCTGTCACATTAGTATTCCTACTTTTGCCTAAAGTTACAATGCTAGGTCCCTTCAGTAGAAACTTAAAAACAACTTTTTTTAATATGATTTTTTGAGTTACATATTATAATTATTTTTTTTAGCATATTGTATAAATTGATCGGACATGGTTTATTCTACATAACGAGGCAGTGTAAAGATTTGGCTTCAGTAAAATAATTGTTTTTAATAAAAGTAGGTAGTACTATTAAAAAATTATTTGTTTAGTGCATTTAATGTTTCTGTCATTTGGATTTGTGGTCTTTAAAATTATTCATCACAAAAGCTGAATTTTATATTAACATTAGTTATAAGTTCTTACAGAGACAGTTTGTATATTACTTTTAAAATTTTATAAAATGTGAAATGGATGTTTGTCATACAAGAAATGTAAACTGATGTGTTCTAAATTATTACCATATTGGATTTAAAGGTGGATAAAAAAACTACAAAATACCACCATGATAATAGGAGATACAAAATTTAGTTTAAAAAATAAATAAATAAGGTAAATGAAATAACGTGTGAAAAATTATTTTTTTTAACCCCAAAATGCATAAGACATGTCTTTTTAGTTTTTACAAGCTTTAAAATTCTCACTTAAAAATGTGCAGATGAACATTCCGTCCGTGCCAATAGCTACTTCAGAGATGCTGTCATTTCCGGTCAACTGAAAAAAATTATAGGTGCATGTATCTCTTATCTTAATGTAGACTAATGTAAATAGGATATATAGAATGAATGAAAGGGAAAACAGGTGCCAATGTAGTGTATAGAAAAATAAGACCTAGAAACGTACGAATTCAGTCTTAGAAAAGCTGAGACCCATGTTAGTGAGAATTAAGGAAAGTAACCATTTATTGGGATGAGTAGACAGGAGTGGTGCTGCAGGTCTAAGCATTAAAGAGCTTGTAGAAACCAAGGAAAGAAAGATGTAGGTATATAGTTACAAAATGTATGCATATACAGTCAAACTCATCTGTTTTTTCACAATTTCTAATTTCACATTCATTTACCCAAGTGCCTTTATTAAAACTGTACAGTCACACAAAAAAGTTGTGGAGCTATGGTACAATGTATTAATAAAAAAATAATGCTACTGTTCTATTCTTTAGACTTACTTAACACTGTCAGTCTGGTAGCACATTTGATTGCAGTGTAAAGAAAAACGTTATATTGAATAATAAAATGCAAATATTTTGCCAAGTGGAAAAAAGGCCAGCCAACATGAAAGGAAGTGTCAAAATGAGGCCATAATTATTAGAAATTCTCTTAATAATAAATTTCTCAAATATTTTTTATTCTCAATAGTAATTTACTTTAATATTGATATTAAGAATAGTTCTTGGAAAAAATTGAAAGTTTTCAATATATGTAATGGTTTTTTACATTTCTCCATTATTTATTAAAATGCTAAAATGAATGGTATTTACATTGGCACAATCATATCTTGTATCAAATCCACTTCATTTGGGGGGGGGGGGGGTGTCAAACCATACATAAATGATTGTGAACGAAGAAAAAACCCTAAAAAAAACTGAATAAAAATGTTTTTTAATAAATAACTACCCTTCCTCCTTCACATTCTGTCAAAGATGTAACACCTGATGCTGCAGGTGTAACTTCTTGTTCTAGTTTTGTTCTTTCAGCTTCCTCATAAGTAGGCAATGTTGTAGCATCTATATAATTGGGCAACTTTGCTGGACCATAAGCTGGTATGTCTAGATAACCATTTTAAAAAAGGAACCAGAAATATATTCTCAACTAAGAACATAAATCATAATGACAACAGACTATTAACATTTAAAAAAAAAATTAAACTTCACTATATTATTACTCTTTTTTTATCAAAAACCATTGGATCTTAATCAGTGATTTAAAAAAAGCTTCTTAAAATAGAAAAATAAAATGACTTAACAAAAGTGTTATCAGCAATACAATTTGACCTACATTTCTAAAATTTATCTCCAGGATTATTTGAATGGAGAAACAAAAAAATTGAATAACATCAAAATTAATGTCTAATTAAGTGTTATCAGCAATACAATTTGACCTACATTTCTAAAATTTATCTCCAGTGTTATGTGAATGGAGAAACAAAAAAAATTGAATAACATCAGAATTAATGTTGAATAAAATTTACTTTAAAGAGAACATAAAATTACCTCCATGTTGCTCTAAAACTGCATTTTCAGTATATCCTGGCGGTGGAATAACCATTGCCATACACACAGGTTCAGCAGGAACATTCTGCTCTTCAGATGGTAACTGAAGTAAAGGATGATTTCTATTACTAACAAAACTTCACTTACATAATTGAATTATAGAAAAGGAAGGAAACATAATGTTATTATATATTTTTTTATAATTTAGAAAAAGTGCTGATTTTTTTAAAATAAAGCAATACAACCTATTCAACAAAATAAATAATTTATTACAGTTTCTGTTTTTTTAAGCTAGTTTATTTTTATATACAACCTAAATGCAACCAACATTCAGTTTATGATAAAAAATGTTTAGTTAAAAAAAAATAGCATAAAGTGTATGGGTAATACTTTAAATTTTTATGTGAAATTTGGTGAAAAGTTCCACAAGTCCAACAAGCTTTAAAAGGGTACCTGGCTTCAGTAAAAGTGGCTGGTGCTAACAGAAAATAATGAATTTACATTTCCTCTGCCTCAATGGCCCACAAAGGCTAAGGGAACTTTTTTTTTTACTTCAAATATTGGTGTGTTGTTTAAAGAACAATTATTGGTAATTTGATGTGAAAAAATGCATTCCCAAATTATGTAGTTGGAAGTGCATGACCTGGTCTAAGAGATATACCATGACCTGGTCTAGGAGATATATCATGACCTGGTCTACAAGATATACCATGACCTGGTCTAGGAGATATATCATGACCTAATCTAGGAGATATACCATGACCTGGTCTAGGAGATATATCATGACCTGGTCTTGGAGATATATCATGACCTGGTCTAGGAGATATACCATGACCTGGTCTAGGAGATATACCATGATCTGTGGGGGAAAATCATTGGGATCTCCAAGAAAATAAAACCAATTTTCGTGATAGTGGTGGTACTGTGGTCAATGAGGATGTGATCTGTACACACAACATTCCACTCAGTAACACTCAAGCTCACTGTTACAGCCTGCCATTTCTGGGAGAATGGTTAGGCACGCTACACCCTCCCCCTATGTCCATGTGGCAGAAACAACCATTGCCTTGCCATTTTAGCCGATCCACAATTCAAACACCCTGCTGGTCTGGCCAGACTGGGCAAGTTCTGAAAACATTTAAAGCTAAGAACATTTAAAGCTGATCAGATAAACAATGTATGTAATAACCCCAAATTATTATTACACATGTTCTTTAAAAATATTTAAAATACTTATCATTATTAAACAACTAAATAAACAAATTTACAAGCTTTCAAGAAATGTATATTTTTTGTCTATTTTTATCTGAAAAAAAAAGTCAAAGTATGTTTTAAATTATTTTGTATTAAATGTAATTCTTGGAAAAAAAAATCTTCATGGTGAAATGAACATTATTTTTCTATCTATGAAAGAATCAAAGTTATAAATCTGATTTTTTAAAAACCCCCATTTTCAAGTGAAAATTGTATTCGGAGGATATCATAATATCCTATAAGTACATAAAGAAAAAAATAAAGAGCATTCAATGTCCTTTACAACAATGTAGAAATTATTAAAATTGATGAAGATTTGATTGGGTTATAGCTGTTTAAAAAAGTGTATTAAATTGTAAAATTATCAACTACATTCTACAAAGTAAAATAAATTGATCTTTATATCAAAATTTTGGAAATTAAATGATCTTTCTAATTATATGTATATCATTGATAAACAGGATGATAAAAATATATAAACTCAATACAATTTTTACCTTCCAATTGGTTATACAACTTTAATATTGTACAATTTATAGGCTTAAAAACAACCTTTTCAAATGTAGAGGTAAAAATAAATGCCTACAGTGCAAATAAATGGAGCTTATATGTGTATGTGGTTAAGTAATAGAACAAATTTGACATGATTTATCTTTTAAATTATTGTGGAGTTGGCAACTGCTGTTTTGGGTTAACAAAATATGTCATTTCTATACATGCCTGAAAGTATTTTCTTTTATGTAGAGCCAAGATTCTCAACTGGTGGTTTGCGTACCCTAAGGTATTAAAAAAAAGTAAAGTTCCCTTAACCCTAACGGGCCATCGGGGCAGATGAAGTGTAGAAATCATCTGTTTCTATAACCTCTGCATATGAAGGGGTTATGTGGTTAGCACAACGCTCAGCCGCCTTTACTCTACACCGCACGACCACCCGTCCCTCACCCTAAGGCATACCAGCGATATATGATTTTCGTTTAAAACAACCAATAGTTTGAACTTACTTTGAGGGGAACTGGCGGACATAACTTCAACCCTTTGAAGTACAGTCGAAAAAAAAAAAAAGGTTGAGAAACGCGGATTTAGAAAAGAGAGTAATCTTTCTTGTTAGAAAATGCATTTACCACTTCTTTTTTTTTAATTTTTTTTCCTCAATACTATGATTTGGAACAGTTTTCATCAGTAGCTATATCTACCATATTTAAAAAAAAAATGATCTTGGGATTTTTTTTATTTGGGGGAGGGGAGGGGTACTAGCAGCATGAATAATAATGTCTAATGACATGCGATGTGTGTTAATAACAATCCGCCCACTAGTAATGACTAGTGCCTGTAGTGGCACTGTCTATATAAAAATTAAATTGAATAATAAAAAGGCACTTGTTACGGGACCGACCGTTCGGTTTCTGTATTTTTTACCCAGGTACCAGCCGTAGATAATATTGCTCCACACCCTAACCCTATCCCTAAGCCTAACCCTAACCCTAATCCTGAAAAAAAAAAAAAAATTTATATATGTCATGTTCCTTATACCCTAATATAATGGTCACGGTCGGTCCCGTAACAAGTGCGTAATAAAAATTCCTTTAGATCAAGATCGAATTGCAATTAATAATGAGAGATACTTAACTTGTGGGTGGAGTGTTGTTAGCAATCACCAAATATTAGGTTTATAAAATTAAATCAATACACTGACTACTAAGACATATATCAACATCATGACAGCAAAGGGGTTATTTATTTACTTAGTGACCTGGTCCTGGAAACTAATAAAACTGCAACTTATTATTATTAATATTTACTCACAAAATCAAGAAAGAAAATCGGGAAGAGGTACATTCATCACAGAAATTATTTTTAAAATTACATGACATACCACTTCATATCTAACATTAGATCTTGCCATTATAAATCAAATGTGTTTAAGATTTCCGTGTCTGCTGATGTATTTATTTTAAGTGTATACAAATAACAAAATGGCGAGTACGGAAAGTATTGCCAGATTTCTATTACCTAACTAATCAAAATATTTCGGGAAAGAAGCCAAAATAAAAAAGAACCGCCAAAGTACGGAGCATTAGCATTCAGCCAAAACTGTCCGGTAAGCGTTTCTCATTAGGGCTCGTCCAATCATTGAAATCTAACTTGCTTAATATAACGAGTTTTAACAAAAACTGGAGAAACCCTCCAACCCTCAAATATTATATTAAAGTATCCTGCTCTTCAAGGCGTTTTGCTTGAACAGTATAGACTATTCGATTCACAATTTATTTTTCTCACTTTATTTTCTCTTAATTATTATTTTTACGCCCCCTCTGCCTACATGACATGGTATTGTGTAGCTACCACAACAGCTTTATTGGCGGAGCATAATGCGTGTCTGCCATGCCTATAAATCGGCGGGATGAGTGTTCCCGCAAAATATGCCTGCACGGCAAACAAAAAGGTAAAAGGGTTTAGGACTTGTCCAGACTGGCCAGACCATCGGGATGTGTACTGCTAATTGGCCAGAATTGCGAGCCAAGGGTTTTTTCTGCACCCAAAGGGAGGGTGTAGTATGCTTACTCATCTGTCATAAATGGTCGGCTGCACAAGGGTATGGAGAGGTGCTTTGTGCCGACAGCATTCGTCAACACCGCCAGCCGCGAGTAACAGAGTCCCGGTTATACGTTATTGGCCACGGCCCTGCCATAGTCCCAATATTTTTCCCTGGCCTGGAGACAAAATTGATCTCTCCCCCAAACAGATCATGGTATTTGTCCCCTGGGCAAGGTAATGCACTAACAACTTTATAATTTGGGAATTAATTTCGTTTTTTCTTTGCGCGGCCACTGCTAGAATGACAGGGTGTGAAGTCTCCAGGCAAGTCACATGCGCCAGTGAACCCTCATAGGGGAGGCAACCCGAACACTTGTAAGGTCCCCAATCGTAGTAGGTTTTGAAATTTGCCTTTGTTTATTTATTTTGTTGCAAATTTTGAAGCTAAAGTGGCCACAGTTGTCAAATATTTTTAGGAACCATAATCTTTAAGATGGTCCAAGCTAATAAACCTTGACTTTAATATATATATATATATATATATATATATATATATATATATATATATATATGTGTGGTGTGTGTGTGTGTATATATATATATATATATATATATATATATATATATTGGTTTATTTATAATGTTGGTTTTAATATTAAAGACATGAAAATTGGCAAACGTTTACCCCGATTTCAGGTTTTACGAGCTTCTCTCCATCATAGCTAACTTACTATAAATATGATCGGTACGGGGAACCAAATATCACATTACTTACTACATATTATTACATTCCATTCCTTCATCCATAGGAATTGTCATCTTTTGCTACAGTCATGCCTAAGAGAGAGGGAGGGAGGGAAAGAGGGAGAGTGGGAGCGAGAAGAGGGGGAGGGTGGGAGGGAGGGAGAGAGAGAGAGGGGGGAAGGAGGGGATAGGGAGGGAGGGAAAGAGAGAGGGAGGGGGAAAGAGAGAGAGAGAGAGAGAGAGAGAGAGAGAGAGAGAGAGAGAGAGAGAGAGAGGAACTGCCAAAAATGTTGTGTATCACATTGCTTTAAGATAAATGTACCCTTTTATTGCATGCAAATAAACCCTTTTTTTACGCGTCTTATTTTAAATCTTAATTAAACGTCAAATTACGCTTCTTAAATAAACAGAAAACCTTATTTTAAACCCGGGCAAAGCCGGGTACGTGCAACTAGTTTTAAAATATGCCACAAGAACTCTCAATAATGCGATTACTGTAAAATGTAAATTAATTATAATTTCTTTCAAATATTAAATTTAAGAAATAAATCG
>JAGDYQ010000029.1:3342496-3366721 GCA_021962125.1 Bulinus truncatus | reverse complement strand
GAATCAGGCCCGTAGCGTGCGGGGGGCCAGAGAGACGCCCCCCCCCTGCGATTTGTCTGCCCCCTCTGCTTATTTATTCTACTTAGTAAAATGTATTACCTAACCCCTCTGCTATTGCCTGGCCCCTGCTGTAGAATGCCTGGCCCCTGCTGTAAAATTTTCACGCTACGGGGCTGGACAGAATGGACGACTGACAGGCATAAAGACCGACAGACACAAGAATAGACAGCAGACGAACGGACGGAATTACAGACATCTGGAGAGACAGACGGACAGACAACAGCTGGAGACAGACAACAGCTGGAGACGGACGGGCGAATGACAGCTGGAGACAAACGGACACAGATAGACATATATTTATAGTTAGATACATAACAGCATAAGATTACAGTGACTCAACCACATTCGAAACCTTCGCGACAAGAAAACCTCCCACACCATTTTGGGAACCGCGCCTGAAGAATCCCACTGTCAATTTAGATCAATGTAGGCGACAGATTTTCAGTGCGATCCCAAAAAAACACATCTCCGAACTCGGGAATTCCTGGATCGACGTATTGACCGGACATAAATGACCACATGTTGCTGATACAAAAATAACTTTAGGAAACTGGAGTTACTATGTAAGAAAGATATTGTCACAAATGAACAAACCAATAACTTGATTGAATTTCCAAATTCTGTTTCGTTAAAAAAAATGCGAGCTGTTTAAAATGTGTAGTTTTGGTGATAATATTATTTAAATTTACCTTTGTTTTAAAAATGTATTTGGTTTATTTTATTACAAGTAATCAGTTAGTCGTTCAACCGAATGAATTGTTCGCAGCAAAGCAGAGCAATATTTTAAAAATATTTGAGGAATTGAAATGAATAGCCAGTTGAGACGTGATTGGATAAATTATGTGCCGGAGGATGGCTTGATATATGTATGAGTTCAGAATTCATAACGTATAAAGTACACATTAGTACAACTTGCTCAAGGGGGGGGGTCTGGAGGTTTGCCAGCTGGATTCATGCGATCTACGCCTCCGAGGCTGAATTGTAAATGACGCCATCCACTTGTGACGATCTAAGATTGTTTTATGGGACACCGGGTCCCGAAAAACACACCTGCTGGATCGTTGCGCAGCCAGAGGGTACGAACGAGGCTGTTAGTAACGTAAGAAGATGAACTGTGATGATTGGATCAGCAGTTTAAGCTAAGTTGGGCTATTTTCCACGTGCCCCCACATAACCGGACACCACAGAAGATCTGAAGTCTCCAGCAATACAAGTGCAACGGCGCAGAGAAATGAAAAACAGATCCGAACCCGCAGCCCTTCAGCTCGCAAGTTGGAATCACAACCGAAATGAATTGTCTGTCACTAACACCAACTGATCAGATTATGTGCGTCCAGACTGTATTATTATTTGTTTTCATCACAACAGTTGATAGTGATGTTAGCCGTTAAAGATCTTCATTTGGGTGTAGCATAGCTTGTAGATCAAATGTAAATTATGAGAGAATTATTGATCTAACGGTGGTCCCTTCATTCCACGGAGAGAGGACCATTAGTCTAATTGTAACCCATTCATATCAGTGTATTAATTGTTTTGTTTGTTTGTTGTTGTTTTTTTAAAGAAAAGAAAAGAAAAACAAAAAAAAACTTTCAAGGACTTCGACATTTAAGAAAAATATATTTCTTTAGTACTGGGTAGGATTACATACTAAACTCTGACCCAGAATCAATAAATGTCAGACAGGTGTGCTAGTGACTGATTTTTAGGGCCCAATTAGACGTTAGTACAGGGTTCGTATGTCATGAGCTCTAGTCATGAAACCGATATTATATATATAAGCTTTTTCAGAAGAGCGATGCGTAAAGGGGGGTGAGGGGTAGACAAAGAGATTTGATAGTGACAGAAGTGAAGATATTTTTAGAACGGGAAGGTGTGGGGGAGGGGGGTATAATAAAGGTGTGAAACAAAAAAATTATATATTATTTTTTAACAAAACTAATTGAAGGTGTGGCTTGGGGGTATTGTTGTCTCAACTCAGTGTGGTCGAGTGTTGGAGACTAAGTCAGAATACATTGAACTTAAACAGAATACATTGAACTTAAACAGAATACATTGAATTTAAACAGAATACATTGAACTTAAACAGAATACATTGAATTTAAACAGAATACATTGAACTTAAACAGAAACCGGGTAGGGAACTTTCTTTTTTTTTTAAATCTTGAAATGGGGAATGGAAAGAAATAAATTTAAATTAGAAATATAAGGCATCGGCATTGGGGAGTTGGGGTGACACAATAGACAGGGACCAATGAATGGGTTCACTATGAGCCATTTATAATTTAAGTCAGAGGTGAAGACAAATAAATAGGTCACCTATAAGCCCTCTATACGCCCAGTCGGAGTGGAGCTCCAAGTCATATTTCAATTACGCAGTCATGTTGAACGCCCACCCTGAAAATCTGGAAGGAGAGGGTGGGGTGGGGGGGGGTTTCGACGGCTCGTTTACCTACTACCAAAGTGGTGCCTCCATTTTAGATTCGCCTACGGAGGGGGTGAGGTAAATATGCACCAAGGCCATATTCTTTTAGTAATGGAAAGGTTTTTGGTAGACATTCAAGAGAGGACAACCGTGAGAGACCAACGAACGCCAAAAAATACAATAGGCCGGTTAAACTACCTGCCACTGTCAATGACGGAGACGACACACGGAGAAAGCACGTGACAAACCAATGCTTGTGTAAATACAAACCAATGCTTGTGTAAATACAAACCAATGCTTGTGTAAATACAAACCAAATGCTTGTGTAAATACGAACAGCCACAACCTAAGGTATGCGTAGTAGAGCCATTGTCTAAATACAAATATATATTTTCAGAACCATGGCCTGGAATTCGCTTCACTTGATAATATCAACAGAATTTATTTTCTTCATGTACATATGGGTTTGCGGTTAGTGTTAATGTTAGCGCATTAAAAATAAAAAGTCTGGTGTGATTTTAAGAACAAGACAACCCCCCTCCCCCAGCATCGCTTACGTCCCATGGTGCAAGTGACGATAGTGTAGACAGCGCGACAGTCCACATGAAGATCCAGGGTTCGAACCCTGGCTGAAAAAAAATAATTATGTAAATATATGCACATGAAATGTGCCACGCCATTAGTCTTAACTAATGGGTCACTTAAGGGCCAGAAGTTCATAATTGTCTGGTCAGTTCTGTAAGTGCCCATGTTTAAATTATTGGAGACTAAAATGACCAAAGAAGAACCGCGGGAAAAAGATTTACACAATGGGATCTCTGTATATATATATATAGGCTACGAACAGTAGTTCTCAGAGCGTGATCGAGAGCTTATTTGAACCTATTGTAACTTTTATTGTCTGTATCTTTTTTTGTTTAATTTCCTTACAGGTGGGACGCGAAATCTTGACAGGTTTATTTAGTGGGTCTCAAATCGCAAGAAGTTCGAAAACTACTGAGGAGGAGGGGTGTAACAAACCCATATATTAAAACATAGAACTAACACAACTTATCTCAAAAGAGTTTTGAGAAAATATTCAGGGACAAAGCGTGACATGTATACTTTATTCATTATTAAATCTATGTGTACAAACACACACATTTATACAAACACACACATTTATAAAAAAACACACATGTATACAAACACACACATTTATACAAACACACACTTTTATACAAACACACACATTTATACAAACACACACATTTATACAAACACACACATTTATACAAACACACACATGTATACAAACACACACATTATACAAACACACAAATTTGTACAAACACACACATTTATACAAACACACACATTTGTACAAACACACACATTTGTACAAACACACACATTTATACAAACACACATATTTATACCAACAACTTTGTTTGACGTATAATTTGTGATTTATGAGTTCAATCGGTTAATAAACGACACAGTTTTACCAAACAGTTAAGTGTGATGTAATCGACGATTGTATCAATTATAAATGATCAAGACGATTGTATCAATTATAAATGATCAAGACGACCAATGTCCAATAGTTCCTAATTATTAATCATATGTTCAGCCAGTAATCAAACCCAGTCTTTTCACGTCTTCTCTCATTCAGCGTTTGTACACAATCTCGCCCACCACCTCCACCCCTAACCCGGTCATTCTACGCATGCACTGCCCACCCCCAGTCAAGTTATCCATGCTCTGATTACCCAGGATCACATATTTCAAGTAGGTCATCCTCACAACAGATCGTCCGTAAACAGCAGATATCGCCTGCATTCAAGCAAGCCCTTATATTGTTGTTAAATGAAACGTTACGGAAGACATTCACATTCTGTAAGCTGTGCTATGCACCTTTGATACCATTTCTGCTTCTGGATGTTTTAGGATTTTTCTTTCTGTTTAATACTGGATTTTCTATCCTTCAAATACTGGATGTTTCTTTCTGTTTAATATTTGATTTTCTATCCTTCAAATACTGGATGTTTCTTTCTGTTTAATATTTGATTTTCTATCCTTCAAATACTGGATGTTTTTTTCTGGCTAATACTGGGTGTTTCTATCTGTTTAATACCGGATGTTTCTACCTATTTAGTACAGTTCGATCATCGGTGCGAGTCAAGGGAATTTGTCAGGTCATGGTTGATGTTCCTTCCTTGTCTCTCGTAGTGCCTCATTGATCTTTGCACCATCTGCTATGGGTGGGGATGAAAGAAAGGCACCGCAAAAAACAGCCACCATAGTGGTTTACAGTATCTTAGACATAAACATCCCATCCTTACAGGGACTACACAGACACAGATCTGTTTAGTATGTTTAATAATGTTTGTTTATTACTGTTTAATACTGGACATTTTTTTAGTATGTATGGAATGACGCCATTGTAACGACCATTATCAAAACTACCGATATCATTACCAGAAAAGTTAAAATAGTTCCGACTTCGGATTCCCGATTTCTTGTTTTCACCGGTTTTATTCCGAAATACTGCTACTGCCTGTGTAAGTTGAAAACGAGTTGACGGAGTTGGTACGACTTTTATAAAAATGAAGGCGGTATTAAGGCGAGGCGGCATGTGAGGTTAAAAAATAAAATAATTAATTACAAGATGAATGAAATGTTACATGTTGTTATTACCTGAACTTTGGAAAGAAGGCATCAGGTTTGATTATTTATTTATATTTTGTATAAATACTGTCATTCTCAGGCAAGGATACATACACACCACATCCATCCGATTCAGCGAGACCCTAAGTAGAGATGAGACGATGTGTCTCCTAAAACAGGTACCGTAATATCGGGGGGGGGGGGGACCAATCCTATCGGTCTCACACCATGAGCGCCACCTGGGGGCGTATAAATATTTTGTGTTGTACATTCAGCGTGGGTGTGCGACATACATACACACCAGAGATGTGCGGATCTTGAAATTTAGCGTCCGCGTCCGTCCAAGGATTTCTATCAATGATCCGCGTCCACGTCCGCGTCCGCAGAATCTTACAACATTGGTCCGCAGTCAGTCCGCTCGTCCGCATTGCTGAAATTTAGCTGTTTAAATGACTTGAAATTTTTTATGGTAAGAAGATCCGCTCAGTCCGCGAGTCCGCAACTTAACCATACGAAGCGTCCGCTGTCAGTCCGCAAAGTCGGAAAAGTCTGCGGATCTGCGTCCGCATGCGGACGCGTCCGCTGTCCGCTCATCTCTGATACACACACACAGTACACCGTTTTAAGGATTTGAAATTGCGATCATTCAGAAAGTCAGTCGTACACATTTTCACAACTACTCGTGTACGCAAACAGATACAATCCTATTGCACACAAATAAAAATAATAAAAAGTTTTCATTTATTACAGTTATCATTTCTGAAGAATTTTTCTTTTTCGATATTAAGGGAAGCAATCAACCGACAATTATTTTTTTTTAAACTGTAAGAGCAGGAAACAATTTACTTGGAGGGAGGAGGGGTTCGGTCTTATGGTACAAACGTGTGAACGGGGTGGGGTGGGGTGGGGGGAGGGCGATAGTTTTAAAAGTTGTGTTTTTTTTTTTCCACAAGATCCAGAAGATATAATACAAGTTCCCCATCGTCGCCACCAGATAACGGTCCGCCAGACATTGCTACAACGTGGTGTCCCTGTCCCAGCTCTGACTTGACACTAGACTTGACACAGTGACATCATCCAACAGGCGCTATGGTCCCCCCCCTCCCCCACCCCCCACCCCGGGTCCATAGTTTTAATTGAGCCTCACGAGGTTAATGGAAGAATTATTTTTGTATTTATAATTTTGGAGCCCCCACCCCCACCCCCACCCCCCTTTCCCCACCCTCTCCAACATTGCGTCCTTTCCTTCCCCTTCTTCACCAAAATGTTGAGGATGCCACTAGTAATGCAAGTACTGAATTTGGGGTTGGTGGTGGTGGTGGGTGGGAGAGAGGGGGGGGGGAAGGGGCTTGGGACCTCCACTGAAGTAGTGTCTACTTGATCACCGGGCCCCCTCCACCCCCCCACCCCCCAGAGGACTTGTTGCACGACACATTGTTGTAAATACATGACGTTTGTTTGTTTGTTTGATTGTTGTTGTTTTGTTTTTTTTTTTGGGGGGGGGGGGTCAGTCTCGTGGCATTGAAAATAACAACAAGTGTCAATGGCCTGACCTAGTTTCCATTCTGTTTACTTCAAGTGGTTCAACTCTCGACTTAAAGTTGTTTTGTTTTATATTTTTTTATTAAAGTTGATGTTTTCTGAAACTCAAACTCCATATTTAGACGGGGGAAGGCATCAAACGACAATCATCAGAAGACGCTCCATTTTTTTTTTTTCAACTTTCTGTACTTGCCGCGGGTTTGTGATGATCCGGCGTTCCGATCTGCTAGTCACCAGTGTTTTCCTTATCAAGGTGTATCAGGTTCGGCAAACCATTAAATTATAATCAGATTTTGAAAAAAAAAAAAGAAAAATAATAAGTTACAGCCCCTTAGCCTTCGGAGGTCGGAACACCTGGACTACTTCCCACATATGGAGATGTTTTGTTACCTGCAAGGAATGTTTTTTGCAAACAGGAAAACAAGGAAATCACCAAAGAGAGCCCCCCCCCATTCGCAAAAAGGGATGTGAATTAATTCATATTACATCTGATGACAGAGGGCACCCCCAGGATTACATTTTATCTAGGACCCCCGTATATATATGGAAGTCTTTGCCTTAGGGGCCCCAAAGACCTCAAAACGGCTCTGCGTAACCCAGTTCAACTTTGATGTCCCTGTAATGAAAGAAGCCTTATAATACGATACCCTGACATCACCTTCCGATTTCTATCACATACAAAACATACACACAAAACATACACAAACACAAAACATACACAAACACAAAACATACACACAAACACTAAACATACACACAAACACGCACAGAGACACGTGCACACAGAAACATATGAACACACACACACACACACAGGCTTTACAACAACATATTTTTAAAATACCAAAAATCAAAACCTCAAAAAAACATAATTAAAAAAAAAACTTAGAAAAAACTCGGTAACGAAGGCATCGTGCGATTTGTCAAAGGCAGGAGATGCGAGTTTGACATTTTCCAGCGGGAGGTGGTAGCGCGTTCGGTTACAAAGCCTGACATACTTGTTATCCAAACCTGAGGACAGAGCGAGAGGCTTTACCGTATCAACAAGCGGGCGTCACGTAGCTGAATGGAAAGGTGGGAAGGGGATTGTGCAGGGGGGTAAAATGGAAAGAAAATACAAAGTGGAAACAGGAGGTGGGGTGAGGGGGGGGGGATGATATTCAATAAGTGCAAAAAGGCTGCAAACTTTTAATAGATCAAATTATAAATATATTTAAAAAAATAATACAAATAAAAGATGAACTAAATACGTGGACAAATTAGTCACATGATATTTACTTTAAAAAATATATATTTCTGGATCTTAATTAGTTGTGTGTATTTAATTCTTTCGTTTGTTAATATTTTACTGGTCAGCACGCATGCAGCAAGGAACGACTTGGCAGATTCATGTGACAACTGTTTGAAATGTGGAGCAGATGCGAGTTAAATAGGACAACGGGTTCGCCAAAACTCAACGTAATACCGCTAACAAGCAAAAGTAATTACGGAAACAATGCCAATACCTGGATTTCGTCATTGCTGTTGTTGTTGTTGGTTTTTAAATGGTATTTCTGGGGGGGGGGGGAGGGGGGGGGGAGGATAGTCCCAGCCTGCACCACAATGGGAGGCAAAAATATCACAAGGGCAATAACCCAGCTGAAAAAAAAAAGAAAGATTATTTTTAAAAAATAATTAAAGCTGGTGTTAATATTTATCGCGTTAAGCCACGTCGTACCGTATGGCGGTGACCTCAATGACAATGGGTGTCGGAATTACGTGCACGGTTTGAGGGGGAGAGGGGGGGGGAGACAAGGCGGAGCTTGCTGGTGCTAAATCGGTCTGAATACGCCGTTAATCTGTAGGATTGTTGTTGTTGTTGTAATATGGACTAAGTTGTTATGGTAAGTTATATCGCGACACAAGGGGGGGGGGGTTAATGCTGACCCGGAATATTTAAAACAATTAAGCGGGTTTAGAAAGCTGACAGAGCGAAGTGAAGAAGCCACACACAAAAAAAAGTTATGATCAAAATAAGATATAGACAAAGAAAAAAACAAATATGGACAAAAACCGGAATACTGACATACCATTTATGGGTAAAGGCTGTTTGAGATAACATTAGCTATGTCTGTGAAGTCCCTGTAAGGATGAGATGAAATCTCTTAGATCCTCCTGTAAACCACTAATGGGACGGTTTTTATGGTGCCCTCTTTCATCCCCACCATAGACGATGGTGCAATGGCCATGGAGGCACCACGGGAGATATAGCGGGAACTTAAGCCATGACCTGAAATATCCATTGTTCCTCACGGGAGATCGGAACCTGGGACGCTCAAGTCGACAGTCGAGCGCTTTACCACGCGACCATTCGTCCGTCCCCTCAACATTAGCCAAAGGCAGTTAAGGACAAAATCAACACCTGACACACTTATATATAAGTCAGTAAGTAGGGCATAGTGACGTCCAGCCGTTTTTTTTTAAACCCACTGTCTCCAAAATGGACTACTTTGTGCATGTGCTTTGTTTGGTGATGGGGTGGGGGGTGGGGTTGAGGAGTCACATACTTGGTGAATTCTCTTCCATTATTAATCTAATACTGTTGATCTTTGTGTTTTTTTTTTTTATTTTCCTCATGAAGGATCATCCAAAAAAAATACAAATAGTAATTAGGAACTAATTTTAATCACTAGGAAAATTAGGTCACGGGGTCAAGTTGACATTTAAAGGCTGTGAAAGCCGTTGTCATGACATGGCAGAAATGTTAGGTCCGTGCGACAGGTAGACTTTTTTGTTTGTTTGTTTGTTTGTAGATGAGGAACTGTGAAAACTGCATCTGTCATAGGAGGGAAGGGGGGGGTGGGGGTGGAGGGGAAGCGAAAATATCTGTATGCACTCGCTGGACATCACGTTACACAGACACGTGATCCGCTCGTTTGACGGTTTGCGACCGTAAACTTGCGTCCATCTCGACTCGTCGGGTGAGTTGCAACGGTTCAAACGCGCTCGTCAACCAATCGGTTTCATTAACAGATATAGTCTGCCGCGTTAACTACAGATTAAATTGGGTTGGGTTGGGGTGGGGGGGGGGGGGGAGGGAGGTATCACAAAGTAAATTAAATAAAACCAAATTTCAAAGAAGACGGAATCAAGAGTAAAAAAAAAAAGTCAGGACCAGGGCCGGTTTAAGGTTACTGGGGGCCCTAAGGTTTATTAACAAAAAAAAAGGCCTAAATTTAAAAAAAGGACAAATCGTATCAATTACGTGAGAGGGCGTTTAGCTATATAGCCTGATAACGAGGGCCGATTCAAGGCCTAAGGATATAGTCTTATTTGCCTAACTGTTAATCAGGCCCTGGTGAGGGCTGACCGTGCAATTATACCAGGGGGCCGTTCTTCTGTATTTCGGGCCCTAGGCAGAGTATTCCAGAAATGTTTAGATGCGCTATAGGGACCCTCTAAGCATCAAATTTGAAAATTGGATAATACTTGAAAGGTCTCTCTTTTTTTTTTCTTGCACAGTGGCGGGCGCAGGCGGAAGTATTTCTTTAATTCTCATTTTGTTTATCGAATCGAAGTTGTATTGCATTTTGTTTTTGACTTAATTCAGAATTTAATATAAAAAAAAAGTTATCAAGTTTATTTTTGATAAATTTATAAATTTTGTAATCAATTAGAATATAAATAATATAATAGAACTTAATAAAAGTAAGATGCATAAATGGAAAACTACGTATGAAGCGGGCCGAAAATACAAAACATCATGGGGACAACAGTATCCATGGGTTAAAAAGGCAGTAGATGGCACCGATAATGCTGATGAAACATTTGATTTTGTAAAAATTTGATTTTTAATGCATTATTTTTTTAAATAAAATAAATTTAAAGCATTTTTTATTATTGGGATTTTTTTTTCTTTATGAAAAACTTTTATTCTTGTTAATTTTATTATGAAAAAGTTTAAAGTGAACAGATTTTTTGCGTCTGTTTAAATTTGGCTTTTTGGAATTCAATTTGGCTTTGAAGTGGTGCCCATTTGGCATTTATGTGCATTTTAAATCTGGCAACCCTGATCAGTACGGCCATGGAGAGAATACGACGCGTTATATTGATACATCCACTGTCATTCATTCAGGTATAGGTGACAGAAATAAGGAGAATCCGAGTCCCCAACACTGATTAATTCGATGAATCTTCACATATTGGGGGAGGAGGAAAAAAAATTGGGGGGGGGGGGTAGAATCGACCCACAAAGGTAACCCCCCCCCACACTCCCTCCACCCTATATTAATTTTATGTAGAGCTGCTGTTCGATTAAAAAAATTGATCGAAATTAACGCATGATTAAAAATTTTAATCGCAAATTAACGCACTTTTTAATCGACACAATATAATACAATTGTTTGTGTTCAAACTAATATGTCATAATATCATAGCATAAAATTGGTATAATAAACAAGTCAGATTAATTTACGAAAGAGGTATAATTAATTGTAACAGATTTATTAAGCATTAGCACATATGTCTGTTGAGTTAGTTATTGGGACCAATTTTTTACATGTATCCATCACGTCAAGTTATGCGAGTTTTTTTTTAAATCAACAACCATGCCAAACAAGTGTTTTTCTTGTACCATAGGTTCCGAGATAATGACGTATTTCAACCTCTCTCCCCTCTATCCCTGTCGTATTTTGCTACACTTTGCCCTCCCCCCCCCCCACGTATGTCTTATTTACCCAACCCTCCACTACCGTACCTACCCCTTCACTTCCCATCCCAAAACAAATTACACACGTCATTTCTATCTCATATGTGCCTTTTCCTTCATAAAATAATAGTATAGCCAGAAAGTACTTGCTCAGTCATTATTAACGCGTTTTTTTTATTCCCACCTTTCCCATCCTGTTAGATTTTTGACACACTTAGCAGCTTCTCTCCCCACAAAGATGACGTTACTTATAGCTTACCCAACCACCGTACCCCCTCTGTCCCATTTTTCCAAATCATGGCACCTGTCAATCAAACTAGGAGCACGCTACTGCAGATGTTGACTAATGGTATCATTGAGGGTCATAATTAGAATTAAGAAATGACACTCCTATTGTTTCAAGGCCATGTGGCTGCTATGATTTTATGACAACGTGACAGTTTCTGTGTTCGGGGTATTTTTTTTTTTTAATCTTGTCTGATCTGGTTATGGTTATAGAATTGGGTTAATTACTGATTACTGCAATGACAACATTTGGCTAAAATTTAACGCATTTTGATGTTTGCGTTAAAAATGTAGTCGCATATTTTTAACGCATTAATTACGCTTTAATTGTAGTTAAAAAAACAGCCCTATATAAAATATTAAATTTAGCTCCGTGTCACAATAATTCCGAAAAATACAACCACTGTCTCGTGTGAAGTCTAGGCCTTGATTGACAGGTGTCATGTATATGAAACTATTAAAGCGATAAAAAAATTTGCGCAAAAAATGATGATACAAAATTTCTAGAATCTCGTTATTTTGATCTAATTATAACCTGGCTCATGATACACTTATTTTTTTTTTTACATTCAAGTTGACTTCAACAATACACTACAGTATATAATGTAAACTAGTGAATGAAATTTTTCTCTTTTTACATCGACCGGGAATAGAGCAAGAAGTTTACTTGTCGTAGGGCTATAAAACAAATACATCTTCATTTATATTACAAGTGGGGATTTTGTCGACATACCTGGGGGTGAGTGTGTGTGTGCGGATTGCGACAGGGTGGGGTGGTAGATCTACTTAATAAGTGAACAAGCCTATAAACTTCAAATTTGTTGAGTGAAATACTGTTATCGATTTCTTGAACATTCAGTATTTTGTTCAAATTAACGCATTTAGGTGTTGCGTTAAAAATTTTAATCGCAAAAGTTTTTTGACGCGTTAATCGTAAATTAACGCAGTTTAATCAGCAGCCCTAATTTTATGTAGTCCGAATAATTGACCTGATTCTTCAAAAAATAAAAATTTTGTATACAAAAAGAAAACAAAAATCAGAAATTTAAGTGAAACAAATTTTAATAAAGAAAGGAAGATATTTTTTATTTTTGTTTTGTTTTCGAATAAATTATTCATACAATGAAATAGAGACGCAATAAAATAACGTGTTTTATCTCCAGGCATTAATATTTTGTGGACCAAATTATTGTTTTTTTTTTTTTATTGAACCAATAAAACCAGGCCTCCGTGTGTATCTGTGATATAGGGCCACAGGATACACCGTTGGGTGAGGTTGGAGGGGCAATGGGGGGTGATAGAGGTGGGAGGGGGTGTACGTTGCATTTTGTAAACATATCAATTCTCTAGAGTGGAGTACTAAGGGGGAGTAATAAATGTTAGACAAGGGCTTGGTACTCTAAAGTTGCATCCAATATTTTCATTGCATTGTCGAGTTGACGTTCATTCAGCTCCAACTTCCCAACAATAGATAGTGGCAATACACTTTGACCAGGGCCGGCCTTACGAAATGCGGGGCCCAATTTAACGGATGCTTGCGAGGCCCCCTCTTCTAATTTATATTTTTACAATAAAAAAAACTATTACTATTAACGCTCGGTGTAAATTGCTGGGCCCCTGCCAGGCGCGGGGCCCAATTAGGAGCAATCGGTCAAATCGGCCTAAGGCGGGCCCCGACTTTGACAACACATGTCCAGTATAGAACGTACAAAGGTCATGGAATTGACGAAGGACAGTTAGACGACCTAACAATGGAATTTAAAACGAGATGTTACTGTTGACAAAAACAAATGGATGTATGAAAGTTCCAAGTTTATAACAAGCTTTACTTTTAAACTAAAACACACACAAACAATTAAACACGCAAACACAAACATCTAAACACGCAAACACAAAAATCTAAACACGCAAACACAAAAATCTAAACACGCAAATACAAATATAAACAAACACATACAACTTAACACAACAAACACAAAAAAAAAACTAATCGAACACCCGAATAAAATAAAAGTTGTTTTAAGTTAAATTTTAGTTAATTTTTTATGCCATCTTAACAAAAAATATGCTTTAACTTAATACTTAACTTTATATTGAAACTACAGATCTAAATCAATGTTATTTATATTTTCTAATCCTAGAGTTCTTCTTTAACCGGATGAGATATAATCACTGGGTACGATACCCCGATACGATACATCGATACGATACCCCAGTATAGGGACTGTAGGCGATCCGTTACTTTCATGTCTACGTAATGATGATATATCTATTGATCCTGCATATCACACTCCTACACATACCCACAAATACACACACATATATACACATACGTACATATATATACACATACAAACATACGTGCATGCATACACGTGCAAACATACGTACAAACATACACATACAAACATGCGTACATGCTTACGCACACATAAATGAAGCCATAGGCGCCATGGAACATTACGGAGGGGGGGGGAGGCTCAAACCCCTGAGCCTCACCACGCCTGTCGGGCTCACAGCCCTCACTTTTCACGGACTCATATGTGTCTCTTTGCAACGAACATGTTAGAAAGTACAGTGCTATTTATCTCGAGACCGAAATCAGCTGTGTCCTTGTTTCGGAGTATTTCGGACGTTGTGTCCTTGGTTCGGACACGTGAAGCAAAAAGAACTAGGACTCAGATTAAAGGCCAGTCCGCCAAGAAACCACACAAAAGGTTTCAAGACAACAAGAAATGACCTTCACCTGTAATCAATCTATCACTGTTATCGCTTTGTTGTCAAAACCTCTGGAATGGTGTTCCAACGTATCAGATTTTTTTTTCGTTACGAAAAAAAATAAAAACGTCAAATAAAAAAAGCTTAATTTACTTGTGGGAAGGGAAGGGGGGGGGGGTTGAAATGTCAAGATACGTGCTAATAGTCAAGCCGCGGTTCTGTTTTGATTCCTCCAATACATTAGCTTCAATGGAGTACTTTGTCTATGTTGAAGTGTTGAAATATCATGAGGAATGCATTGCTAAGCCCAGCGTTTATTTGCATGATTCCTGTATGTTTAGGCCTATATTTAAAATATATATCTATAAACCAATCTCCATAATTTTATCTGAAATGTATGGATAAGTCATGCTAGAAATCCTTAAAACTTGAGCTATAAGAGACTAGAGCTCTTGGTCAGTGCCTGTCCTAAACGGTGCTTAATTAACTTCGGCGCCCATGTCAAAGATAAGCATAAAAATGTTAATATGTAAAAAAAAAAACCGTAATGACGCCTCGAATAAGCTGCACCCCGGGCGATGGCCCGAATCAGCTTGAAATGAGTCGAAGTTTTCAAGACGTATCCATTCTTTACATATAAATTGAGTTTTCTTTAGATTTGTCTCAAATCACGGCCTAAAACATCAAACGACTTGGAGAGAACTGTCACCCAACTGTCCCCGTCATTAATTCAAGGGATCAACACCCATAGCTCAGTGTCGGACATCGGTGGAAATGTAGTATATTTACAAATTTGAATGGGCATAAATCGCCATCAGACACCAGTCCGACCAACGCGAAGGTGCTATTTTTAAACCAGATTCTTATCTTCATTATCTCGCGCGTCCCAGTTGTGGATCGAGACAAACCGAACTAACATCGACAACGCAATGACAGAGAAATAGCTCCAGGGGCTTAGAAATGGGTCATGCTCTGTCACTCTGATCAGGCAACATTTCAAATTCCTTGTTCACAAGGAGGCCCCATGTAAGACCCTTGTAATGCGGAAATGTTGATCTCTTGATCCAGCATTGAAATCTAAACATCTCATCCCAGGATGGACTTTATTCATTGCTAAATATAACATACTGTTAAATGCTCTAAGTAAATTTATATTCATACCATCACAGGCGTGGGTTACAAAAAAAAAAAAACACAGCATTCAATAATTTAATTACAATCAACAATCAATGGCCACTATCCTTCTGCCGGCTTCATCATAGCAACTCTAGATCTTAGTCACACAGTCACCGCAGCGGATCTCAACCTATAAGGTTGCCAAAGTATGTTCGCGGGCACCCCTAATCGGAAGTTCGCGAGTCAAATTACTTATTTTCATACTTTTTTTCTAATGCGATACTCGGTTGTGTGGTTTGATGGCGAGTCCCGCACCAAGCTGCTGACCTACTTCAAACCCTTGGTTTGTTGTGAACGAAAATTAGATGTCGTTGCGTACCCGTGCATAATCTTTTACCGTATCCTTTGGGGTACGCGTATCAACAGTTGAGAACATCGGGCATAGTGTTTAGTTGTTTTGTGTTTTTTTTTGTTTGTTTTAACGTATAGACAGCCCCGTGGCCAAGGGGGGGGGGGGCACTGGGGGGCCGTGCCCCCCGCTAGGTGTAGAGTGCCCCCCCAGCTTAAAAAAAGAAGAAAAGAGGAACAAATAAAGAAAAAGTAAAGATGCCTCCCCCTTGCTGAGTATCGGTGCCCCCCTGCTGACTTTGACCTAGCTACGGGCCTGCGTATAGGCTTCATGCATTGACTGGTGCAGTTCATCTTATGGGCTTACTAGATAAAATGTTAGATTTTAGTTGCTGTTTTCAATTGAACGGTGGAAGTTTTTATGATTAAATTCAAAGAAAGAGGGAAGGTGTGTGGGGGGAGGGGTCTGGCAGGAGTAAAAGACAGAATGTCACGCAAATATTCAGACTCAGACAAACATAGACATTGACTAAGGAAAAGAAGAGAAATTATCAGCCGGGTGGTTGAATGGTTGGAAAGAGGGGAAGGAAAGAATTGATGAATGTGGGTCGTGTTACGGTTCGGCTGTTGTTACCTAGTTCATGTAACATGTAACCAATAGCTGAGACAGTCTTGGGGGTGCCCTTTCTGCAGCACGCGCAGTACTTAAGTCACGGAACTGAATTTTGCTGGCCGTGGGATGGGGGTGTGGGGGCTGGATTAGCTGGGGATTTGAACCAGTGTCGCGCACAGCTTCCAGACCGCGCAAACAGCGTTATATAATAAAAACAGACAGAAACTGAAGCCTGGTATAAGAGCTTTCTTTTTTCCAAACGAGGCTAACATGGACTGGCGAGTGTGTGGTACAAGCTCAATACAAATCAGCCAATCGATTTGTTAATGAACATTTGATGAAGGCGTGAAGCGACGAGTGGTGATAAAGAGAATAAAGTGGATCAGAAAAGTACTCACAAAAATGAACAACCTCTGTTGACCTATGAACACACGTCCTCTAACTAATCCAATGCTTATGGTTGCTCTTCCGTGTCTTTTTTTTCCGCTTATTGGTATTAACTATTTCCGAGTACAATTAACGGTAAAATAAAAGCGCCCTTTACCGCTGTAATTTCTGATGGTTACATAAAATGTGGTCTGTCCGAGCAGCATTATCAGGCTTCTTAGTTATGGGATATGAACGAAGTTCATTACAAACTGAATGACTATCTAATTGAATTGCATATTTCATTGAAAAGTCTTAATCTGAATAATTAACCGACTAACTGTTCGATTGAATTGCTGATAGACTAGCAAGAGAAATGGATGACTTGGGATCTGAATAATTCACCGACTAAATGTTTGATTGACTCGTTGATAGTCTATCAAGAGAATTAAATGGTTCATTAATCGATAGACTATTGTCACACAGTTTGTTCTTGTATAGCGTATGGCTGCATAATAGTATGAATGGTCAGCTAAGGTTAGGATAACTGGATCGTGGAGCGACTGGCTAATTGGCTGTTTGTGTGACTGGACTTGTAGCTGGACAGGTGTGTGTGAGTGATGTCCCCTGCAAGGATGAGATGAAATCCCGTGGCTCCTATAAACCACTAATGGGGCCACCGGAGCAACGGCCGCCATGGAGGCACCACGGGAGATATAGCTGGAGGCTTAAGCCATGACCGACCTGAAATAGCCATCGGTCTTCACCAGGGACTCTCAGGTTGACAGTCGATCGCTTTACCGCACGTCCACCCGTGGCCGTTGAACACAGGTAGAACCAGGTGTCTAAGGACAGTCAGTGTAAATACCTCGTTAGATGAGGCCGTGAGTGTTATTGTGCATTGGACCACATGGGTAGAAGTTACTGAGTGAGAACTACATATGAACTTCTGGTGTTTATTGAAAGTTCTTCATCCTTGTGATATTTTTAGAGCATTTTCGAAAATGCTCTATTGTCCCCATTTTGTCTGTCCGTCATCACCCTAGATCTCAACAACCATAACTCCTAGACCCATGATGTATATATCATTTTGTAGGTCTTGGCCTGCCAAGAAATGACTTTTTCCATTTCGCGATCTGACCTCTGAGGGCCGTAAAAGGGGGCTTATAAAGTACCGTTTTTTACTATATAAGCTATATTAACAAAGGAGCGCCCTAGATCTCAGCAACCATAAGTCCTAGACCCATGATGCCAAGTGTACATCAAAAGTTCATTTCGCGATAGGACCTCTGAGGGCCGGGCTTCAGGGCTCCTAAGGGGCTTATATATTATATATATGGCCCCATTCTACATCTTTTACGTTCAATAACCCATTCATTTGGTGCGAAATACTGCAGCACGTAGTTTCACCAAGATTTATTAAGAAACTCATCAAATGAAATAGTAAGCTTGTGTTCTGAATTTAATTGAAAGTATCAGAGCTATGCAACAATTGACGGAGTTTTCGGACGATTAAATGACTACAATTTCGAATGTTTTCAATTATGAGTCCTATTTCAGTAACCACAACCCACTTGTAGTTAGATTTAAGAGAAAATAATTTTTTTTTCAAATATGAAGAAACGTCTTTATAATATTTTTTTTACAGATATATGCATTACAAAATTGAATTTATAAACATTTCCAAAATTTACAAATATTTACTGAAAGATAACAAACGTACTGATACATAACATGAAAATGCGCTAACACGTCCTGTGTCCAGAATGGAACAGGCTTAATTGCTTGTTTTGTAATTGTCAAGTAACAAGTGCGATATTGGTTTAAACTGATAAATTATTGAATACTTGAATTCACTATTCCTGCGCAGTAAACTATAATATGATAACTATATTTTTTTTTTTTAAAAAAAGCGATTACTGATTTACTGACCGAATGACTGGATTCGACTGAAGGGCTGACTAGTTGAATGACTGGGTGATTGTATGACAAGAATGACAGATGGAAGGACTCATTGATTGACGGGATTCACCAACTTGTAAGCTGGCTGATTAGCCTACTAAATGATTTATCTTAAAACTGATTCAATGACTAAAGAACCATATTAGCCGCTGTAGTACCCCCCACACATTCAAAGACTAAAGAACCATATTAGCCGCTATAGTACCCCCCACACATTCAATGACTAAAGAACCATATTAGCCGCTGTAGTACCCACACACACACACACACACACACACACACAAACACACAATCCCCTATGTCAGTGGTCGGCAAAGTGCGGCTCCGGAGCCGCATGTGGCTCTTTGGCTCCTTAAGTGCGGCTCTGGCATTTAGTTTTACTTAGTATACAACTTATTTAGTGTAATAAAAAGTTTACTAAACAAGCAGAGTTGGCTCCCAATTTTTTTTTACTTGTTGTAATGTTCATATTTGGCTCTTTGGCTGATAAGTTTTCCGACCACTGACCTATGTGACCCATTTCTAATGTTTCTGTGCCAGGGACTGGATTATGTAAAACGCACGCCCTGTTTTACTAATTGCGCTCAAGTTTATGGTTGATTTCACTCTAATCCAGTGTTTAGGATATTTCCTTCCACTAAAAAAAAATATAATCCTAAGCCCCTCCTCCCCCCCCCTTACGGGAGGCCCCAATATCATGTGATCACCAGCCAACCGGGTTGTGTAAACAAAACAAGTGTTAAAGCTGGAGGGGGGGGTGTTAATTGTTGGGATAACACGAGAGAAGAGAGATAGAGAGCTTGTGTGGAGCGAACACCGAGAGCGTAAAATTATAAACTCACTGGTTGTAGTTGTTTTTTTAATCACAGGGAGGGGCGGGGTGGTTTGCTCAATCTTTACAGGGCGACAACTTTTATGTCTGTGTGTTTTCGTTGTGTGTGTTTTCAGATCCCACGGAGGAGGAGGGGGGGAGGGACTGAAAAACGCGTGACCTATGCCCGGGTTAATTACCGAAAGCCTCTTCAGGGTGTTTATTTACGCTGAGAGGGACGAAAGGGAGGGAGGGGAGAGAGAGATTATCAATAACAACAGCCGTGAGGTGAGGTATGGATTATTTACAACCTTTTGATGAGCTGATGTTTGTTTTCATGATTATCAACTGAAGTCATGATGATGCCCCCCCCGGAGGTGGGATGGGGGGGGGAGTTTTTGAGGGCGTAGTAGAGAGCAGGGTCGGGAGCAACGGAAAAGGAGACTACCGGGGGAAAAGGGGGCATATTGTAATGAGTTGTGTTAAATCAACGGCTCTCAAAGAGTGTGAAGCGAGCTAATTAACTCGGGTCATTAAAAGCTATAAACAACTTCTCAACACAGGATACAAAGGCCCGAGACTTAATTTTATCTAATCTTTCATCCATCCAGACTTCCGCGAAAACGGAACAGATTTTTCTCAACACAGGATACGAAGGCCGAGACTTAATTTTATCTAATCTTTCATCCATCCAGACTTCCGCAAAAACGGAACAGATTTTTCTCAACACAGGATACGAAGGCCGAGACTTAATTTTATCTAATCTTTCATCCATCCAGACATCCGCGAAAACGGAACAGATTTGTCCGTGGGTCACACGTAAATCGCATAAGCTTGAGAGCCACTTGATTAGATCACGCATGCATGATGTCAATGTGTGAGCCGCTCTACCGTTGTTTTCATATCATTAAAAAAAAAGTTTCTTGTAAGAGCCGCGGGTCACATTTAATGTATCACAATATAGTGCACAAATCGAATTCAATAATAGGAATGAACCTGCTCATTGGGAGCCGGACATACTCAACGAAGAGCCGCGAACACTCAAATAACAACTGTTTTGGTTATATTCTGGTTGTCCTCTCAAATAACAACTGCTTTGGTTATATTCTGGTTGTCCTAACAAATCACAACTGCTTTGTGTATATTCTGGTTTTCCTATCAAATAACAACTGCTTTGGTTATATTAGTATGAAAGAGTAATTGAGTTATTACTCCAGAGCAGTGGATATTAAACTTCGACACTAGCTGTAAAAAAAAGTATTTGTTTTTGCGATCCACTATGAAAACTGTTTTTAGTGTGAGTACCTGAAAGAATGAGATGAGATCTCTCAGGTCTTAAAAACCACTAACCAGTACCGAACGGGTACAAGGGAAGCTTGGCATCTTTGGGGGCCCCTGTATTTTGACATTCGACACCATGACATGAGATAATGTACTTAATATTTAATGTAAAAAAACATTTTGGGCTCCCCTCAAGCTGGGGGACTTTCGATTTTGGACCCCCTAACTACCCCCACCCTAGGTAAGCCTCTGCCACTAACGGGACGGTTTTCGCATTGCCCTGTTTTCACCACCCACCCCCCCACACTATAGCCTATAGTGCAATAGCCATAGAGAAACCACGGGAGATATAGCAGGAACTTAAACCATGACCTGAAAAATCATAACCGGAGATCCAACCAGGGACACTCAGCTCGAGCAATTAACCACACGGCCATCCGACCCCTGCTGTTTTGCGGCACACTTGCACAAATAAAACTACGATAAAAGACAGAATAAAATAAACAAAATAAAGATATACTTTGAAATGTTATGTTTCACTTCGCTAATGAACCAACGTTGAACTTTGTAGCAGATAGAAGAAAATAAAAAACAGACTCATAACAACCTGCTGGTACATACCTATAGACATACCTATAGACATACCTACAGACAGACATACCTATAAACATACCTATAGACATACCTACTGACATACCCATAGACATACCCATAGACATACCTATAGACATACCTATAGACATACCTACTGACATACCCATAGACATACCTATAGACATACCTACAGACATACCTATAGACATACCTATAGACTTACTATACAATTTTCTATACTGGCGCGACCCACCGTAATTTCGTCCACGCCCCCACGACTATGTGTCGGGAGTCACTGCTCCGGGGTGAAACAGTTACAGACCGAGCTCAACATGTGATTCTGCGCTACTGAGACAGACGGACACAATTCCCTTCTGACCTTTCAACTTGAAAAAAAAATATATAAAAAGGACCTTACGCCCAGCAATATCCTCCCCGCCTACGGGCTGTGGAGGGGGAAGGGTGGGGCGGGTTAAACCTCATTAATATGTCTCGCTAGATTAACATATCGCACTTCAATTTATATCTATCTCATCGAATTTGCATACATCGCTTGACATTTATATCTAAAAAGATTGGCACATTTTGAACTGATAAGATATATATATATATATATATCATATATATAGGTTAGGGTAAACCCGTAAAATCACATGACAGCATAAATAATCATGGGTAAATAGTCTCGAAACGTAGACAAGGATCTGAAACAGTGCTTCTTAAAGTCTGGGTCGCGAGAAACCAGTGAGAATTAGTTAATATAATGGGTGGCTACCTACAGCAAATTTATGAGAGTCTTTGCCTGTGTCTTGGCTACCCCTTTTATATCAATCGGTCTTTTTTTTTTTTTGACAATTAACGCTGTGTTTAAACACTTAACAAGCGGTTAAACACTTTGTGGTCCAAGGGGGTCCCATTACTTGTGGTTTTGCTTTTAAGTGTTTGTGGGTGGGTCTCCGCGTATTTAGTTTGACGGGGTTTGAGCCTTGAAAGGTAGTTCTAAAAGTGCATTAGATATGAAGGGGAAAAAATGTAAACTGGAGACATCTCGATGGGGGGAATGGAGTGATGTATAATTATCAAACGGAGAATATCAATCTAGGCAGAAATTCTGAGAAGTAAACAGGTAAACGGAAATATCCAATTACAGCATCTCGGAAAAAAAACGAAGATGCGGCAGTAAATAAGAACTTCAAATAAGAGTGCACGTGAAACGGACATTTCCATTTAGCTGTTGTCGAGAAACGGGAGTTTCAAATAGAAGCTTTGGGCCAAACGTGAAAAATTTGATGGATTCGTTTTTTTTTTGTGGGAGGTGTGAAGTTAAAAGAACTGAAATGAGAGGACGTGAGGCCAAAGGTCAAAATTTGAATCTTTGTGTATACGTGCGTCTGTGATTTTGAGCTCTAAAAAAAATGTATCGCTCATTGGTAAAAAAAAAATACAGGATAATATATATATATATGCAGCCATATGGAATGGAGACATATTTTTTCTTATTAATTTTCACTGATCTATTGTTAGTTATGTGGTATTTTCCCGCTGAGCTATTTTTATCACATCATTAATATGTCAATAATAATTTCGAGCCGGTGGGAGCTAACCTTATTTTTTTTTCTATTTGATACACAAAACAAACTGGCTGCTTTAAACAATCGACTCGAATTTTTTTTATGTTACAATAATATAGGCCTATATATATATATATATATATATATATATATATATATATATATATATATATATATATATATATTGTAATATATATATATAAGCGATTTGGGCTCTGCGTTAAATCAAAAGTAAAGAATTAATACAACAGTATTGCATTTTAAAATACAATCATGAAAAAAAAATTAGATCAGCCCAGAAAACCAAAAAATAACCTAGCCATACTGGTCAAGCCTCAAGGGGAAATAACTCTATGCAAAGGTTTTCAAAATGCAGCTAGTTAATGTATATTAGTAATAAAACAATACACAAGACGTAAGTAAATATGTGTAAGTAAGAATTTGCTACTGTATAGGAGACCCCCCAGACGGGAACCTCGTTATAGTCATCCATCCGTTAGAATGAATATCGATAGAATATGTACGGTACAGTTTGTATTTGATTGAAATCGTATGTGGTGCAAGTGTTAAGTCTGTAAATGTGTGTTTCTTGGTCTTAGCCTTCTAAATGAGGGCTGTGTATATTTGTGTATCGACTGTATGCATGCGAAGAGTTACATGTGCACATGTAATGTATTCTGTAATTGTAAACATGTGTACATGTAATTATTATATAACTGTATACATGTGTACACATGTTTTTGTTTTTTGAAGACGAAATGATATATATATATATATATATATATATATATATATATATATATATCATATATATATATATATATATATATATATATATATATATATACAGCAGCTGTTTAATGGTATACAGCAGCTGTTTCTCGCTGTTGATTCCTTGTTGTTGTTTCTTCACAAAAAGGTTTCATACAGCTTTTATTATCACCTTAAACTGTGTTTTTATTTCTTTTATTATCATAACCACAACGGGGCTCTTTTCATTCACAATATTGTGCGATTGATCATAATGGGAAAAAAAAACACACATATACACACACACACGCTTACACCCACAAACACACACACGGACATTGTGGGCGAGACGGTGTCAAAATGTGTAACAATACCTGACCCAGTAATTAAACCATGCCGGAGTTGAGGCAGCCTCTTTAGTTAGTTCAGCACGTGAATGGAACGAAGTAC